>VZRU01015413.1:88912-103694 GCA_013398155.1 Pedionomus torquatus
CCCCCCCCCCATCATCCAACCCATGTTTGTGCCTCCTCCTCCTCCTCCTCCCTTACACCCCTGCCCACACGCTGGTGACCTGCTGTGCCCCTGCCAGGCCTCCAGCCTCTCACCCCAGGAGCATCTCTCAGTTGAAAGGGTTGGGGAAAAAAAAACCACTCAGATGCAAAACATGCAAAAAACTATTTTACTGACAAACAGCAAAGGATGGGCTTAGTTCCAGGAGCTGAACCAGTTATCTATTATACAAACATATTATTGAAAGGGAAGGAATGGCTGAAATACACTCACTCGTTGACCCAAATAAAATCACAGTGTGCTTTTTCTATTGCCTCCCCCGACCCCCCCCCTAGGCTCCCCTTGGCCTCAGCACCACGTTCCCACCACGGCCGCTGGAGAACACAAACTGCAGGTGACATTTGCCTGTGCAAGTGTATTCGATAATAACAATAAAAATAAAAGAAATTTAAAAATTAGCCATTTATTGCTTTTCAACCACAGTAGAGATTATTCTATGATTAGACTCAGGGCAGAGTATAATCTCTCTCTCTCTGTTAGTGTCAACGTGTGTTGGATCTCTTCCTGCCCGATGCATGCAAGGTTGGTTTGAATGCAGGAAAGAAACAAAAAAAAAAACCAACAAAAGAAGAGAAGAAGGATAAAAGATTGGGGGAAAACAGCACTCCAAGTTTAGTTCTCATAGTCTCAGCGTAGAGCACTATTGAAAAAAGAAACTAATCTTCCTCTGCCTTGCGAGGGTTCCTGCTGCCTTCATCGCTGCGAGCTGGGGATGCTCGGCAGGACCGAGGCACCCCTCCCCGGGCTCAGCTGGAAGAGGGGACTGAAGCCACCAACCCCGGCGGAAAAGAAAGGAGCGTGGATGGACGGGGAGGTACTAAAGAGGAGGAACAGGCTTCATGCAGTGAAGGTGTGATGGCACACACGGGTATAAACCCACTGACACACACACACACACAGGGAACTGGGACGGTATCCCGAGAGCCAAGCTGGGACGCAGCAAACCGGCAGCCAAGGCTCCTCACTCTGCTCCTCCAACCTGCTCACGTTGTCCTTCTCCTCTGCCCCCCTCTTTTTGGCCCACACGAAGGGAGGTTGCAGGCCTGCCATTTCTTTCTATTTGTGTTTTTTTTTTCCTTCTCGAAATCCACTCGCTGCTTTGTGCTCTCCGGGGCACCACAGTGAGCCAGCCTGGCCTGAGAGGACACCTCATCTTCACACCAACCTAAAGACGAACCAGCCGTCCTGTGTCCCTCTCCTGTCTGTCCCCTGCTCTACGTTCCTGGAGCATACAGGCTGCAAAGCATCTGATCCAAATGTCTTGCCCTTCGTACCGTATGCTCTAGTGATAGAAGTGCTTCTGTTCTTTTCCATCCAGAGGTGCTCTGGAAGCTTCTGGTGGCTACTTCTACCTTCCAAGCCCCCTGAATGCAGAACAGACCTTTGTTACCTCCACGGTCACCCCCCACACACATACACACTCTTCCTCGATGCCACGCTGAATGTTTCACCAGTCTCTGCTTTTCTCCTCCTCCTTTTCCATCCCCCTTCCATTGCAGCAGGTCCCAGCTACCAAGCACTCAGCCACACGCTGTGCGGGCAAGCCCAACCGGGCTCCTCACACCAAAAAAACATGGGTGAAGGTTTCTCCTGCCGTTCCCAGCTCTGGAAAATTGGCACATACCGTTTTAAGTTCTCTCTCTGCTCTAAAAATAGCCTCTCCTGAGGCAGCACAAAATTCTGCCCACCACCCCCCCTCCTCTCCAGTTCTGCAGAAACCTCCCTCAAAGCATCTGGTGGTTGAATGCTGAGATGTTGCACAGCCCTGGTCCCTACAGACGCAGCTGGGAGCTTTGCAGCCCCATCTTTTTCCCTTCCCCAGGCTCTGACCAGTGTCTTGCCCAGCCCTGACTTTGTTGTGTCACCTCCCTGGTGCCAAAGTCACCGTCTCCCAAGGGAATGGGAGATTTTTGGGTTGTTTGGGGTTGGTTGTTTTTTTTTTTGCTGGGTTTCATTGTTATTGTTGTTTTGATCTGTGGTTGTTGGGTGGGGTTTTTTTGTGTGTGAAGACTGGATCAGAGTCAAGAGAATACCAAACAAGTCAACACTAGAACATCTCAGACAATTAAACAAGGAGAGAACACCCCCACAACCAGACAAAAGCAAGACGAACACACGCACGGGAGGAGAAGACAGTGCAAGGGCAGACTTTATGGACAACAAAGCTGCGAACGAGAGCAGCAAACTCACTTGGACAGAGGAACAAGGGACAACGAAGTCAGACATTGTTGGTAAGGCTCACACCTTGAGCAGAATCAGCCAAGGGGACAGAGTGGGGACAGGGACAAGATGTTGAGCAGAGAGAGTGGGTGCTGCTGGGCTTCTGCGGGACTCAGAACACGGTGCCCTCTTCCACCTTCTGCTTCTCTGGTTGGGGCTTGTCACCTTGTTCCCCAAAGAGGAGGCCTGGCAGACACTTGGCTGTTGGGAAGACTACTCATTTTTTGCACCCCACCATGGGTTCAATGGCACAGGGGACCTGGGCTGCTCCTCCGCAAGGAGCTCCCACCACTGATGTCAACCAGTGCCACCAACAGCCATGGTCTCGGCTTGGTACGTGGGGTCACATCTGTGTGTGCACTGGGGCGAAACTTGCTCTGTGAAGGTACTTCTGGTTCCCTTGGATTTAAGACCAGGGAGTCACTCCCAGTGAATTTAATTGCACTGGGAGTACTTTTTGTTTGATTTTTTTGACTATGCATAATCAAGATAGGCTCACAAGGCAACAGCAGATTTTAAAAGAAGTCTGTTCTTAAACAGTGGGAATATGCCTCATCTAGGATCTCTTTTTTTCCTCCTCTTCCAGAGCCTCATATTCTTCTTAAATTCTGGTATGGATCAACCTTAATCAGTGTGAGCCATCACTTCACTCTTTCCAGTTGTACATTTCATACTTAATGAGATTTCAACTAAGGTCCTAGAGCAGAGAAGAACCAGCTTTTCAGTTCAGTCTGAGTTTAGGTCACTGCCTTAAACCTCTCTTGCGAGAGGCTCCAAGTGGAGAGATTATTGTTTAAAGTGCTTTCTTTCCCCCATAACTAATTCCAGAGCCTCAGCATTTGTCCTTATCATGGTGGAATTCTCTCCCATCTGAAGACATCTCCATGACACCATCCTGTTTAATGGTACAGAACCTATTCTTGGTGGCCAGTTAGGTGTGTGCCACCACCCAAGGGCAACCAGACCAGCCGTTTGGCCAGGTCTCCCCTGGTACTCTAGGGGTAACGCTCCAATGGAGGGAGCATCTTATCCCTCTCGGGGAGGAGCCCATATGGTCAAACGCACAAAGCTCAGACAGGGAGGGAGGATGCAAAGCCACGTGTCTTGGAAAGGAGCTGCTTAAGAAAAAGTCACTCTGGAGGTACTGAGATGTGGCTGCAGACATGACAACCCTGTCCTCAATGNCCAACAGCCATGGTCTCGGCTTGGTACGTGGGGTCACATCTGTGTGTGCACTGGGGCGAAACTTGCTCTGTGAAGGTACTTCTGGTTCCCTTGGATTTAAGACCAGGGAGTCACTCCCAGTGAATTTAATTGCACTGGGAGTACTTTTTGTTTGATTTTTTTGACTATGCATAATCAAGATAGGCTCACAAGGCAACAGCAGATTTTAAAAGAAGTCTGTTCTTAAACAGTGGGAATATGCCTCTCTTTTTTTTCCCCCTCTTCCAGAGCCTCATATTCTTCTTAAATTCTGGTATGGTTCAACCTTAATCAGTGTGAGCCATCACTTCACTCTTTCCAGTTGTACATTTCATACTTAATGAGATTTCAACTAAGGTCCTAGAGCAGAGAAGAACCAGCTTTTCAGTTCAGTCTGAGTTTAGGTCACTGCCTTAAACCTCTCTTGCGAGAGGCTCCAAGTGGAGAGATTATTGTTTAAAGTGCTTTCTTTCCCCCATAACTAATTCCAGAGCCTCAGCATTTGTCCTTATCATGGTGGAATTCTCTCCCATCTGAAGACATCTCCATGACACCATCCTGTTTAATGGTACAGAACCTATTCTTGGTGGCCAGTTAGGTGTGTGCCACCACCCAAGGGCAACCAGACCAGCCGTTTGGCCAGGTCTCCCCTGGTACTCTAGGGGTAACGCTCCAATGGAGGGAGCATCTTATCCCTCTCGGGGAGGAGCCCATATGGTCAAACGCACAAAGCTCAGACAGGGAGGGAGGATGCAAAGCCACGTGTCTTGGAAAGGAGCTGCTTAAGAAAAAGTCACTCTGGAGGTACTGAGATGTGGCTGCAGACATGACAACCCTGTCCTCAATGACAGACAGCCAAGCAGACAGACATATACATAGGCCAGGTGATAATTTAGGTCCAGACAGAAATTGGGGGTCCAGGACAAGAGGCACTGGGGAATAGCAAAGGTAGGAATGGCAGAGAAACTGGTGTGTTTGGCTCTTGGGCAGCTTTGGGGCTTGTAAGTAACTGAACTGATCCTGGGCACAGGAAACAATGAAAAAAACTTAAGACTCAGAGGCTGAAGGGTGAGGAAAAGAGCAGGGAGCCGTGGTGTCCTTTTTCCTTAGCACACATTGCAGTCAAACTGAGGCCACCGACAATCAACAGCGGTTTCTCATAATATTCATCAGCCTTTTGTTCTGGATGTTTTCCCCATTTGAGCACAAGGCCTCTCGGTACAAAATCATTGAATGAAGGAGAAATGATTGGGATTTGGGGCTACTACCTTACATTCTTGGGGGGCTAGCGCCTCCCTCCCCTGGTCCTCCCAATAAAGTTCTCTCTCTTCCCGCTGCAGGCACTGCTGGCTGCTGCCCAGCACCCGCAAAAGCCATGCTGTCTGGGTGGGTTGGCTTCTCTCCCCCAGCAGAACACGACTGCTGCAGGAGCCAGCTACCGCTGCGCTCTCTGGGAGCACACAGACAACTCGGAACAAGGAGGAGTTGGGTTCAGACACCTGACAGCCACCTTGAAACCCACACCTAAGCTGCAACCAGGGCAATCAGAGAATGGTTAGAGTTGGAAGGGACCCTAAAAACCATCTTGTTCCAACCCCCTGCCCTGGGGAGGGACACCTCCCACTAGACCTGGTCGCTCAAAGCTCCATCCAACCTGGCCTTGGACACTTCAAGGGACGGGAAGCAGAGGCAAAACCACATCAGAGCATCCTTGTATTTGATTCAACCCATTACTGGGACATTGGAGCCCATAGCTAAGTTTGGCTTAAGGTCCACATCTCTCTGTGTTCCTCAAGCCAAGGCCAGCCTGCTGCCCAAGGGCTACTTCACATCAGAGCAGTAACACAAGAAGAGGGGTGGCTCTTCATGTGCAGGAAGAGTGAGGCTGTTACCAGGACCCTCTCACTGCACTCTCAGTGTTTCTGGGGTGGTATTAACCAGGACCTCGGGGCTCACCCTCTGAGAAGAAGGGGGAGAGCAGCTCCTTTCCTCCCGGCAAGGGGTGGGTGGTGGTTTTGCAGCAGAGGGGTACGATCAGGGTGCAAGTCAAGGCAGATCTAACACCGTTCCAACTCAACACACTCCTCCCCACGCGTCAGGAGCAACTCCTCCTTGGCATCAGTGAAGAACAGCACTGACACCAGCCAGGTACCACCGACAGGAAAGCGGTGCAACCACCAGCCCTCTTCAACGGACCGACACCTCCTCGTGCTCTTCCCCGGTCTCTTGGCTTGCTTAAGGCAGGTTTCAGTGTACAGCAACGCAAACAACAGATCAGTTACATACTCCCAGGCCTTCCTTCCCCCACAGCAACTCCCCAAAATGTGAACCAAAGCAAAAGGGACGCCGTGCCATGGCAGCCGGCTGGCAGCGGTCCCCATCCAAACCTGGCACCAGCCGAGCCCTCCCGGCAACGGAAAGAAGAGAGCCGAGCAAAACCAAGCCAAAGGAGCAAAGAAACGGGGGACTCGAGCTCTTGGGTGAGAAACTCCGCATCTTCCTCATGTTGTCCCACCTCCATACCCTGGGCCGACATTCCCGGCAGGGTAGCTGGGTGTGCAGGACAGCCGTGAGTGCCAGGAAAAGGCAGGGGTTGGAAGTATAATGCAAATCTCTTTTCTCTGGGTTGGTTTGGTTGGGTTTTGTTGTGGGTTTTTTTTTTTTTTCCCCAGTTGTTTTTGTTTGTCTGCTTTTTACATATGTACACGAGTCTGACAATAAAATGTGGAACACAGTGCAATGTCTTGGCTGCGTAGCATCCAGGACTGGCTTAGTTGTGCATCGTGGTGTGCCACAGGGACACAGAGGATGGGTAAGTAAAATCGTGTCCTCGGCTGGCTTCCACAGAGGAGCAAACTGGGAGCTTTTCCCCTGGAAGAAGAGCAAAGTCCTTTTTAAAACCTCACTGCAGTCTCTGGAGGGGAAGGCGTTCCTCAGAGGTGCCGTGGGCTTGGGTGCCCATTATGGTACAGCTTCTGTTTGATGTGCACCATGTTCCCAGTCGCCTCCTCGTACTGCCTGTGATGACGTTTTCTGAACTCCTTTAAGTTACAAAACTTTGGAATCCAAGACCAGGAGTTGTCTGGAAGGCAGAAAGGAGAAGGGAGATGAGACATTACAGGAACGGCGAGAATCATGTTCTCCTGCCTTGCCTAGCCCTGTTCCTGGCCAGCCCCACAGAAGCCAGGCACGGGTTATGGCCTCAGCAAGGTCACCCTCGACCTTCAGACTGCTGTCACATCCTTGTTCCATCCTGCCCCTTTTCTTCTGTCTCCTGAAACCCTGGCCAGTTCCACATCTCAAGCCACGTTGTGCCCCACAGCCGCTGCAGCATCATTTTTTAATGCAGTGTTTCAGCCCGCAGCCCATCAACCTTTCCTCGTAGCAATGTTTTAGCTGCCATCCAGTTTCATGAGAGCTTTAAGCCATTCACCCCAAAATACACATAGCCCAACCCCACAAAGGAGAACTTGAAAGTCCCAAAGAACAATAGATGGTAGAAAGTTGAACTGTCGCCACTGGCACGAGGTGGTACCCGCTCTGGCCAACACGGCTCTGACAGCTACCACGAAGCGTGACCTGGTGTCTGAGTTTCTGTAGAGTATGTCCTATTTTAAGAAATCTCTTCCATCAGGAAGGAGCTATAGGTTGTTCTCCTAGACCAAAAATTTAAGCTGATCAGGCCACAGTGTGACACTGAGTCACTGCTAAGTGGCACTCATGTATTTCAGGCAGGGATCTACGTCCTGCACTGTGCAGTATTTTGTGTCACCCCCACCTGTCTCTCAGAGTCATGGGCACCGTTTCTTTCCTTAGAAGGAAATTTTTAACTTAGGTACTCGTTTACCAAAGAAATAAGTGGCCTTTCTGCTTGAAAATGACTGGTTGATTCAAATGAATAGGAAATACCTACAGGCTCAATGTTCCTTATTTTGCTCCAAATTTTTCAGCCTGTCATTAGTGAAAGGTGCTCAGCCCAGCACCCCGGCTTCTCCTGGGACAGAGCAGTTGAAGGCGTGTGAAAACCTTTACTGGAAAGAGCCATCCCACCCCATCGCACAGGGTGTACATACACTGGGGACGTCACCTATAGATTAGATGAGGGGGGCATCCAGAGTCTCGTGAAGTCGTGATGGACATTTGACTGTGAGGCCAGAGGGGTGCTAAGGGAGCCAGGAGAGGGGCCAGCACAAATCTGGGGATCAACCAGTCTGGTTTAAGAGCGGACTGGTCCCCTGTGGCTGGTGCAACGCCACTATGACGGCACTAAGAGGCGAAGTCTCGGGCCAGAAGGGGGTCAGCCTTTGGCATCACAAAAGGGGCACTGCTGAGGGGTTGCTCAGGGGAGGAAAAATGTAGGTGTAAAGTAATACTGCATGCATATGAAAGATGTGACCGCACAGTATTTTGCACCATTGGCCAACCCCTCCTTAAAGCCTTAGAATGTGCCTGCACAGGGAGAAAAAATAAAAAAGAGAAAACATCGTTTGATTTAAATACTAAATTAATTACTAGTGTTGGCCTTTATTGCTAAAAAGAAAAATCTACGCAGCATCCATTCACAGGAAGGTGCTGTGTCTGTACCTTCCAGCTCCACAGCGAAAGGCAACAGCTCCGAAGAACATTATTGCCATACTCGCCGGAGGATCTCAGCCGAGGAGAGCCCCTGCCAGCCCCGCTGGCTCCACGAGCTCTGGCGAGATCACAGCCACAGGTGGGCCGATCAAAAGCAGCTGTGACGGCCTCCAGATTGGCTCGGTACCTTAGATCTCACTGGAAACTCCGCCAACTTCTGCTTGGGAAGGGACACAGCAACACAGCCTCGAGAGGATCCTGGTTCAGAAACCTTTCAAGCAGGCTGCTAGGGACTTGGGAAGACTAATGAGAAATTAATATCTTTTTGATCTGAGTTTTTAGAAAGCGATAGTCCACTTCCCTAATTAGAATTTCTCACAGGTTTACAGATAAATCTTTCTCTTCCTCACTTTCCTCTTCCTCTGAGCTGTAATTGAACAGTCACCATCGGTCACAGCTAGAGAGACTGAGATTGGTGGGGACACGGTTATGGAATTTCAAGTCATTCACTACATTAATAGTTTTTCTGCCTTTTTTCCCCCACCAGCAATTAAAGTCCCTGGGATGGCCATGCTGGGAGAGTGGAGAGGGGCAGAGGGGTCCTCTGAAGGAGACTCTGTGGGTCATTCTCAGGATGCTAAGGTCCAAAGCCTAGCTATAGTACAGCCAACGCTGTCCCCTGTGGGGCTGGTGTCACTACTGAAAAATAAAATAATTGACACATCTGGGGCGGCAATGAGGATGGGGAAACCTCAGCTGGCACGTCCCTGCCGCGGCACAGCAATGTCTGTCGTGGCCATCAGGTCGTCGCACGTTCACACGAACGCCGAGAGGCTGCACTGCACAAGCACGTGCCTGGCTGGGAACCACACGCGCAGAAAAAGCCAGATCTCGGGGAAAGCTCTGGCTGGCCTGAAAATATTCTGCCAGCCACCATCTGCCAGCCCTCCTACATGCAAACACGTTGCTTTCCACCGAAACACCCCTTTGCACCAACACGTGCTTTACACTTTCCGAAGCAGAGCCCCTCGAGGCTGGGCTCCTCGGCTGGCTCTTCCCACCATTCCCGCTCCTACAAAGAGGGCTGGGATAAGGCTGGCCAGGCCAAATCCACATGGAACGAACCCTGGAGGAGTGCAGACCTCCTCCACCAGCCCCCAGAGGACAGGGCAAGGGATTTGAGGAAGGAGAAAGGGAGCCCGTGAGGCTGCACTTACCATACCGTCGGCTGGTTCTCCAGGCTCGCACTGCGTAGTGGAGAACCCCATCCATCCACACCAGAAACCAGCTTATACAAAAGCCCAGCAAAAGTCCCAGCATCAGATCAATCTCCTGCTTGGTTACATTGTCAGTCACAAAGTAGTTCTCTGAGGAGTCCACCACTGACTGATCCCCGTCGTATGGGATAACGTAATGGACATGATGCCTGTTGCGGGGAACAGAAACAGGGAAAAGCATCAGTGGAGCAGAGCAGAGAACACGTTTTTTTCTGTGCAGCTCTTGCTCTTGGGGCCAGGGGCTGGTTGAACACCGCTCCTCTGAGTTTCTACCAACATCCCCGGGAGCAGAAGTGCTGTCTTGGCTTTTTGTGCTTATGTCAGCAGAGGAATTGGCAGAGAGGGAGGTGGAAACGTATAGAAATCTGAGCCCCCTGCCTGGAAGTTGTGTCACATTCCTGACACACGCTCTCCCTGCCTAACGGTCGTCATCTGTAAAACAGAAGATAATATTAAGGACAGCGGGAGGCTGGGGTGGTCACCCCCCCGGAGATGTAAAGGGCACTCCTGCGTGCGTGTTGGCAGGCAGAATTCAACAGCGCTGTGCTCTGGTGCCCATGGGCAGGGAGGGGGCAGCTGGGCAGCCCTGCAAACGTGACCACAACCTCCTGCCTCCCAGGAGCGGAGAAGTCCTCTGTGAGGCAGCGCTGCCAGCGCTGGCAGCCTCAGGGCACCTCTCTGTGGCACCGCTCTGCCCAACGGCCCATCTCTCCCAGGAAAACGAGACTCGACTTCTCCTCGTGTCGGAGCAGAGCCTGTTTCCAGCCATGGAGGAAGCACTTCAATTCATCCGCAGACAGCAGATGGCACAGACCCTGCAGCGCATCACTCCTGGAAGAGTCATCCTCCAAGCTCTAAGGTTGTTTTCAGGTTTTCTTATTGCGGGACTGGGGTGGTTTGGGATGTGGGGGTCTCCTTCGTGCTCCTCAAGGAACAGGCAGCAATTACTGCCTATGGCAGGGTGCAAGAAGTCTCTCCTAGTGCAGGAGCAGCCAGTGAGCCTTCTTGTAGCACTCTGAGTGTCACCAGGAGTGGCAGCTGAACCTCATCACTCCCTCAGGCAGCTCAGGAGGGTTGTCCCATCCCATCCTATCCCATCCTGTCCCATCCCACCACGTCCCATCCCGTCCTGTCCCATCATGTCCCATCCCATCCTGTCCCATCCCACCATTCATCACTTTCTGGGGATGTGGTCCTTGCATCTCAGCCAGTCTCTGAAAAAAAATAATAATTAATATAATGCCATCAGCTCAGTGCTGTCCCCAAAGTGCAGCAGATGTCCTGCTGTGCCACAGGCTGACGGTCTCCTCAGGGGGACAGCATGGCCACTGGAGCTTTCAGAGCTCTGCATCTCTGCCAGGGGTTCTGGAGAAGCTGGTCCCTTGCCTTATGCCACAAGGGTGACTGAGTTCATTTGTGCAACAGGATGATGGAGACAAAGCTTGGGATGATTCCAAACTGCTTGAAAGACGCTGGTTAACTCGGGGGAAAACAGGGAAATAGTAGGGATGGAGGGAGGGAGTTGTAGAGCAGAAAAAACAAAGCAGGTTTGTGGGGGCTGGATGGGAGGGGACCAGCTGTGACAGGTGAGATGAGCGTGTGGGACAGGAGGATCCCAGATGACAGGGGATGCGGGATGCAAAGCAAAACTGGAAGCAAGCTGCCCTGGAGCCTCTGCGTCTGCTTCAAATGGTTCTTAACCTTCCCTGAGAGCAGCCAAGAGCCATGAGGCTGGCTGGGCTCTGTGCTCAGCCATCCTGCCTCCTCCCACTGCCTGCTTTAGAGACAGGCACCGTCACCGCTGCCAGGGAGCCCAGGAAAGGCCGGCCAGCCATGGCGAGGGGCGCTGGGCAGCCCCACCTGCCTGCCAGGACCTCTGAGGTCGTGTCCATCAAACCACCACCACCCCAGTCTGCAGCACACAGCCACCACCGGTGCTCCCAGCTGTAGGCCAGGGCACAGTTGCGTGGGTTCTCCCTCCCCAGCATCGCCCACCACCCGCCACCCCCACCAGCATCACCCTGCCTTCACGTCCCTCCCACATCCATGGGCCCATCCCTGCTGCCACACGCAGGCGAGGAGGATATCGCTGGAGGCCTCCTGAATATGCATGAGGTGCAGGTTGCTCAATAATCACGCCTGAGAAACGTCCAAATATTTACACAAACAAACCTCCACTCAAAGGAACCTACTGAAAACAGCCCTAATCTCAGCAACGACTTAATGGAGGCCACCTGCACCAGAGGCACCGGCTCCCAGCGCATCAAGGCACGTAGGGCTGGTGTACAACCTGGTGCCATGGCATGTGGGGAGGTGGAAAGGGATGGTGGATGGGAAGCCCATCTCCCCATGCTCCCGAGGTCTAGTTCTGCTCCCTTTTTGCATCCCCAGAGTGGGGCAGCAGGAGTAAGGAGATGCATCCAAGCCAGCTCAGGTGGCAGGTCAAAGCAACCTGAAAGACCGGCCCTGCTGGTGCTGTCTTTTGCTGGTGGGTTTGTCACCAAAGGTATTTCCCTTCATTTGGCTCAGGAAAATCTAGAGGGAAGAGGGTGTGTGAGGGAGGGCTCCCAAAAAGGGAGTTCTTATTCATGAACAGGATAGCTCCCATCATTTTCATGAACACATTAACTTACTCCCTTTTGCCCTGTGCCAGAAGAATCATAGAATGGTTCGGGTTGGAAGGGACCTTAAAGATCATTGAGTTCTAACCCCCCTGCCCTGGGCAGGGACACCTCCCACCACACCAGGTTGCTCTGAAAGCCCCATCCAACCAATTGGCTGCCCCAACCCAATCCAGGGATGGGGCAGCCACAGCTTCTCTGGGCAGCCTGTTCCAGGGTCTCATCACCCTCACAGCAAAGAAGTTCTTCCCCACATCTCATCTCAATCTCCTCTCTTTCAGCTTAAAACCCTTCCCCCTCATCCCATGGCTCTCCTCCCTGATTAAGGGTCCTTCCCCAGCTTTTCTGGAGCCCCTTTAAGGTCTGGAAGGGGCTCTAAGGTCTCCCCAGATCCTTCTCTTCTCCAGGTTGAACCCCCCCAACTCTCTCAGCCTGGCATCCTCTCCTCCATCAGCGCTCAGGAGCCGGGCTGTGTCCGTAGCACTCACATACACACACACACGTGTAGCACGGCCAGCACCCCAGTAACACGGACACAGCCCACTTCTCACATGCTGCAAGTGAGGTGGTTTGGGTTTTTTCCCCCTACCGCCGAGGCTGCTCCCTTCCCAGCTCCTGTTCTCTGCTCACAGGGTGCCAAGGGAAGAGACACAGTCACCTCTTTGCCACCTTGTCCCTCTCCTCGGTGCAGGCTGACTCTGCAGTGGGATCTCCTCCAGCCCTTTGCCAGTAACAGCCTGGGTTGCGGTGGGACTTGCTGTGGGACAGCCGTGCCCAGGGCAGAGAGGAGTCAGTCCTGGGGACGCTGAGCCACCAAGAAGTCCAGAGGTGACCCACGGGAGGCAAAATTTCATCACAGACAGCAACAGCTTTGGCCTCTCTGGATTACGCAACTTAACTTCCCACGCACCAGGAATCAAGGTGGGATCCCAGGTGCAAAGAGCCTTAAAAGAATAAAAGACAAGCCAGTTGTCACCAAAGCACCCCAGGAATGCACTCGAGGCCCTGCACTGCCACCCTCCAGGCAGTTTTGGGGAAACCTGAGTTACCAGAGAAGGTCTATGCAGCGGAGATGCTGGTTTCCACTCCACAGAGTTTTCTGGGAAGGGTTACGCAAGGTTTGGGGAAGATGAGTTTTTCCCCTGCTAATGCAACAGTTGGGAGACCTGGGCCACAGGAATTGTTGTGCCTGGTTTGGGTTTCAAGGGAATGAGCAGCGCCTCTGAGATGGGGAGGGGAACAGGGACAGACACACACACACACGAAGTTTTCTGTTGCAGCACAAGTCCTCGGGGACATTACAGGAGGGATTCAGAGATGCTGCCACATCAGCACAGCACGTTATTAATAGCGTGCAAAGGTCCCGGGTCCCCACCACACATCAAGGGAATCGGAAACTGGAACGTGGCCTGGATGGCTCTGGGGGCCAGATCCAGTAAGGGAATGGATCCACTCTAAGCTGAGCACAACAAGGGTGCAGCAGGTCCTCACCACCTCCACACCAGTGCTCCTCCAGTGAGGGCAGTGCCAGGGACCAGGCTTTGGTAGGGCAGTTTCAGAAACGTGGACATCCAGGGGCTGACGTGATGCTCCAACTAGTGCCCGTTTCACCAACAGAAGACCTTTGAGAAGAGACCAAAAATCTTCAGTCTCACATCACCCAGATGGAGCCAGCACCCAGAGGAATGACATGGGTGTGAGGACTCAGGGGTTCACAGCAGCCTCGGATGTGACAGACCTGTCACAAGGTCCTCACAAGGTAAAACCAGCTCCTGACCATGTTTCTCTACAAGAAAAAGATGTACCAAAAAACCTGAGGGCCAATTTCTGGGCAGGTCAAACTGGTGTCAGTTGTCACAACAGATCCAGGCCAAATTATTCCTATTAGGTTAATTATGGGCCACCTCCCTTCGTGGGGCATGCCCTTTTGGCCATGCCCACCCTTGATGTGGCAGAGCTTCCACGGGAAAGAGATATAGTTGCAGAAAGAGAACTGTAACCAGCTTTCAGGCCAGAAACACCTTGGAAAGCAGAAGGATCTGGTGATCACCAGCATCTGCTCTCCTGAAGCAAGTGAGAGCCTGGATTTGCTGCTCCGTCCCCAGCCAGACAGCACCTGTCTGGAAGCTGGACAAAGTGGAGTGTTTGTGCTTGAGCTGGAGCATCCCTGTCCCCTTTTCCCAGTCTTTGTGACAAAGTGGGGGAGATGGGGTGGAAAAACCTCCTCCCCTCCCTCCCAGGGCTGGAGCAGAGCCTTGGCCGGCACGGCTGGGACGTCTCCCTGTAGAGCTGCCCGAAGCGCTATTGTCCCTTCCAGTGACCTTGCGCGTGTGCTGGCTGCTGCAGCCACGGCACAGCACGGGAGCCTTCAGAAAAGCGCCACCGAGCCCTTGTTTTAAATGCAAAGAGCTCAATCGGTCGCTGCCTCCTTCCCACATCCATCCCTGTTCCCCACCCCACCCCTCCTCCACTGGGGATGCTGGCGCGATGATGCTCTGGCTCCCTCCCGGGCAGGTGTCACTCTCAGTCGGTAGCCAACACGTCACATCTCCCAGGCTCACACATCGGCTCTCACAACCTGACCCGTTCCCCCACCTCCAGCCGCAGCAGGATTTTTTGGGGGGACGGGAATATGGCTTCTCCTGCCCTACCCGGCGCTAGATGCTGCTCTGCATCCCTGCCTGACCTTGCAGCCTCTCCTCAAACGTGCCAGCCAGCCCTGTGCTTCTCTGAGCCCACAGACCAGGGTGGATGGCACCACTGCACAGGTGGAAACATCTCCCTGGAATCCTTAACAGCACTCTTAAC
>VZRU01015413.1:118441-146289 GCA_013398155.1 Pedionomus torquatus
CTCTCTGGGCAGCCTCTCCCAGGGCTCTGCCACCCTCCAAGTGAAGAAGCTCCTCCTCCTTGACATGGAACTTTTTACATTCAAGTTTGTGCCCATTACATCTTGTCCTGTCACTGGACACCACTGAAAAAAGACTGGCCCATCCTCCTGACACTCACTCATGAAGTATTTCTAGGCATTGATCAGATCCCCCCTCAGCCTTCTCTTCTCCAGACTAAGGAGACCCAAGTCCCTCAGCCTTCCCTCACAGGAGAGATTCTCCAGGCCCCTCATCATCTTTGTGGTCCTCTGCCATACCCTCGCCAGCAGTTCCCTGTCCTTCTGGAACCGGGGAGCCCAGAACTGGACACAGATTTTTTTGCTTTAAGTATTTTTAATGGAGAAGAAAACCAGCACAGGTAACTCAGGGCTATTAAACATTCCCAGGACCCGAGTAGGATGCAATGACCCATTTGGATCCCAGCCAGGACGCAGAGTGAGCTGGCAGAGGTCTCCGTTCTCCCACAAGGCAGCTGCAACCGCAGCCAACCCCTGGGTCCCAGGAGGAGAGAGAGAGGGGCCTGACCCCAACAGACTGCAAGATCTGCAACGGCAAAGGAGTGGTTTAGGACCTGGATGTGCAGTTTTCAGGTGTGGAGCCTGAAACACACGCCTTTTAAACACCCACAAGAGTGTTCACTAAAAAAGATGAAGCAACATCATCGGCATCTGACCGACTGCACACACAGCCCGAGTCACCTGCATAGATGGGTAACACTGCCCTAAATTGAGAGAGAGTACCCAGCACTACCTTCCTGCATCTGCAAAATGAATGAAATTAAGGAAATATGACAATTGACGTGAGCTGTCAGAGGCCAGCGATCGAGAGAAGCCAGGAGCTCAAACCCACCCTGTGCTACCTTACTTCACGTGACGTTTAGAGAGTTGTCCTGATCCACCCAAGTATTAAAGAGCACAAACCTCGTTGGCTGCAAACTGTTTGCACGTTCCTTCAACAAACCGACTTTCAGTTAATCTTCTCGTGCCCGTAAGCAGCAACACTTTACCATCCGCATTCCCAATGTCTAATAATTCGGTTCGCTTTCACTTTTAACTTCTATCAGCTTGAACAAACAGAAGCCTCAGCTTTTGCTCTGTTTGTACACAACTACTCAATGTACAGGCTTTAAGCCGTGAGAAGCATATTTATTATTGTTGCATGGGAGGAAAAGGCTGCAAGAGATGCTCCAGCTAAAACAGCAGCTTTAAACTACTTCTATCGACAGTGGAGTTTGCTGTTTCTCCCCATCTTCCTTATAGAAGATATACATCCAGCTGGCCCCGACTCCTACAGTTACAGCCTTATTAATCTCACACACGGTAATTCAAAAGCAATTAAGATCCCAAAAAGATTTCCTGCTAGTGCCCCAATTCTCGCAGCGAAAGCAGTTCTTCAGTTCAACACCGGATCCAAAAAAAAAAATCATTACGAGCTGCTCAGACACAGCGCTCGGGTCTTTTGATTCCTATCGAGAACTTCTCGCTGTCACTCCCCCCTCCAAGACCCTTTGGATGAACGATCGTTCTTGTTCTACTAGGGATAGTTTGTGTTTTACCTTGCAGAGAACAGGCAAACTTACTCAGCTTCTGCTTCGAAGACAGACAGACTTACAGGCTTTTTCGTTTTTATTGGATGCTTCCAACTTTATATCTAATAATATACAGATACTCGTTTTTCATTGTTCCATTCACATCCTCACGTAGTTCAGCCATTCTGTCACGTTAAAATAATAAAAAAAAAAAAGCACAACTGAAATAAAATAAATTTGTAAGCTGGAAAAATACATTATAAACTTATATTCAAGAAACATTCTCTTTATAATTAAAGACCTACTTGTAAGCAGTAGGATTTAAAGAAAAACTTGATTTTTATTTTTAAATAGGTGGCCTTTGTGTATACTTTTATCATCTCATATGTACAACCCCAACCAGTATCTCTGCCTACCTGTGACAGAATACCCGAAACAAAACAAAAAGACACTGAAAAGGAGTTTTTAAACAACAACAAAAATGATCAATATTCATATTCCAGGAAAATACAGTATAATCAGAACTTTAAACACATGCTTCCCTCATCTGTATTAAGGCCTAAGAGACAGATGTGCTTTAATAAAAGCAGACAGTATGAAGAAAAGTCCTTCCACTTTTCTCTTCAAATTCCTGTAACAGCTCATCTATTTCATTTTCCATGTCTTCTGTGTGCTGTATCTAGAAAAGAAATAAAAAAAGATCCTAAGCAACCAGGCTCCAAGGATACCACATAGTTTAAAAATGTGTAATAATTCCATGCTTTCGGCTTATTGTGCAATCGAAACCAGCAGGCTGTACGAAACTCCGGGTGCTTTATTGAGATTCCCAGCATTCCCAAATGTATATATATTTTTGCATCATGTTTATCTGCATATCCTTCCTCCTCCAACCCACTGAACTGGCACTTAACTAGTACTTTGTTGAGCAGGCAACATCCATCCTCACTGGGTACCAAATGGAAGCTTCGGAATAGCTACAGGCACACCGAACAGATGGCTGAAATTTCAAGTCCTTGAACCCTCTTTGGCTTTTTGAAACTAGAAAGGATTTCAGACCAGAATAGATCACACAGGCTGGAGTTTAAAAAAAAAAAAAAAAAAAAAAGCAAGCCTGTTGCTGCACTGGAATAGGTGAACTCATCACTTTGCACATGGAAAAAGGACTCTGTTCTCTCGACTGTGAGCACAGCTGATCCCAGTCCCACTTCAAGAGCTACGACCCCTGATTGCAGATGGCAGAGGGCACACGTCACGCACACCACAGGGTGGGACTACTAAATAAACCTACACAGCATCTTCTTCAAGTGCATCATGATCCTGAACATGACCTGATGTTTGAATCCCACCTATTCCAAATGCTTTTGAAAGGAATGTTTTTGCCGTAAACACTGTTCCATGTATGGGCTGAACATGTGCAAAAGTTACAGGCAGGGCTTTGCAAAATCACTTTTCATGTAAGTTATGGCTGCATTGGGTGCACAACAGCTTCAAAAATAATCACAGAATGCTATGGGGTTGGAAGGGACCTCTGGAGATCATCTACTCCAACCCTCTGCCAAAGCAGGTCCACCCAGAGCAGGTTGTGCAGGAACGAATCCAGATGGGTTTGGAACATCTCCATGGACAGAGACTCCACCACCTCTCTGGGCAACCTCTTCCTCCTTCGCCACCCTCAAAGTGAAGAAGCTCCTCCTTGTGTTGAGATGGAACTTCTTATGTTCAAGTTTGTGTCCATTTCATGTTGTCCTCTCACTGGGCACCACTGAAAAAAGACTGGCCCCTTTCTCCTGACACCCACCCTTTAAGTATTTCTAGGTGTTGATCAGATCCCCCCTCAGCCTTCTCTTCTCCAGACTAAAGAGCCCGAAGTTCCTCAGCCTCTCCTCATAAGAAAGGTACTCCAGGCCCCTCATTATCTTTGTGGTCCTCTGGTGTACCCTCTCCAGCAGTTCCCTGTCTTTCCTGTACTGGGGAGCCCAGAACTGGACACAGGACTCCAGATGGGGCCTGACCAGGGCAGAGCAGAGGAGGAGGATGACCTCCTTCACCTGCTGGTCACACTCTTCTTGATGCACTTCAGGATGCCACTGGCCCTTTTGGCCACAAGTCCACGCTGCTGGCTCACGGTCACCCTGTTGTCCACCAGGACTCCCACAACCACAAGAATTTTGAAACTTGTGTCTCAACATGGATTTTACCTAAAACAACTCTTGCCACATGCAGCACTTGAAGGAGAAGCGAGCAGACCCCAACCCTTGCGCAGCCAGCAGGGTCCAAGCACCCGCAGGCAACGAGCCCCCTCTACTTACACACTGGCAGAGCTCACAGATGAGGAAAGCCCCAAGGGTGGCCTCCTCATGGTTATCCTGAATGTCCACGTTGATCACATGTACTGGCTGACACGTCTCCTGCTCTCTGGAATTTAAATCTAGTTGAAAACAAAACACACGTAACAGAAAAACTTTGGGTGGAATGGTGTATTTTACACAGAGCATTCCTAAGATTTTAAGAAAATACATAGACATTGTCTACCTCTGCCTTCTCCAAACTTGTTTTTAGGAAATTGTGTATTTAATGTGGTCTTAAACAGCAGTTCCTCTTATTTCAAAATTGAGAGCTGGGTTTTGGAAACAAGAGAATTGAGTTTTGTGGATGGGTCACAACAGCTTATTTGCCCTGGTCAAGGCAAGTCACTGCCCACCTTACTCTGGCAGTCTTTAAAGACCAAGGTGGAGATTCTCCAAACCGAAGAAGGATTTAGGGCTCCCTCACCTGAAGAGTTTTAATTGCTTGTTTTTCAGAAGAAGCACTGTACATCCAACACTCTGCAACTGCAAGGTGAACTCCTACAAGTTAAGGACTGACAGCGACATTACAAAATGCTAGCTTTAATGTGTTCCACTTGGGCAAAGGGGGGAAAAAAGAAAACATCCCTTTTCCTGCTAATCCTCCCACGTATCACCGCTATGTCTCCCTAACATAACTTTCCTATTATACACACAGTTTTTAAACTACAGGTTGTCCTCCCCTAATCCCATTCTGTAACTTCATTTTGGCAAACCTGTCGAGGCCTTCGTTTTAAAGTGCCAGTTTTGGCATCTAGAGCCATTTGGGGGCTCTCAGAGCTGCCTCCTTCTCATCAGCCAATTATGACAGGCATTAACATGAAGTTAAGAGAGAAACACAACTGGAAAATGAGCCAGTGGTTGCTCCTCATCTCCCTTCCTCAGGATTCTCACCTAAAACTAGAGCGAAAGCTGCTTTCTGTGCGAGACACACTGAATCTGCTGATGATCCATTCAAGCAACAAGGCAGTTCCTTTCAGAAATTACCAATATGCTTCAGCCACTTCACTTAAATATTCAGAACACCAATTGCTGAGCTTGCAGAGGCCCAAATGTGTCGTGCTCTGTATTGTTCTGTATTCAGTAGATTTACTGAAGAGCAAATTGGTTCCATTTTATCTCAAACCAGGACAACCGCTTGTGGCGTGACCACAGGACCGGAGGAGCAAGGCAACAGCCTTTTAAATGATGCGCATGACAGTAATTCACACGCTGGCTGGTATTTCAAGGCAAAGTAAAGACCTAGACCTCAGATCAGCCCATACCCAGCACTCCCAGAAGAAGGGTTCCCACTCCCAGCCCAGGAGCTCACTGAGTCATTGCCCAAACCTCACAACTTTGGGTGAGGTCACACCAAGCTCGCTGCTCTGCATCCACGCAGAACCCAGTCCCCAGCTGAGATCCTTCTGGCATCTCTCACTGACTCATTCAAGGCCAAAGCCATAGCACATTTTTAGTGTACTAAGCACACTCCAGAACAGTTTCTCCACCCATACAGGTATTTATTGTGGATAAACTGCTTGGTAGGTCACAGGGAACCTGCAGGCAAGGGAAGGGAAGCTGAATAAGGAAGATGGCTTAGATCTTGTTTTTCCATTAACCCAGGGTGAAAGAGCAGTCATCACGTACAACTTGCTAGTTTTCTAGATCCGTGGGCATTTTCAAACCAAATGTGTATTTTCTTTATCCAAATGCTTGTTATTTCCTTATGTCAGCCCTTAAATTGCTATACACACCAATTCTGTGTAGCTGGCCGCACCAGCATCTTTTAGAAGCAAGCATTCAGCCATCGCTTCTCTGGCACATAAAGTCCAAGTCATGGACTGGAGGCTCTTGTCCCTGCTGGTGCTCCAGCAGCAGCAGTCGGAGGAGACAGAGGTGTTTCCAGATTTGTGAAGGACTTCAGGGAGGAGGAGGGGTAAGAAGCACGCAAATTTAACTTGGTTTATCAGTTCAAGGTCCTTACCTTCTACTACTTGATCATAGACTCTTTCTTCACACGTTAGAATCAAATCAAAAACGTCTTTGCAGTTCTGGAATCTTTCTGGTCGTGGCTTGATTCTCTTATTTCTGTCCAACATGTGTAAAATCCCATTCTGTGTGTATCTGAAGTTGCTTGAGTTAAGTACCTTTACTTTAAGAAAAGTCATAGTTTTGAGCAAACGACCAGTACAAGTTAAATTATTACTGTATCTTTAACATAAGATTCTTTCTGTTTGCAAATACAAAGACTGGTGACCACTAAATGGATTCTAAGGTGGCAGCAAGATCCCCATCAGGGTAACTCATGTAGCTCCTGGTGTTCAGAGATCTGTCACTCTCATTAGTACAATGGCAGAGACAGCTTGAAAAGGCTCTCATAAGAGCAGAGCTCCTCAGAAGGACAACTTTCTTGGGTAACTATTTTTATATCCCTAATGCTTAGAACACAGAGACTGAGCTGTTTGCGTGAGCAGAATGCCCTACATTCAACGTAAATCACTGCCCCTCACTCCAGGGGCCTCTGTCTTGAAAGCCAACCTTCAGGTGTTTCTGGTGTCAACTGCACATCTGTACGAAATCCTCACTCAAGATTCACAACCAAACCTCCAAAGAAAATTTAATTCATCCCAGAAGCATCATCCCCTAAGAATATCCCAAGATGTGTAAGTGGGAACGAAGAAAAACACCGACTTTGTGCCTGTCAGAACTTCAGTCACTGTGTGAAAGGGATCTGTTCTGCTGCTCGGTAGCTATATTTATGCTGGAACTGTAGCCTCGAGGCTCAAATTTACACCCTGTATTCCCCCTTTCAGATAGGGTTTGCTAATCCCCCCGTGTCCTCAGCCTCCTGGGACGTGAAGTTTCATCAGGAGCACCTCAGGATTGACAGCCACCAATCTGCTCAATGGATAAAAACCAAACTCCCTCTGAAGGCAGAGTTTCATGGGTAAATTCAGAATACCAGGAAAGGCTTGAATTAAAAAAAGCCTGGAAATTGATGCATCTTTTCCTTGCCTTGAAGTGGCAGTATTTTTAGCCATCTAAGTATATATTTTTAAATTAAAATAGCAGTAAGGATAACAGGCTCTAATTTCTTGAGATAATAGAAGGATTCAGAGTACGAAAGCTTTCCATCATTAGTAGTAAGTATGTAAGAGATCGTCTTGGCTTATTTCTTTCTTGTAAAGGCCATATACGTGTCTAGCACATACCTTAACTCTTTTCAGAGCACAGCCTTAATCCTCTGTACCAAGAGACCAGCAACTTTCTATCTTCCTTTCTGTCCTCCGGTATCTCCAGTTCTGCTGCCCTGGGCAGCCAGACCCTCACCAGCTCACCTACAGTCTTCAGAAGCATTCTTCAACATTTTTCAAGCAAACCACCTCCAAAGCTGTGAAGTCTATCAAGTGTTTAAGCTACATTAGAAATTAAACCCATCTTTCTACCTCTAAGAGTCTACTTTTATGGAAAATACATTCGGTGTGATGTACCTGTATCATCGCGCAGCTACTACTTGGCTAAAGAAAATTTCAGTTCTGAATCACAAACTGAACGACGTGGTGTTTCTCACAAATACTTCTTGGCAATTCTCTCAGCCAACTGACTTCTCTTCAGGTCATTTCCAAATCTTTCACCACCCTTCTTTCCTAAAAGATTTCTCCCTATAATTAAAGAATTATCCTTGACAGCCCAAAGCTCTCTCACAAGCAGCCCTTGTGTACCAGCACCCGCTGGTTCCTCACAGCACCCCTGTAACCTCTCCTTGGGTTTGTCATGCTTGGAGAAAATCCACTTCCAGCGTAGCTATTTCAGACCTCTGATTATTTGCAAAGCATGGAAATGATTGCAAAAGCCATTTTCAAAATACTTGTAAACATCTGGCAGCACGGCTTTGTTCCGTTTCAAGGCGAGCCCTTTCTGGGTTCTACAGTCTCATTTCTACATCACGCAGCTCAAGGAAAAAATCCACAACATCCCACACACTTTTTTTTGGGTTCTTTTTTTTTTTCCCCCCCTTCCTCTTTTTTTTTTTTTCCCTTTCTAGGATAAAATGTTGCTGGCACCTGTCCCCTAGCTTTCCTGCCTGAGCCTGGAGACAGAATTACGCATATTCAAAAAGAACCCACACAGTCAAGCTTTCTGCTTCGCAGTCGAGCTTTCTGCTGCCAACTTACTGCTATTTTTTTTTTTTTTCCAGGGGTCCATCTGCCTATATAAGGAGACTGAAACATGCAGTTAGGATTCATGACACTTTCGTATTTGGTTGTCTGAAATCTTTTTCACCTGGGGAAAAGAAAAAAACCCAGCAAGCAGGGGGAGGTGATCTGCTCGATGGTTTTCAATGCATAATCACAACCCAGCTTCTTTATCTTCAGGAGATCAGGTGAATGCACAGGTATTACAACTTACTAATGGTTTCCACTATACTGCCAGACGTTGAATCATTGAAGCCAGACTTTGCTTTCCTCCCGACCGATTTCAACTCCACACACCCTACCCCATGCCTCTCTGCTCTTCCTTTTCAGCAGTCCCTCCTTCAGAAGGTTCTCACCCAATTCTCACCTGGCTTTCAGTGCTGCTGTCTGGCCGTAGCGGTCACCTAAACTCTACCATGCCCTGAACGGCAACAAAAAGCGCACGCGTTGATCTAAGAGGTCTTCACCTACTGCAAACCAGCAGTATAGTAAACCCATCACATTATTACACTGAGTCCAAATCAGATATCGCCTTTATTGGAATAACTATGCTAAACAGATCCACAACGTGATGGAATTTATGCATGACAACTCAGTAATGGCAGGAGTTGGTATCATGAGCAGATGCTGCGACACAAGTTGAGTTCTCCCAACACACACAGCGCTGCTGCTTGCTCTTATGGACATAGCTATAACCCAGCTATTTCTATTGTTACTGACTGTACATTCTTAAGGATACACTTACATCCACTTAAGGATATCCTGTAATAACGTACTGATGAAAATAAACATGTATTTTGAAAAAAAATTAGTTGTGTGCATTTAGATTAAGCCCCTAAAGCTTCCATAGCTCCTGCTAACCTAAATTTAAAATTCCTGTCCTAAGTCTCAGAAATGCCTTTTCCCTTCCACTTGTCAGGTCTCTCCCCAGTAACACACCCTTTATCCCTCTCATCAGTTTATCAGTAATTAGCTCACTGACAGGACCCAGAGAACACCGAGCATCACCTGGAAGATGCATATTGCCAACAGCACAGGCTCTTCCCCCTTTTTTACAGCACCGTGGAGCCAGCGGTGACTGCACCTTACAGACCCCCCAGCTCTGCTTTCGTTCAGAAACCCAGAGCACGGGCAAAGCAAGAAAAGCAGATTTTACAACTGCCCAAACATCAGCAAGCAACGCTGATGCATTCTCTCTTCTCTCTCAGTGTTTGTTTTTCACAGATGTCCTTTCAGCAGAGTGTTTGCTTTGAACTGGGCGCTCCAAACTTCAAAACCTCCGGCCAACATTACGTGAAAAAAAAAAAAGGATGGACACAGGATGTCAGTCAGTGCAACAGTAACAAAGAAAATACCAGCGATCCACAGCATCCTCTCAAAACGCCTTTTCCCACCTCCCAGCAATTTTTCCAAGTTCTACAAAATACCAAAACCTTTCTGAGTTTATCAAGTCCTCTCCCAAGTCTCTACAAACTACTCTCCCCAGCCAGCAGCGAAATTCAGACGTTTTACAGAGCTGAACGTCTGTTTGCTGGCTTGACCCGTCTTCTGCTGCTGCACGGGAGTAACTGTTCAACAGTTCCACTTCGCAAAACACAGAGTGAGGTTTGGTAAAAACCGGGCATTTTTGCTCAAGTGCAACTGGCACGTGAGGAAGCATCCACAGGATAACACAGATTGTCCTGAGAAGCAGAAGTGTCTTCTTGTTTAATACACTCCTGTGATTATCTTCACGTATTGATTAAGATTAGTCATTCCTTGCTCCCTCCTCCCCAAAACTGCACTCTACGTCATAAAATACACAATGAGGCTAAAATGAAAATAAAAAATAATATGTTTCCCCTACCCTAGAATACTGGTTTTCAATGTCCTTGTTGAAAGACAACCATGACAATCACGGTGCTTTCACAAACGTCCCTCTTCCCGTTTTGCTGATGGTGTTTCTGTGTAGCTGAACAGAGCAGCAATGATTTGGTGGTTCCCAGCCTATGAAATCCAATAAAATGTGGATTGCTGGTTTTGTTAGGAAACTGGCTCCTTACAAACCTGAAAGATATTTCTGGCTGCAATTTCCTGAGAACTATTGTTGGAAATTCATTAAGGGGAAAAAAAAAATAATCTAGGGGCTGAGTAGCAACATGAGTCAGCCCGTTAACGCTGCGTGATGATTATTGCTGGCAGGGGTCAGCTGGGTGAAACACGATAAGAAGAAGTGACAGGCAGACTTAGAGCAATGACGACAACAAAGACATCTCCTATGGCTGACACATGTTTTTCCATTAAGGTAGCATGAAAATTAATTGGAGGAAAAAAAAAACCCCAACCCCACACTCAAGCACATGCTCTTGATTATTTACACTCTCTCCTAATTAGGTTTTCCAGGGTCTAGTCTGTAGTTTTGTACCTGTTCAAGTTGTATTGAATCCACTCATACAGTTACATAAAAATCACTCATGGTGTAATTAATTTTAAGTGACTCAAATGTTAGCACTATCTCCCCCATTTATGCCCGTGAACAAACTCATTCCACTGCTTAGCCATATCTGAGCCCAGCAGTTATTCCAAGCTCTACTTCAGAAGCCAGCTTTTAAGGCAACTAAAGACTGTTTTTCAAATAATTTGCAAAATCTGCCTATGCAGAACTAAGGGGAGACCAGGTATGCTCTTCTTCACAGCAAATAGCAGATCTAGTTGGAACATGACAGGGACTTTATCTGCAGGGATGGACAGCACCTGTTTTTTTTTCCCCTCCCTCCCTTTTAAAATAGCTCCTGGATAAAATGTTCTCTATTCCCTAAGGAACTACACACAATGTTCTCTATTCCCTGAGGAACTACCTTCCCCAATACAGCAATATTAAAGCAGACTGCCAGCGCCTGAGAGCACTAAATAACCCGCATTAAAATAATAAGCAAATGCATCAGATTTGATTTTCCATTAAGAATTATTCTGCCCCGCTCCCCCCCTTGATACAAAGTGCTACCCTTGTGTCACTCCTGGCCCAGCCTGAGACCGTCTGCCACTTCCAGACCTCCAGGTTTACGTGGAACACACTTCTCAAGGAGAAGCGCAAGACAACAGTGAGAAGAAAAGCTCAGAAACAACAGGAAAGATTACAATAAAGGACTGGCTGCCACTTGAGCATTTTTATCATCAAACAAGGTTATAGAAAATTATGTAGGAAAAAAAATATCAAGTTTTATTGGCATTCGATAAAAACAGATACCTTGTTAGGGCACAAAGGATATGGCAAGACACAGGGTACAGAAAGCAACTGAACTGGTCTGCACAGAAATTAATAGGGATTATGGTTAGAGAACCTGTACTTGAGGTTGACAAAAAGCAATAGATTAGCAAGGAAAAAAACCTGGAGGCTTCAATAAATCCTAAAATCAGACAGTTAAAGGTTGAAAGAGGCACACTGCACAACAGCAGACACATTTGAATCTGTCAGAGTACAAGATCCTGCTTCTTTTCCCAGAGCAGGAGGAATCACGAATACCTATTAATTTCATCTTCATTAACATAAATCTAGTTAATGCTGAGATCAAAATAATTTTTCCCAGTAACTAGGATGATGGGGCTCCCACCAGCCATCTCAGTTTTGAGATCCAACAAGATTGCAAAATTCTGAATGGGACATTCAGAAAGAGGTGATGGACTCAAGTTCGGAGTTGGACGTAGCAGCCAGGTGAGTTCCGTTTCCTACTAAATGATGGCTCTGCAGAGCTCAGTGTCCAGCTGCAATCACAACGTTCCAGAATTCAGCAGGGAGATTTCAACGGTAGTTCAACCTCAGAGCTCAATATTCAGGAATGGACAGACAGGAATGACCATCCCCTCGGGCTCAGTTCCACCTTTAGAAAGGCGTGTGTATTTCAGAACTTGTAAAGCATCACCTGGAAACCAAGCACCACTTAAGGAATGCAAGCAAGAAAACTAAGTGTCGAGCCTGCTTCTTTACGCTACCTTCCAGCATAAGATGCTACGTTTCAAAACAAAGGCTTCTTTGTTTTCATTTTTCACCGCTACTCCTTACAGAGCTGCATTTCAGTGGTGGCAATCTAAACAATTTACTTTCAGAAATATTTTTCCTACCTCAAGAAGAAATCTAGATGACTTCAACTACATAGGTTTATGAAGTTGTATGTAGATATCTACATTTAAGGTCACCAAGGTAGAAAGTCTTCCTTGACAGTTGGTGAAAAAGTATCTGGCATATCTGTAGACTGTCTAAGCCGTTTTAATTCTTCCACTCTCCAGGAACAAAGACATCATCTAAAATATCCCTTTCCTTTCCTCTCTGCAAATGGGCACCCCAACAGGTGCCATCAAGATGACTAGTCTGCAGATGACTAACCTTAGATGAGGCAAGTGTGGCCTCATACAATTTATATATCTATATATCGACCTATTTAAATTAAAATCCTGCATCATAAAGGGGAAAAATTACATCTTACTGATCAAAGTATTCAGTAGGTTTCATTTTAATTCCCAGGTGAAACTGAAAATGAAACTCCCGAGTGATCAGTGCTGAAAGTTTTGGGGTATATAAATTACATAGTCATCTAAAATATACTAGAGACCAATTTATTAAACATAATTGGGCAAGCTACATTTGCCAAAACAGATAGACATTTTTTTAGGAAAAAAAAATATCTTTAAAGCAATAGCTGGCACCCAAAGCTTCTACATCCTCAAACAAGTCTGACGTGCTGATTATTCATTTTGGTGCAGCTGTCACCACACTCAAATACTGCAATTCTTCATGAAAAAGCAGCAGCAGAGCAAAACACTTCTCACACGAGCATGAATGGCATTTGCAGGTCTCTTTTCTATCTCATCTTAATTTATTTACTGCTCTCTGTATTACAAACAGAAGATGTGTTGTGTTAAACCCTGCTGGGCAAAATGCCCAGGCAGTAAACATTTCCTTAAAGAAAGCATGTGGGGGGGCGGGGGGGGGTGAGACTGCCCAACCTCCTTCCACCTTCAGAATCGCTTCCTCTTATAGAGAATAAAAGACTAAAAATGGGCACCACCAGCTCTGCTTTCCAAACAGCTGAGATTACAACTGCAAGAAGATCCAGAGGGCAAGGTCCCTGCCTTAATGAACTGAAATTGTGGAGTTTTAGTACTAATCAGAGTCTGTTCACAAGTCTTCCGTGGCGCTGCGTAACTTAGTCTTAATGCTGAGAATGAGACATCCCCAAATATCACAGAGCTACTGATGTGGGTTAAGTATTTCTGATAGCATTTGTGCCTGCCTTAATGACTTGCAAAGAGTTGAAGCGTCACTTGTTTTTCCATTGCTAAGGACAACTACGCAGCATTTCTAAGCTACATGATGCAAAGATAAAAATCCAACGGGGCACACTCACGGGAGCTGCTCCAAATCTGACCACGTGCTGGCCCTGCTCCTTTCCTCAAGGCTGAGCCCCACATGTCACTGAAAGAAGGGAAGATCTTTAGCTGAGCCTAGAGCTCAAGTGCCAGACAGTGACCTGCTGGAGCCAAACAGAACTGGACAGATAAAAGCTGTCAAAGGGGAAGAGGGAAGGAACAGTGGCAAAGTCTGCTGCCAGAGAGCTGGAGAAGGGATCCCACAGACGTTACCAGAAAGACAAGGATTCCAGAGCCAGAACACAACAAGACGACAAAATGTGGCATGTTTGATTATGCCATCAATGCGTCAACTACGCGCTTCATCCAAGCACGTGCTTCAAGAAGAGTTCGATTCCGATTGCTGGGATCTACCGTGTCTCGGCCACTCGGCAAGAGAGCTCAAACCACGGGAAAGTCCTGCAAGTGACAAGAAAACGTAACAAAGGAACACAGAAATCCTTGTCAGATCCAGCGGGCAAGCAAAAGGAAATCATAAGAGGGTTCTTAAGTACCACACATTACTTGTGGATGCTCTTCTCAGGTTTAGAAACAAGCGCCAGGTTTCAGAAGATGAGCAGCAAATGTCGTAGGAGGGGGCAGGAGGAAAGTACTTTGAGGTAACTGTGAGGAGAGAGGTCTGTGAGAAAAACATTAGTCCTTTCATTTAACATCTCAGAGAAACAGGGTCTGCAATAACTGTTTTCAAATCGGTTTCCGTTGTTGTTGTTGCTTTGTACTGTAGCACTCAAAGGAAATTTTCAACTAATCAGCTATAGCTGGATAGGGCAACTGAGATAAAGCAAACCACAGGTATTATAAAACTTCAAAATCAATTAAGCCACTTCATTTAACACACTTGGGAAACCTGAGAACACATTCATAAAGACAGCGGGACCGCTTTTAACCAGCAGCATGCAGAGCGAGAAACACGCCGGAGGAGGTCTGCGGCAAACACTCCTTAGCCCAGCCCTACAGACTGGGATACTGGAGAGGGATGTGCATAACTCACAGCCCCACTAACAACCAATTTTACAAACCTCACGTACACACAACTTGTGCGCCCTGGGTAAACACTTCCCACAATAAGCCCTTCTCACAGCCGGCGTTAACATGTCTCTATTCTTGCATTAAATTCTAAGGATACCCAAAGCTACCGATCCTGTCACTGGGCAGCAGCAGACGCCACCTGCCCCTCACGCCATCCCAACTTACTACCTTCTG
The DNA here is from genome assembly GCA_013398155.1 of Pedionomus torquatus. Lineage (NCBI taxonomy): Eukaryota > Metazoa > Chordata > Aves > Charadriiformes > Pedionomidae > Pedionomus > Pedionomus torquatus. The sequence continues at coordinate 133,139 of VZRU01015413.1, forward strand.
AAAATACAATACTTTAATCACTATGGGGTTTTCCTGACCTGACAGCTATGCTATGCCAATTAGAGGTGTACGGGAGCGAGGCTGAATTCCTTTCACACATCCTGAAAAACAGAGATTTCACTAATTAATACTACTTTGGATTTTAACACTGCTTTCACTACTTGGCATCAAATCAGTCAAAAGTAACTATCCCATAAAGTAGCAGAATCACCTTCGGGAAAGGCAAGTATTTAAATGCGTATTTCTATTTGTACTAGATTCCCCCCTTTTGCTGACCTTCTTTCAGATATTTATTGGAGAGCTTTTTTGTTTTTTTAAAAGAGACCTTGTGTATATAGAGCTCAGGCAACCCTGAGAAATTTATCTGGGATGTGACGCCCTTCAGACACTCCTTGCACCTACACCTGCAGCACACATGGACCACAGCTTCCAAAAAGAATTCCTCACCAGCAACTATTTGCGGTATCAAGTGGGATTTTTAGGAATACAATTGTGCCAGCCAACTTCTTCCTACCTGAGATGGAAAGTAAGAACCTGACACACACCTCTCCTGCTGTTCCTGTGGTAGACTGCTGATCGGCACCACTAAATACTTCTCTATATGTTGGTCTAGTGCTGAAATCTTGCTAGATTTACTCCAGATGAATAAACCTGGCACCTGGATCCCCAAGCACCAGAAAAATTATATTTTAAACAGATAGAAGGATATAATGCTACGCTCCACCAAACACTGATCCAGGTAATTCTGCCAATGCTTGAAGCACATGCCTGCGCACGCTCTTGAGTGCTCTCAAAGTACCCGGAGGACCTCCGTGTTACCTCAAATGGTAACAACTGCCATCTTACCAAGATTTCTCTTACCTTTCACATTTTTCTGATCTTCCCTCTCTCAAGATGTGGGCTATCGGTCACGTTTGTGAATGCATCCAAAGTTTCCAAGCGCCTTTTCATTGCTGTCTGCTACGAGTTCCCTAAGCACTCCTCTGGAAGCAGATGCAAGATGTTCTGTGCCATCCTACGTGGACACCGGGTAAGCTACGCAGAAGTGAGTTTTCAAAATGCTTTACAGAAGCAGGTGACAAATCAGCCACCTCAGATGCAGATTAACAGAAAAATTTGGCACAGTTCACTCATTCTCTACAACCTGTACCTTTGGTAGTATTGAGAAATTTGTAAGATCAGAGTCATTAAACAAAAACGATGAAGCATCAGACTTCCACTTGCTCTTCCACCCCGAGAAGTGCTAAACCAGTTTGTTTTACACCAACATTACTTGAGCACTCTAGAGTCAAAAGCATCAAAATTAATCGCTAAGACTATGAAGATTTATCTCTTCCCAGCAAATTAAATCACACTTGTTTCTTCACAGCAGTGTTTTTCCAAAACTAATCCCCTATAACGTACGCTTTGCTGTGAGTTTCTGAATGCTTTAGTGAAGGCAGAAGCTACGATTCCACAAGACTCAATTAGACAGAGCTGCCAAACTCAGAGCTTTAGTAAGAAGCAATGCTGGCAGCAAGAGCATGCTGACTTTGCCTCAATGGAAATAGATGTGATTTATTACCTAAAACCTTTCCCATTTTAAAAGGTGGCAGACGAGACACTAATACTCTATTCACAAAGTTTCAAGTAGAAAATGTTACCAGATAAAACACCAGGCAAAAAAAAGAACCCTTATCTTTAGTTAGCAAGGTAAGAGCAAAGAATAAAAAGGGATAACATGTATTTGCAAAGTTTGTTTGGAAATGTGTCTTCAGTCTATCTGCTCAATGTTTTCACTACCTGTCTGCATATCCAAGAAAAATGGCATAAACATCCCTTCCATCTCTGGAGGGGTTCAAGGCCAGGTTGGATGGGGCTTTGAAACATGGTCCGGTGGCAGGTGTCCCTGCCCAGGACAGGGGGTGGGACTGGATGGTCATTAAGGTCAGATGATCTTCCAACCCAAACCATGCCACGATCCCAGGAGTCAAGCACAGAGCATTTACTGTCTGGCGACTAAAGCCAGTTGCAGAAATCACAGCCATTATCCTGGAACCTGTTCTGGAATCAACATAAGAACATACGTATAAACCCCCTTTACATTGGCACTGAAGTTCCGTGTCAATCCGAGGTAACCTCTTCAAGGCAAGGAACAGCAGTCCACTGTCACCTTTCTCTCCTCACTGAAGTCTGGGATTAACTAGGACCAAACCTCACTATGCTCATTCTTATGCTGCAGACTGCTTTGACATTTTATCAACTAGAGATTACAATAGGACTGAGTGGGATTTAAGCCAACACCCAAAAGCGGAAGCAGCAAAATTCTTTACTTACCCTTCCATAAAAGTCCCTTACAAAGACGATCTATAAACAACTCGCACTAAGGAGTCAGCTATGCAAAGAATGAACAATATCAATGCCTTGCTGCATTTATTGCTAGGGCTCCCTATGAAAACTTCCTGTGCTCTATCCCGAGCAACAGAGACAATGGATTATGATCTGCTTATGCAGGAAAACATATTCAAGCAATGCTAATTTTGCCTGGTGCATTCAGGAGGCCAGCAGATGGCAGGGACATATTTTGGCTAGACATTCAAGTAGCCTTATTTTTAACATCCATTCAAGCATGTCAAGTCTCGAATCCAAATGTCACCTTTCCTTCCAAGAATGCCCTTTTGAAGACACTTAAATATTCAAACGTGTGTGTTCATTCACTGAACTCACACACTATGGCTGAAACACACTGGATGAAATCACTCAAATTTTAAGTGGATTTTACAATAGTTATCAACCTCGGGACACGCTTATCCGAGAAGATCTCTTGGAATTCTTGAGAGCATCTGCTCAGGACTCATCTGGATTAAGGAAATAGCCCTTCCACAGACTCTGCCTGGAAGACGGACAGGATGGCAGAGGATGTTTTACAAGCCAAAAAACATTTAATATTAGACTAGAGTCTATAGTTTCTACCGTGTCCCAGAAGTTCAAATACATGTTCTTTTAGAAATAAGAGTAATATTTTTAAAAGCATCCAAAAGCCACATTCAGAACAGCCTTAATTGGTTTTATCGTAGCCCTCTATGAAGACTCAGGGAATTTAAATGCAATATTTTAATGCAGTGGTAGATGTGGATACTTATTTTAACTATAAGGATTAACTACCACATCTTAAAACTCTTTGAAGTGCTTCCATTTTAGAGATACTGTAACCACCTACTGAACTAAATCCGTATGCCTGGCCCCATTAATCCCTTACTTCTGTGCATCTGAAATTCAGCACATGCCTTCAAGGCGTATGTGAGCCTCTGCTCTCTATTTCACTAATTAACCACAATGATGATGCTTTTAGTCTCTGCAGAGTGGGGTTTTGATAGTTCTCCCTCTTTTCTATAAGTGACTAAAAGATTCAATGGACCTTTTCACTCGAACCCATTTTTAACCTTGCTCTAACTGACTGCTGCTTTCTGAAACTGGGGTTGTTTACTTGGTTGGCTAACAGAGAACATTCAAAGTCCCTTACAGCCCTTATGTCATTGAGTATCTAGTGTCCATAATGCTTTGTACCCCTGGCATATGGAACTGGAGGAAGGACATCACTTCTAAATGAGGTAGTGCTGAATACTGAGCACTCCCAACTCCACGTGTTCCCACATTCCAGTGATGGGACAAGCAGACAGCTGTCACCGAGATACACTATTTCAAACACCATGGAAGGGCTGCAGGTGACAGTCATCTCGGCTTAGCTGATGAGAGGAAGGCTGCGGAAGAGAACAAGCAGCTAAATCCTACCAAGAACCACACCTTTTGTTTTCCCATCCCAATCACGCTCAAAGCCCATCAGAAGAGCAGGCCCTCCCACCCTCCAGCAGGTAACGTTTGCACACCCATCACCTCTAAGAAGTAATGCTCACCCAAAAATCCCGAGAGCCCAGATGACCCTGGTTCACAAAAAACTACTCCACAACTCTCTAATGAGAGTAGGTCTGAGTTTGGTCCCTGTAAGAGTCTTTACCCTCAAAATCCACTTCTGGAAATGGAGTTGCTTTCTGCGGCGACAGTCTTCACTCTGAAAACCTTAACTTATATTAATTGAGAATCAAAAATGCAATGTAGAGGCAGTTGTTCCTGCTCTATTTCCCTTGCAAAGGCTACTGCTTAAACTTGCTTGCTTTTATCTTGAGAAAAGGTTTAATCATAACACTGCAAGTACATTTGGGCAACAGAGCAACCATCTCCAGCGTGGAGCAGAACCAAAATGGAAACTCTGAAGTACGCTCGGGTGGGGGATGACAGGGTAGGCTTTCTGTTGCTTTTATCTTAAAGCAGCGCCATACTCAGTATGGCAGCAATGAAGAATGCAACAAGGAAATCAGAAGTCATTAGTGGTCGTTAAAATTATTTCTCAATTCAAGTAATTTTCTTTTGAAGCAATTCTTTTTTAATCAAGATATGCCATACCTTGTCAAGATCCTTCTTTTCTGTATAAGCAGAGGGATTCAAAAAACACCCCCAGCCCATCACGTGTGATTATTTTAGACTATACCCTACATTTTGAATTTTTTTTTGGAAAAAAAAAGGACTTCTAACTAGATATTAGGAAACCAACACCCCTGCCAGGGATACATGTGTGTGGAACACCATGCAGAAAGGTATTCCAATGTTCAATCAGTTCTCACTGTGCTCAGCAGTTTAATCAAACAGCCCAGCCCTTCGGAACAGAAGTCTTTCAATGCCCAATGCAAAAAAAAGCAGACACCCTTGGGGTCTCAGGGAGCTCAAATTTACTATTTTTGGTCAGCTAATACAATAAAGAATTCACTGAGCAGTAGTAAGTCATACTATAATCTGTGCTACCAAACAACTGTCGAACTATCTCTCAAAAAGTTACTGAGTTTGCTGACCCTCAGGTAACAGCTTGAACTAGTCTCTACCCTGTTCCAGGTTTTCTAGTCTCTGATAACCTGTTCAGTTACATATACCCAAGATTTTAGGAAAAAGTCTTATACCACTAAAAGTACAGAGACTGCTCTATTGAATTAGCAAGACTCATTTCTGGGATACTTCACTCTAGAGGATCATCTACACTCCAAGTAGAAATTCAGCATATATTGAATCCATTATGTAAGTTTTCTCTTTCACATTTAACACTAAAAAGAAAAAAAATCAGATCCCTTGTCAAGAAACAAGTACCTACAATGAGTGCCCCAGTGTTGCAGGTTTGTGGGTTTTCCTAAAAACAAATAAAACCTCAACTTTAAATACAGATGTTCTAGGAATCATGCAGTTTGACATTACTCATGGTTTTAAATAGTGTGCATAACCTTGATCACCTCTGCTCTAAGGATTAAAGAAATTATTGGGCTCTCCCATTCCATCCTCCAACCGTTGGACTTGATGATCTCAAAAGTTTTTTCCAACCTAAATGACCCTACAATTCTATGAGTTATAATATGCTATAGGATTTTTTTTTCCCTTTTTCCTCAGTGCACAGATCAAATTATGTATCAAGAAATTCTAAGTGAGGAGGGTGAGCTCTTTAATGAAAGGTATCCTCTCTCCCAGAGAAAGTATACTGTAAACCTTACCTGGCAGTTTGTCTGAGCTAAATACAACATTAATGTCGAGGTGGTCGCTCTTTGCGTATCCATTATCAGGACAGCCTTTGCACTGAGAAACTATGATGCACAGTGCAGCAGAGGTAACGGACAACCTGTGATACTATTAACATGCTTTCATTTTGAGAGCTAAACATGTTACATACTACAAAAGAGCATTCTGAATGCGTGCATTGTAACTCGATGGCAATTTACAAGGGAGCATTAGAGGCCCATTGTAAAAAAAAAAAGTAAAGAAAACTCCTGTAAACCTAGAACATTTTAAGATCGCCTGTCAAGCAACTCTATATAATGTCAAATAATGAATTACACCTTTCAAGGATGAACCATATTGGATTTTTTAAAACGGCCATGCCACGGGGATACAGTTCTTTGTCTTTCCTAAGCAGATCATTGTACATCTGATCATATGTTGTTTTGAAATCATAAACATTCGGCTTGTCCGGTGCTGGTCCCGGCAGTTTCACGTGAGTCCCTGTTCCAAAGGATCGGACACTGAATCCTCGTTTGCTGAAAGACAAGAGGGGAGAAGAGGGGGGAAAGGGCAATTAGCTTGGATGGACTTGAAACACTAAAGTGCTGAAGAACACATGCTGAATTTTAAAAACATCCCATAGCAACAAGTCAAATCACAACCAAACAGTTGGGCAAATCTATCAACTAAATTGCCATATATATAACATGCATACGTCTTCGGAGTTACAACAAACACACGCTATTTCTAAAGGAGTACATGTATTTTTATATGGCATTTTCTTACAATTATGGTACTTAAACATTTTGGATATTTCTTTTGTGCTTCCAGGTACCTCGGATTTGGAAGAAGCATGTGTTCATATGCACTCTTGGACAACACAGTACAGGCAGAAATGGTTTGTCTTGATCCAAGAAAGTAAGCAACAATACACACTGAGCAGTATTTATGTATTCTGCTAAAGTTGTTGGGATAACTATATTATTCCCCTCATTACATTGCCAAAACTACCTCTAGTGTACTTTAAACAGCCAAGTACAAACATCTGTGTGCCTGGCACTTTGCTCAAGTGGACTGAAAAACATACTGTGTAATTACCTTTACAGAAGTGGGGCAGATATTCTACTGGCTGGCACCTAAAACTCTTGGGTAAGCCAGGGATAGCTTCATTCCATTCTCATGAACAACTACTTGTTTAATCATTATAATTAAAAAGAGAGGCAGGAACCTGCTTGTCTTTAGGGGTAATGCCAAAATGTTCTGATTAACCTAAATACACCTACTTGAATCTCACAAATCCTTCAATAACATTAAGACACTTCATAATATATTTGCCGAATAACTGGGCTGAAAAGACATTTTCTGGTGGTCTAATGGACCAATTTTACCTAAATGGTAAAATATTGTTAGTATTGTCTATAATGCTGAAACATCTGGCTTTATAATGACAATGTAACTTCTGAAATAGAGGTCAAGACCATGGATTAGGTTTGGTTTGTTTCGCTGTTTTTTTTTTAAGAATCCATACTTTCGGCTTCCATGATTTGCCAGAGACTGAACAGAGAGAACATGTTAAAACAAAAACAAACAGTAAGCAAATGACCCAATGCTCCCCCTCTCCCCCTAAATAAAAAAAAATAATTGTAGAGCCTTCTGAGCAGAGCGAACAGGAGACTGGGAGCAAGAGTCCCCAGTACACATTTTGAGTGACAGACAAGTCACTTCTTGACTCCTTGCTCTTCGCATACAAGGCAGCGAGGAAATTCAGTAGAAGACACACCAATCCAAATCAGATGTTTGCCTTCAAACAGTGCCTTTGAAGTGGTTCAAAAAGCTTCTAGGCAGAGACTAACTGTGATCAAGCTTTGCCCCAAACTCACACACTGCGACACAACTATCAGTAGTGTCATTTCCTTTAATTTGTCCTACTGGAACACAGCCCCTCCTCGCTCTTTTCTTGCTTCATTCCACTTTTTTCTTCCAGCAACTATTTATAGGTTCCTATTTCTGTGAACAGACAGGATACATGATGATTTTTTCCCCTCTTTCTGCAGGACTAATGACTGAAAACGGATACAAGTGGAAAAAAGTCCAATTCTTTGCCTCTCCCAGCCCTCCATCAATTACCAGTGACTCATAAATGCACCAGTTGCAGTTTATTTTCCCTGCAACACTTCCAGATCTGAGTTTTTATTCTATTCCTCCTACTGGACACAAAGAGAGCCATAACACGTATAGAAAAAATGGCAGTGCTAAAACAGGAATGTTTCAAATTGATCCTTTTTCCAGTTGTCTCACTCGTCTTTCCTTTCTACATCTACCTCTTAAAGCTATTTTTAATAAGAATTGTAATACCAACTAACTGAAAAATAATGGGTTTTGGCACCGTGCACTTTCTACCTTCTTTCCTTCTCTCCCACATTACTGCAAAGCAATAACATTATGATGGAAAAGAGTTTTTTGGTATGCTTTCCTCCTAATTTTTAATTTTTCCTTTAATGTTATCCTTCGGAATAGGTCTGCTTGGGACACAAATTAAGAAGCCCATCTCCAACTGGCAGAAACGTCCTTGAAGTTTGCATGATCTCATATAAAGGAAAACAAGAACCTTCATTTGAGGTTCCACATATTAAAAATTTGTGCCTCTAATGCACATGACTCCTTGGAAATTATTTCTAGATATCCAGAATTCACACTTCTCACAAGGAATTTCATGCTTTGACATCAGCAGTTGTCAAGACACAACTTTTACACTTTTTTATGCACCAGGTGCACTGTTGTAAAATATTCTGAAACCGTTTCAACGCTGTTCTTGCAACAGCTGGAGGGACAGGGGCGAGGGAAGGATGCCTACACAGAACCATTATTAACAGAACCCACTTTTATTAAGCAGCTGGACAGATCTAGTTTAGCGACTCATCAAGTATCTCTTCTAATTAGGCACAGCCTTTTAACAGTAAACATTTTCTACAAGACAATGTATACCTAGTGTTTGTTCTTGGCCTAGTAAAACCAGTTGGTGATGGAAAACAGATGATGGAAAATAGCGAGCTTCAACTTAACCATAAACATTTAAAGGCAAGTTGTAATAATATACTATTCTAGCACTGATTTCTGAAAATGTAAAGCTTAAACATTAACAGACCTGTAAATACTGTGGAATTTCAAGAAGTCGTTTCTATTAATGCCATTAGGATTACTGTATGTAAACTATCGATATCCAAAGTATACAGACATTTTCAGCAAGAACGCTCACCTCAGTTTAACTCCACAGCTCATTACAATGAGATCCCATGGACTAATCAAGTGCCCATGAGTTTACAGACTTAACTGAAGAACCTAAAAAATAGTCATTGCATTTCCCTCCAAGGAATGTCAGAGCTCGTTGCAATGTGTGTCATCTGGAACCCAAATGCTGCTGAAAGCGGAGATCAACACAGGACCACACTAATTCTTGACAGAGTTTGTTACTGATCCGTTTTGGGAACTGAGAGGAGAAATAATATTAATCCATGCAGACCGAGACATGAGCTTTTATCCAACGCCTTTCTTCTAGCTCATGGTTATTTTGGGGTCTCACCTGTGTTTATTACATTAAGGTATTTTCAGCTTACTGTAAAGTCATAACAGTCCAGCTTCTCTTCTTACCCTGGCCAGTAATACATATTACTAAACATTAAAGCAAATGCAGTAAATCCTGCCACTACACTGCAGCTGGTAAAGATTTTCAGGGGATAAATCACTCATTTTAATACATCCCCTTCCACAACAAACAGCAGGAAAATAATTAGCGACAGTGCCCTCCTTGTAGGCAACTTGAAAAATATCTTATGCCAGTTAATCAACAAAAAAAAAACCAACCCAACCAACCACCTCCCCAAACCCCACCTTCTTAAACAGTAAGAAGTATTGCTAACTAATGTGAAATCATTGAAACATTAATAACTCACTGTAATTTGCATTATCAGTGATAAGATGTCAAAAGAAAGTACTTTAATATAAAAAATAGTTCCTTCCTTTTGAGTGTTTATTAACACAGTTTAAAATCTCTTAAATTAAGCAGTACAAATGTCAAGACCTCACTTTTTACTGCCATTAAGATATTTCATATTCACACTCCTAATTTGGAAGATACATGTCGCTTAGGTGCCTATTGGTAATCTACAAATATTAATTATCAGCAGTGATACAGAGACCCTGAACTCAGGAGACTGAGACAAGGTATCTTATATCTTAAGAGCCTAAAAATACAATGTTTCCAGAGTATAGGGAATGCTCTGCAGAGTCTGAAAGGATAACTTCTTAAAAGCAGTGAGTGTACTACCAAATAAACACCCACAAGCTGAAATGTTGAATTTCCTGTATAATTAAGTTTGGTAATAACAGAAGTGTTACCCTTCCACCTTCCTCTTCTATGCTTGAAGGAGAACCGTGGCCCAAGTCTGCACACTCCAGCAAAATAAAATAAATAAAATTATAAAAAATACCTATACATAGACTGTACTTGTAAAAGCAGGAAAAGAAGTAGGATGAGTAAGATTTGACTTAGGGACTGGTTATGGACAGACATCCAGTTTGACAGGTTTTAGGGAAGGATTACGTCTTTGCTCATAGTCTAACTCCTTTTCCTCTTTTCCCTTTGGGCTTTAACACTTCAACATATCCCTCTGGTAATGTTAACTATTCTAATAACAAAACTCAGAAGACCTTCAGGCTGATCTCTGTTGGAATATTAGAACAAAATGTTTAAAACCTGCTTAGTTAAAAAATAGGCAAGCACACTACTCAGCAAACAAACTGAACTGAAGTAACACCAGAAACTGGTGGAATGATTATTCAGATACGAAAAATGTCTAATGCATAATTTGTTTTTCAGAGCCACAAGTGGCAGCACAGAGATATCAAGTACAGCAAGGATGAATGAGGAATTCAGGTTGGCAAGCGAAACTCATTGCAAGCCCTTTTTAAATGAACCACTGCAATTTCAGATGACAGAAAGTTTAAGTGTCCAAAAAAAGTAATTCTTATTATCTGGTACCTTAACTTTAAAGGAAGTAAGAAAATCAAAACAAATCACCATCACGCAAAATGTGTGTACAATGTGTGCAGAGTATGTGTACAATTTGGCTTTTCTGAATCTAAAGACAGAGCACCAGGATGTTACAAAATGGAAGTACGTTAAGATGTTGGATCAAGCTTCTTGAAACCACTCAACTTCAAACATTAAAAAGGATAAACCACTAAGAAGAAACATAACAGTAAGAAGTGATGGACTGCAGGTACTTCCAACAAAAGCCTACCAGGTAAGTGGAACATTTCACCCAGACGTTATACTTGGAAGGCTAAATTTTATGTTTTACAAATGCATCACAGGTTATTTTAACATTCAGTCATTTTTGCTTTAAAAGGAAGCAGAATACAATTAAGTTCAAGTTTTAGTAGGCAGTATGTAGGCCTAACATTTGGAAAGTAGAACAAGTTTGCCTTATTGGAAGTTATTTTTCTCTATAAGTTGAAGAATGGGACAAGAAAGGTCACTGCTAAGAACTACCTTAACTAAAACCTGTAATTAATTAAAACATGGAATAGAGAAGTCAATTCTGAAATTTGACTTACAGTATTACAAAAATTGGAAAGATTCATCAAACAGAAGACAAACACTTCAAAATTTTAATACATTTCCTAACATAAATATTAAAAAAAAAAAACACCTACAATATTTATGTAAGATCTGAGGCTACACATTACAAAGCATTGTTTATGATCATTCATTAAGATGTTCAACATTGAAGGTTGGATTCCAGACTTTGTTTTCAAACAGTCATCTGTAGTTCTGCAGAATCTGTATCCTTTAAAGTCTTGTAATCCCTTCAAAAATAGTTTAAAGTTTTGTAATACCTCAGTTTCTACCTAACTCATCTTCCCCTTTAGTCATGTGCTCTTCTGAACTGTCATGCCAGATACAGCACAACATTACCGGGAACTGGTAAAGCAGACCAGCTTTGAGCTAACACAAACATTTTCCTGAAGTTTACTGGAAAAAAAGGAGTCTTGGTGCATGGGCTAGTTAGTCCTTTAGAACGGCATCAGCAACTCATCTTTATTTTGCCATCTATGCTCTTCTCGCTATAATTATAGCATGCTCCTGAAAACAAGTATTTTCCAAGTAACTACATTTTGTTTATTTTTAATTAAAATCTTAAGGGAGAAGAGACTTTCAAAACAGGTTGCCCTCCCATATTTGCCAGAAGAACATCAGCCACACCGGAAGCGATTTATTTCTTCTGCAAAAACAGAGAGGAAGAAAAAAGGCTGGACATTAGAGGGGAGTTTAATTTGTCCTTCGTACTCAGGTTTAAATTAACTCAGTTCTACTATTATTGACAAGAAGAACAACATCCTCCCCTCCCCAAGCAGCTATCGGTAACATCATGTTTTCTAAGAAAAGCCACAGGCAACATCTGATGCCAAATTTTAGCATTAAGAGCATCCTATGCTGCTCACAGTAAGATGGCTGCCAGACTAGGTGCTTCTCTCATTTATTCCTTTCAAGGCTGTTGTTTTTATTTAGATGTATCCTGTAACTTACACGTGCTTCTTTGGCATACTGTGCTAGCAATATGTACCTTTTAATGCGAATGTTACTTTGCTTAACAAAACCCCAACACTTTATTGTGTTCCTGCAGAGCACAAGGAAGATTTAAGGGCATCATTTCAGGCAGATCAGGTCTCTCCCGTTCATCCCCAGCCTCCGGTCTCCCCTTTTGAATTCAGCCAAGCTGAAAATACGTGCAGCACTAAACAGGTTAATAGCCTCAAAAACATTTCACACCCTGAATCAAACACTTTGTCCAGTTTTCCTGCAACAGGGAAACGCTCCCTTTTCAGTGTATGGAGCGGTTCCGGTCCTCAGATGCATTACAGGGAAAAAAAAACAAAAACAAAAACAAGAGGGGGGGATGGGGAGGAAAAGAGGAGGGTTTAGATTTCCAGATGCCGAGACACGGGGGCTGTTCCACCCCTGTAGAATCCGCCAGCTCCTGTTTTCGCAGCGCTGGCTCCGGGCGCCTGGCAGCCACGGCGGAGCAGGCCCCGCCGCACCGGTCTCTCCGGCGAGCCCAGCCCGGAGGAGGCTCCGCAGGAGGCGGGGTGCGAACGAAACCCGACCCCGAGGCCCGCGGGCGGGGACCCCCCTCTGTCCTGACAGCCCCCCGGGGCAGACAAAGCGGGCAGCGAGGCGACCCTGACGGCCTGGCCACCGGCGGGAGGCGGCCGGCGGGGCCCGCCAGAAGGAGGGAGGCAGGGTTTCGTACAGGCCCCTATTTACCTGAGGATGTTATGCGCCTCCATGCTGCGGTTCTGGTTGCTGGAGCAGACCACGGCCACGCGGAGCGGCGAGGAAGGCATGGCGGCGCCGGGAAAGGGGCCCAGCTCCCTTCCCCGCGGCTCCCCCAACCCTGCGGGCCCCGGCCGCGGCTCACACAAAATGGCGGCGGCGGCCAAGGGCGGGCGGTGCCGGGACGTGTCGCCGGGGCCGCGCCCCCCCGCGGCGACCAACCGCGGAGCGGGCGTCAGGGGGC
>VZRU01015413.1:156111-180781 GCA_013398155.1 Pedionomus torquatus
AAAAAGGCTTCAGAGTCTTCTCTCCCAGCCTAACCAAAACCCAAATGCAAATCGTACACCTTGGACTTCAACCGAAGGCGTTACTCAAATAAACACAAAGTATAATTTGCAGCAACGTGGAACTTAAGTAGCTTTGTTTCCAAATACGTTGAACATCGTGACCAAATGGTCTCAGATCCAGGACACCTGCTCCTGTCTGAAAGACTGGTCTCTTTAAAGTGATGGTTTCTTCAGGAAATCTTTAAAAATAATTTAACAATACCCTGTGTTCTCTCATAAGTTAATTTCCACATCTAGTTTTTCAAACAATTTTAATGTTGGGGGGGGGGAAGGTGTCTGCTAGCCCGTAGAAAGTTGCTAGAAATCTCTTTTGATGCCAGAAGGGATTGACAGGAATCGACAAAAACGTAGGATTGGCGTAGAAAAGGATGCTCAAGTTGTAGAAATGTCTGCTCTCCTCAGCAAACACTGGGTTCTCGCAGAACAGCAGGAGGTGCTGCGCGGCTGAAGGCACTTCTTGGTTGGCGGAGGCAAACTTACCTGTGGAAGTTCCAGCTAAGATGCAGAAGGTCTGACAGCCCTCTCCGAGAAAGGTGTAGATGGCCAGGAGATGGCTGGAGCCAAACCGAGCACGTTCAACCTCCTCAAACTTTGCACAGGGCTCCTGACTACTATTAAAAGCAGATTGCACTCCAGAGCTGTCCTTGTTTTGGTGATCAGGGAAGAGATCTGGTACCAGCTTATGATTTGCAACGCACTTTGAGCTCTTTTTGTTGAGAGATCCAACTGCAGGGTCTGGTGTTTGGTACAGGGAAGGAAGGTGGATGGCACAGCAGCAGGGACCCCTGATTGCACGTGCCACGTCACTTAGTTCTGGACTTCACTCCATACTTGCATTTGAAATTGTAGAAGGGGAAGGGGACAAAACCCAAACTGAGCAGAGATACCTCATTTCATGGCAAGCTGTGGAAGCCTCCTCAAATATCTTCCCCAGAACAACTGCCAAGTTTACCAGGAATTGGAATGGATAATCCTGTTCTTCCCTATGGGGGAGAATGGCCTGTGCTCCATCCATCTAGGTTAGGCTCATATTTAATCCCCACTTTTGACAGCGGCTGGTCCCTCTCCGACTCCACAATATGGCCAACAGACATCCTTAGAAACAGCTGTTACTCTTAAGGAAGTCGTATCCATAACCAGAAATGAGAGGGCATTCATGGTTTGGGGATGTGCAGACAGTTCACACCTACAGAACACAAGAATTTAGGAGAATTTCTCCTCCAGCCATTTCAGATGTCTCAGAGAAAACACCTCATTAAACTCCTGTTAGATTGTCACGTTTTAACCTCTAAAAACCGCTATGGAAATGAATGAGCTAAACAATCCTAAGCAGGTTTCCAAGTAAGAAGTGGATTACAGAGAAGCAGGCTTCATTAAACAGAGATTTCATTTAACTAATTGATAGGCATATGCTTTCCTCATCCATGCCTTTGTTTGTAAGGGCACAGAATGCACCATTCATTCTCATCGTCTGGCTAAAGGCGCGGCCAAACCACTTAATACTTTGACATCATGCACACCCTGGAAATATACTTGTTTACAGAAACCTAATCTACGCCATCTTGCTGGAGTCTGAAGGAAAATAAAGAGCAGCCCACCAAAAAACTCACAGCAACACTACAGGTTACCTACACCTTGTCCTGCCCCGCGTCCTTTGGCCCTGTGCTACGTCTCCAAGCAAAAGAGAATTATTTATGCAAGAGACAAGGAAAAACACAGATGCTTTGGCTCTGTCAGTCCTCCAATGCTGGCTTCATGCAAATACTTTGTCTCATTGTTTGCTGTTCTACTAATCCAGCTGTTTCCTAAGACCTTCTTCTGTGCCCCAGTCTGCAATAAAACAGCCTGGACTCATCGTGTGTTATTGCTTCAACAATTCGCCGCTTGGGCAAAAGACCATTATTTGCTTTAAGCAGTGAACCCCCAGGCAGCGAATCAAACCCAGGAACATCCCATATGGCTTTGTAGGTCTTCAGACAGAGCCAACGCCACAGGTTCACGGCTCTTTTGGTTCTCCTCCCCTGGCCTTACCATCTCCCTTTTCAGCTCCCATTAGAGGAAACAGTGAACCAGTATCAAAATGGGGGCAACTTGGCTATCGGCCAGACAAGGAAGCAGTAACCACCCACAGCTAACAATTTATGGAACCTTCTGCTAATTTTAGTCTTGGGTACAGCCAGGGCGGACAATCCCTAGAGCAGAGATGCTCGGCTCTGAGCTAAGGGCAGCGTGCGACATATGGTTGCTAAAGCATTCTCCTAGCAGGGAGCTTTACATTTAGGGCTGAGCTGCTACACTTCCCTCCAAGTCATAACTTTGAGGATTACTCATCCTAGACATGCAAAAGCAGAGAATCTGCCTCCTAATTTAGACAGCTCCTGCAGCCTCTCTGAATCAGCGCAGCCTCACCCCCACTGGGCTTCTATTTCCAGCGCTTGATTCACTTCCAGCAAGGTCTGAACTTACGTCCTCTGTCAGCCAGAGGCTGAGAGAAGCATGGCAGAGGAGGGAACGGCGCTCAGCAGATGGAGAGCTGTACTACACATCTCGCTGCGGCACCTTGGACAGGCAGGTCTGAAGCTCAGGTGTTGGTCATTAATTTTTCCCCCACCCCTGTCTCCTGTGCACCGCATTTCATCCTCAGCAAGCCTTTCATGCTTGTTTGGGAATCCTCAACAACCAGGGCACCCAAGGGAGGTGCCAAAAGCTGGGTATGTCAGGAAGACAGGGAGGGAGGGGGTTCTGAGGCAGCTGCAGACTGGGACATGCTCCCACACAATCTGCCTGGCAGGGCCGGACCAGCTCTGCTTGGGGGATGCTGCAGCTGTATCATCAACAGCAGTAAGGTTTGAGCATCACAGAAACGAATGTTTGCTCCCATCCTCCTACTTATATTTGAGAATTTTAAGCAGGGGATAGTCTGGCCCTTCTCAGACTCTGTTCATGCCCCACTGGGGGCCTCCACACCACCAAATTCAGCACAAAACAAAGAGAAATATCCCAGCAGAGGGACTGGCAGCTGCGCCATGAAGTGCATCGCTCACTGCTACTGAGGTTACTGTAGGGTTGCAGTTGATTCTTTGTGTGGCTGCCCCTGCCACTGTCACAGAAAAGCCCATCCTAGCTCAGGCCAGCCCACACACCTCCAGAAACCCAGAGCGCAGCAGCAACAACGCCAACAGAAGATGCACGGTATCAGATGGAGAGACTCCCAACCCCAGCAGGACAGTTACAGCTCAACACCAAGGGATGGAGAGCTCTACAGGGGTCTGCTCTGGGTCACTGGGAAGGGTCTCTGCACCAGGAAAAGGATCCAGTCGTTCATGTACACACACGCTGGCTGGCACGTGGTCATTTCTGTTGGTGTTCACAGCTATCACCCTGACATTACTCCAGACAAAGAGCAGGCTGACTTCCTCTCAACCTTACTTTGATGGCAACAAAAGGCGTTTTAAAGAAACTAAATTGAGCAAAATATTGTATGAAGACAGATTCCTTTGTATTAGCAATCAGTCGAGTAAGTCCAGGGGCCAGTTCAGACATCCCTCCGCTGCCCAGGGTGGGGTTAAAAAAAATAAGAACGACTCTCCAGCTTGGGAGGGGATAGGAAAAACAACAAGGTGGAAAACACAGTAAGTCAAAAAGTGCTTCTAAGAGAAGCAGCAGGATAAAAATCATTCCCGCAGTCTGAAAGCACTTCCATGCTATTGACTGGAGAGGCAGGATCAGCCCCACGTGCGTAGCTGCAATGCACATCTGCAAGCACCCTGCTCCGTGCCTGCAAAGACAGTTACCTCCTCCTCCTGCCTTTGTTCTGGGCAGTGTTTAATGCAGGAGCCAGTTCCCAGGAGGATTTTCTCCTCGTTCCTAGCATATTCCATTTTCCTTCAGCATCTTTCAGTAGTAGTCATCCTTCTTGCCATCAGCTCCTGGCTGTACGCCTGCGTGGTCCTTCTGGTCTTGGACAAGCTCCAGATCATCGTTATCATCCACCTCACCTCCATGATCCTCCTGGGTGCAGAGGGAACAGCCAGGAATTNTCAGAAAATCCTGGAAAAGACGACCCTAAATAGCCGTGCACTGAGCTGCTTCTGAGTCTAGGTGTTCTACTACAGCAGCCCAGCTTGGGAAACTCAGGAAAACAGAGAAGAATCCATCTCTGCCATGGACCTTTAGGTGTCACTGGCAAGCCACTTAGCCAAGACACAGAGGGAAGAAGCCTGTGTTGCCACGGTCAGCCTGTTCATTTGAAGCACATTTAATATCCTGACATTACAATACAGTTTTAAGATCTCAGCCTGTCACCACTGCTACACGAATAAAAGATCCACCACATTTAAAACTAACAAATCCCACCCGCAATGTGCAGCAGCCAGCACAGCCTCCACAGGCACTTTTAGGTCCAACTATCCAGTGTACAAGCCAATTCTATAGCCAGGGTAAAGATAGCTCCCGACATCAACTTCACTCTGTCCACCCCCAGTTTTCCCATCTTCTTCATTCTCATCAGGCAATCCAAACCCTTCCTTAGGGTTCACGTTGAAACTGCAGGAAAAGCAGCAGCCACTCACAAAAGGCAAGGAGATGAACAAAACTAGAAGGGCATCCTTCATTTCTACCTAGGTGAGCCAGCAGGCACCAGGGTGATCCTCTCTAGCACTCAACGGTCTCAGTTTTAATTGGCCTCCGATTTGTCTCCTAGAGAAATGCCCGTTTATTTCTTCCTGTGGCCCAACACCCGTGCTGCCTCCCAACTTGCCTCAGGGGTGGGAGGACACATTCTTCTGCCACCCATACCTTTAGGTGACAGCCAGAAAGTCAAACAATGACCCTTCTCAAAGCATGGATGAAGTTCTCCCCAGCTTTTCCACAGATACAGACAAAACTCAGTAGGACCCGTGCAGCAGCAGACCACAAGGCTCCCAGTGAACGTCCCACCACAGGAATAAACCCAGGGTGAAGCCTGGAGAAACACATGTTGATCTTGCCTAACTGCACCAGCACAGCTTGAAATTCACCCCAGCTGCTGTTTGGAAAACATCTCACAGCTCAACTGCTGCAGATGGATGCAGAAAGAAAGGAGGAGGGGAGGCACAAAGGGTGCTCTGAACACCTGGAAGAGAGAAGGGAAGAGAAGTAAGTGGGCTCCAGTTGTGGAGACCCACCTCACTGAGCAGGCAGAGACAAAGCTGAAGTCAGTGCTCACATCTGGTTCCTTAAACTCTAAGCCATACTCAGCTCCTGGCTACCAACATACCCAGGGAACAACCACACCAGAGAGGGAAAGAGGAAGAACCTTGGTGTCGTACAATTTCTTGCTCCTGATCTTCTTGATAGTCATCCATCGGGTCTTCCCTGGGTTTGGCAGGTCTGCCAGCATCCTGAAAAATACAGAAAGTCAGAGACTGCTGACAGTGTCCCAGCCTGCTTCCAGTCCCTGCCAGGAAAGTGGGTGAATCGCCATCCCCGGAGGTATTTTAGAGACATGTAGATGTAGTACTGAGAGACGTGGTTTAGTGGCAACTTGGTAGTGCTGGGTTAATGGTTGGACTTGAGGTCTCTTCCAACCAAAATGATTCTATGATTCCATGTCACTAATTCTTTCCATATTTTCACTAATGTTAAGGAGGTGTTGGTGCCAACATCCCCTTCTTGTTTGATTTCATTGGCCTGAATTTTTATTTTTTCTTTTAAACCTCACTATTAATCATGATTTTAGAGCCTGACAGATAAAGCACTCCCTTTTAAAAACAAGCAGCACTCAGCTGCTGGTCAAAACAAGCTAACACTTCCCTGATGCAGTGTCTGGTTTCAGACAGCGAGGAACACTTTGCAAAATAAATGGATTCCATCTGCAGGCAGGCAAACAAGGAGGCAGAGTGAATTCTCACGTGTCCCCACCGCTGCCAAGATCCCACTGCATACCCATCCCAGGAACAACACAGACCCATGTTACTGTCTCTAGTTTTGGTCTCTGAAGTACTTGAAGAGACACAGCACCTCTGCAGGAAGAGCTGTGGCGTGAGCCATCTCCCATTCCATGTCTCTCCAGCCACGTAGGTGCTGCAAAAGCCAGGGCCGACTTCAACAAGCAGAGAGGACAGGGCCAGAACACTCATTCTCGCTCCAAGAGGTTACTCCTGCCTGCATTATCCTTTCAGTGGGATTATGGATTCCCTGAGGAACACAGTGTTTTCCTTTGAGTCCTTAAGCTTTCTGCCTCCCCCCATCCATAGTTGGGGATCCCTCCCTGGCCCCTTCTGGTTGCCCTTATGTCAGTCACCTTCAGTGGCTTCTCCTTAGAATCTTCTTTCACGCTGGGCTCCTTGAACTTCTCCAAGCCTCCCACCTTCTCTTCAAAGTCAGGTCTCTCCAGCTCAGCTTCCTCAAACTCATCCTCCCCTTGGTTATTGGGATCCTGGGCAGGATCTGCAGCATCATCTGGCATCTGGACAAGAAAAGCCTCTTGTGAATACCAGGCTATCCTCTTGGGAGACAGAAGATTTGCTGCCTTCCCCAGGAAGCATGAAGTGCTGGCTTGTAGCACGTTAACTGTTCTGAAAACAAAACTCTCAGTCTTTGTTATCCCTCTGAATCCCTCCCAAACTAAGGAATTTGGAGTTGTGTTATAGAAACATCTGGGAAAGCATCAGCTTAAATGGATTCTCATTCAGAGGTAGGGCTGCACCCAGATAACAGCATGGCAACGTTACTTACCATTGGTTCCTGAACAACAGGCTCCTTCTGAGAGTGCAAGTTCTCCTCTCTCTCAATCACCCCTGCATCTGCCAGGAAAAGGGACAGTTATCAGCATACTCTCTCAGAAATCAGTGTCACCAGTTAAGGTCCCCACTGTTGGGGAGCAGCTGTATTAACTCCACGCCACGCAGGGATCTGCCTCGACCTGCCTGCAGCTTGAGGCAGACAATGCCCTTCGTGTGTTTTCAGAGGAAGGTGTCTTCAATGCCACCTGCAGGAGCTCAGGGCAGAGCAGTGCTCTGCTCCTACAGCTGCCAAAACGGCTTCCTTGTCCCCAAGGCTGGGGAACAAGCACGTGCTGAAGCGTGTCCATACCTTCCTGAAATACATATAGGATACGAAACCAACAAAGAGCTCTGAATCTATATTAAGACGCATCTTTCCCTCATGCTGCTGCTACATCTGGGCAGCATCTGCAGCAGCATCCCAGCCAGACCAGCACCAGGAGCTAAACTAGACTGTTCAACAAACCCGGTCATTTAGCTGTTCTCTCATTTCTCCGCTCACATGCGACTGCTGTTTCAGACCAACGGAACGGTCTCCCCTGGAAATGGAGGCAAAGATTCTGTCCCCAACATGCACCATCTAATAGATTATTCCTTAACTGATTAAACGGTGTGATGAACTTTACACCAAGTCAAGAAAACTGTCCAGGCTCTTTCATTTGACAAAGGACAATAAAAGCACAAGAGTTTTTTCCAAGAGTTGAAGGTTTTCCTTTAAGATGAGCAGAAAGCTTTTCTCACTCCCCACCTTGATTAGCAATAAGCAATTAGCTAATAAGCGTAGGAATTGGGAAGCCATACCCATCTCCAGTTCCTCATCATCTGTCCTTCCCTTCTCGCCTGCCCTGTGAGCCAGATGATGCTCTTCCCCTCCCTTCTCAGCGGGTGGCTGCGGGCTGCCCCGCTCCATCTCTTCCCCAGGCTTGGCATCAAAACGAAGGCTCTTTGGGTAACCGTGTCCTTGTTCTTCATCCATCTGGGCGTTCACTTTGTCAACCAGGTCTTTCCAGCTGCAACAAGGGTACAAACCACATCAGAATCCCCCCTGCTGCAGTGTATCAGGAGATCTCATAGCGCAAGCAGAGCGGGGGGGTGGAAAACCCAAAAACTCTCCTCCAACACATGCAGAAGTCTGTCCTAGTTGAACTTTTTGGTAAAACTAGGAGATTGTACTAGTTATTGTGATATCTGCTTGAAACAGAACATTCAATATGCCACATAAACACAAAGTTATGCCTTATAAACACAATTAATTGTAGAACTACTTTAACATTATTCATGTGACACAGTAAGATATCCACATAGCAATGAACTCCAACTCCAAATAGATACTTATTGATTACTCACACATACCCAAGCCCACCAAGCTCAGGTTTTGAAAAAAAAAATATCAAAAACCCCACAATTCTCTTTATTGTTCCAACTCAATTTAAAATGAGGATGCTGCTGGAGGAAAACTGTATGGTTCTGGCCTGTGAGGAAAAAAAATACCTTCCAAAATAAACAGGAAAGCTGCAACTCAAAACCAACAGTTTCCCTTATCTGTATAAGTATATATAAATAATTTATTATTTTTTTTTTTAAAGCTACAAGCCATTCATGAGGCTTTGCAACTGGGATGGCCACTTTAACCAGCATCTGTTTATAAAACTCTCCCATAGCGCGTGTCTGCTCCCTGTACAAGGCCCAAACAGTGGAAGAAGAACTAGTTGAAAGGAAACATTCACATATTGTTTTGGATTACTTGTTTTTTTCAGGTGGACATGGGAAAAAGCGTTTCATTTCTTCATTCAGAGGGGGAAGCCACGTTCCCATATGATTTACTGCTTTTCCTGCCACCACCCTCCAAATGTTTTTATCCAGCTACTGACCTATAAAATCAATTATTCATACACAGCTCTATCTGTGAGAGTCCAGGCAACCCACAGTCAGGAATTGCTTCCTCTGAAATGGTTCCAACTCAAACATTCATCTCCTGATGTCTACACCAATATCTACCTCTGCTTCCTGCTTAACAGAAGTGCCTCCGAGGGACAGGTGCTTGGTATCAAGGTATATGCCAAATGCAACAATTTCTTCATGCTTCTCTGTCTTTTTTGAATGCTTTTCTGCCTGCAGCAACAGCACGTCGTGCCCAACCAGAGGCTCAGCAGCAGAGCCCTTAGCACATCACCAGTCCACAGCACGGAAAGGAGTTGGAGGTCAGTGAGGAAATGGAGTATCTTCACATGAGCTTGAGTTGAACCCCTGAAAAGCCCAGAAGGCAGGGCTGTCTCACAAGGATGTGTTTTCTTCCCAAATATCCCTACTCAAGGACAGCTTCGGAAACAAGGAAAGGCGAAGGACAGGACGAAGTTCCAATCATAGGGATGCTCAAAAGTGACTGAAACAAAACGCTTTTAAGCCGAGTAAGTTTGCACTAGTTTCAGGCAAGGTTATTGCTGGATCTAAACAGTCCTGCTACATGAGCCAGCTGAGATTTAAAGTCTACTTAAGCCATTTCAGTTTTTAACTGCTTGGAAAGGACAAGCAGCCTTCGCTTTAGCAGGTTTTTAAAGCCTACGACCATCGCACAAAACTTTCAGTAAGAAAAAAAAAAAAAAATCATCACAACCCAGCCTCCAGCTCAGGTTTCCCCATTATAAAACCATCAAAATGCAAATGGGCCATCAAGAGCTCATCTGGAATCTGCTGGTCTCAGCCACCCAATGCAACGGTTCTTGGCATGGGATGTGTGGCCTCTTTTGTGCTCTGCTGCAGTTGGATATTGTTCTTGGCATCGACACCACCTGGAGAAAGTCAGTTTGCGCGCTCCTTATCACAAATCTCACGCAGTGCAAATAACAGCCTCCAGCTGCTCAATAATTTCTTGATGATAGATCCAGGAAATTAAAAAAAAAACAAGTACAGCAAACATACCACGATCTCTGTCCTTGCAGAAATCGTTGCCAAACAAATCCCCCATTTACATTTTCTGTTCCACAGAGTGGTGACAACGTCCTCTCTAGGCTCCACGTAGCTGAGGAAAGGCCACTCTGCCATCACAGCTTCGACCCTCACCTTCAGTTACACCCAAGTCCCTCCCTGTAAAGAGGCAGAACATCCTCCATGCTGATACTCTCTGCCCGTGCAGATGTCATCAGAGCAGTACGGGGAAGACGTTAACCCTTGAGGAAATACACAAATCCCAGTCTCCTCCATGAGAAGATTACAGGTTAAAGGGGGACAAACAACAACAGCAGAAAAGAATGGGTAGGAGCAGGCTGAATTTAGAATGAAATCCAGAAGTCTCCTCTAGAGATAAAAAGGGAAATTAAATCTTGCTTGCTCCAGTAGACAGAGCAGATATGACCTGGACACACACAGGGGATAAGTTAATTAAATGAGGAAGCACTATTTTCAGAGGCGGTTTTTGGACTGTGGCCAGGCTTTGATGAATTGCAGCTTCCAAAAGACATTTTCTTCCTTTTGCAAAACAGACTGGTCTTCTGTGAGCGCTGCTGAGACAGCAAACAGTCTCTCCTGTGCACACGTCTCTAGAGGAACAGCTGAGGGTGTTCAGCCTGGAGAAAAGGAGACCAAGAGGAGACCTTCTCACTCTCTACAGCTGCCTGGAAGGAGGTTGGAGCAAGGGGGAAAAAAAAAAAGTCTCTTCTCCCAAGGAAGAAGACAGAACAAGAGGAAACCTAACGGGGCTGGCTGCCTGCTGCTTCTAGATTATCATATAACCTTGGAGATGAGCAGCTTTCAGATCTTCAAGGTCTGGTTGCTCCTGCAGAGCTTGGCAGATTACTGATTAATTAGCAGGAAAAATGAGCAAGTTGCAGCTTTAGTATACAACTTATTTATAGAGACTGAAGGAATTT
This sequence comes from Pedionomus torquatus, assembly GCA_013398155.1. Taxonomy (NCBI): domain Eukaryota; kingdom Metazoa; phylum Chordata; class Aves; order Charadriiformes; family Pedionomidae; genus Pedionomus; species Pedionomus torquatus. The sequence continues at coordinate 166,802 of VZRU01015413.1, forward strand.
TTAGCCACCCTGGCTGCTGCAGGTGGGTTGCTTTCATCATGCAAAATTTCTTCCGTTTGCTAAACAAAACAGGATATTTCACTCACCATCACTGAAAGGGAGGAGACTTCTTGAAATCAGTTCAGATTCCCATCCCACCCTCTCCTCTAGCTAGCAGGACACCCACACTGACCTGGTCTCTCTCAGCAGTAAATCCTTTCTCTCACTCCACCACAAAAAGAGTAACTCCTCTTTCTCTTGCCCCTCCACAAACACTTTACTACAAACACCAAGGCAGCCTAAGGAGCATGTACCAGTGAGATAAGAGCCTTTTTTGGGGGGGGGGCAGCAGTCTGGGTGTTCAGTCCCACAGCATTTCCTGCAAAAAGGCTGATCTTCTGCTTTGGCTGAGATCGAGACCTGGCAGCAACATCCAGTTACAAGAATCAGACGACAGCAGAACCAATAGCTAATGCTTTCTTCAACCATCTTTCAAGCAGAAGTCACGATAAATACAAGAAGCGAGAGCAGGGATAAGCCTGTACGGTACCTCCCAGCCTCAACGTGGAGAGGAGGGAGTTTTGTTTCACCAACCTTTGCATTTGCACCGGTTTGTGCCCGGGGGAGTGGGGGCTCTCCGCCAGTTGAGGTTTGTCTGCTGCAGAGGGTTGTTTCAGATCAGACGGGGGCAACCCAGGAGCCTGGCTTTCCTCATTGCTCTTCACCTGAATGCGCATCACCATCTTTACATCCTGCAGAGAAGACACACGGATACGCTCAAGATTTGGGGCTTGTGTATATCCTGTCAGATACCTGCACATCTCCTGCACGTCTGGGCAGGCTTAAGGGCCAGAAAAAATCCTTCATCCAAGAACAACAGATTCAGAAGCACTCCAGAACAAAGCTACACTCCCAGCCAGCCAGCAGTAAAAGAGGTCCTTCTCCTTTCACACAGCCAAGAGGACATAATGTGGATCCTACGCGACCCAAGCTTGTCTCGGGTAAGTGAGTCTCTAAGAAGAGAGGAACTATGTCTAAAAATACCGCACACATGTCGCCATTATGATAGCTACTGTAATTATAGTCTAACCACACTGCAATTATTGTCTTTTTTTTTCTTTGAGACTTGCTTTCCGTAAGTTCACTCTCAATCCCCTCAGGACGCAGAGGAGCTGCTTTTCTGATTTACTCCTCGCAGATCTGGCAGGATCCAGAAGAAGAACCCCAGTCACTAAACCACAGACTCTTAAGGGCGCACGAGGAGTCTGAAAGCTGAGGCCAGGACAGTTTCCACGTGAGGGAAGTGGAATGCACACGTGCACGTCATTACACACCTCTTAGTTTTGAGCTTCACAAGAGAAGGGCTACACAAAGCAAGCAGCAGGTACGCAGGACTCACTGGGTTGCCGTTGGGTAGGCTGTTCATGGTCCGGGTGAACCGGATGACGTGACCATCCCCATGTCTCGCTGGCCAGGCTGGCACAGCACCCGGCAGGGAATTGGCATCCTGCAGCGGGGCCGCATGGGTGAAGAGCACGTTAGCCTGTGGCCTCGGGCCATCGTTACCGTAGGAGTTCTGCCCCTGCAGCAGAGGGCTGTCCACCTGCTTCTGAACCCCAGAGACCTGGGAGGCCAGCAGGTTCCCACCAGGGCGATTCTCCTGATTGACTGGAAAAGCCTGCAAGGACAAGAGCAAACTCTAAAGGAACATGCTCAGATCCCTCCAGCTAGAAGCCCCGTGCTGAAAACCCCACAGAAGCCCTGCAGAACCCTCCTCCCTGGGATTTTCAGGGAGCACCACACCTTCTGCCTCACGAGCTGCAACTGACTGTTGGCTGGGACCACAGGCTGCTCCTTCAGTGCCTGGAACTGCTGCTGCCCCTTCCCAGCTCCTCCTCCTTTGAAGCTTGGCATCTTCTGTAAGGCTTCCTTAAGCTGTCTGAACTCTTCCATCTGGGCCTGAGAAGGGTACAGAGAAACCCCACAGGGTAACAGGGTGAAACAACTCCTTGCTGGGAACAGGCCATGCTTCTAAAGCCAATTGTTCAGCACAAGTACACTACTAAGGAATATATAGATTATATTTTTTTGCATATATGAAAACTGGAGATAATCCACAGCTACTAATGACGAGCCCAAGATAGTCTCCAGCATTCCCTCCAGCTTTCATGGATATTCCAGGTTTCACAGATACTCTGTATTTCCCCCTTTGCCAGTCTTGTGTGTTATGTTATGGCATAATTTTACCCTGGAAGTGCTGATCTTTGACGCTGTTGCTTTACCAATGCACAGGTCATTGACAGAACTCCTGCCTCTGCACAAGAATTGTACCCTGGGTATGTTGGTTGTGGCTCTCTCTCCTCCCATGCCTCATTCACATGCACCTTCAGGTCAGCTTTTTCTTTTTTCCTTCCCATAGAGGCATTTCTCCATGATGTGCTCATCTCAGCGGGGCTGATGATAATTGGCATTAATCCTACTTGACAATTCAATTTACTTTGCAAGACCAATGAGTATTGATTCTCCTGGACTATCAAGCAAACACAACACCTTTCTCTCTACTGCATCTTATTTCTTCTGTCTTCAGCCCTGAAAAGTAGGGCTTGGAAAAGCTACTCAGGAAAACCTCCCCACTCCCACCTCAGTTATTTATAGGAAAGTGAGGTGGGGAGAACTTTCCATATGCTTGCCAGGGTACCTGGAAACGGACCAAATTAGGGACCAAGCAGAGTCAGAAAGCCTCCAAGCAGCAAGGAAAGTTTAGCAGGAAATTAATTCCTGAGCAGGCTCTGTTGATTTCAGTTCTTCCCCCCTGAAATTTGACCTTAAGATTCACATTAAATAAAAAAAAAAAAAAAAAAAAGAAAAAAAAAAAAAAACATCAAGTGGAAAGAAACCCAAACCAAAACAAACCCAAACAAAACCACTCTGCAAAGCTAACACAAAAGGAATGAGGAAAGGAGAAGGAAGCCAAGAACAGTTCACGGGCTGTAGCCTTAGCTAGTGGGAGACTGCTTCCAGTCAGAACAAGCAGAACTCATTGACAGCCTGTTAAGGTGGTTGGTCCAGAAGCTTTGGACCAGCTTTAATGCTCAGCACCTCCCCATGCTGCCTGCACCCCATCACAGCAAGCGGTGCCTGATCCCTCCGTGCCTCCTTTTACCTGGCAGACAACAGATCCGACAGCTACTGCCAGCTGGGCTTGTGAAACATGTCAGGATCCTTGGAAAAATGAGCATATCTAGAATGCAAATTACTCCTCAAAGCTTTCAGCTGCCAGAAGGGAGCAAGATCAGCAAGAGGGTACTCAGTGTAATGAGCAGCACCTCTGATACAGACGCTGGCACTCTTTGTGGGCGTTTGCTCTACCATACGGCACCTCGCCCCAGCGAAGGCAAATGAAATGCCATTCTCCTTACTGGTTAGGCACAACAAAGGACCGATCAGAAAACAGAACAGAAAACTTTAAGATTTAACACTAGGCCCATTGTCAAAAAGGTCCAAAGAATTTTCTGAAATCAATGGGACCAACCACTTCTGTAAGAGCCAGAAATAGCAGGCGGGCAGACGGTTGGAGCACAGTTTCATTCCACAATTGCCTCGTACATCCAGAGCGGGGAGCTGAGCCGTGTCTCCCACACCACGGCAAATCCTTTTGCTCTTGCTCACTCTTCAGTTTTGGCAAGAAGTAACAGCGAGCTGCGCCTTGCAAATTGCTTTCCCCATTGCTCACAACACAGAAGGGGCCAAGAGTTAAAACTGACAGCACAAGAGCTGCCACCACCTTGCTCAGTCTGTAAGTGCTTGATTTCGGAGCCTCAGCCATCTCTAATCAAGTTGATGGGTTGTATGGTTGTTTTTTTTTTAAATCCTGTTCAGAGCACGGACTAGTTTGCTCACTTGGACTGCTGACTGCTTTCTCTACCACAACCCAGCTAATCAAAGAGCATTTGAAGGGTTCTCTGTTGAAGAGCAATTCAGGACTGGCGTGACGTGGTGCACCAAGATGCAAACACACTCAGCATCGATCCAGCAAGGCAGAAGTAGAAACACATAACAAACAGGGGACCTCTGATCGACAGATATTGATCCAAGCTGTCAGTGGCAGAGGCCGGTATGATGGGAGCTGACTGGGTCTCAGCGTTGCTTGAGAACAATCTACACAGCAGTGACATTGGGAGCTACCTGTGAAAAGCTGGTCAGGAGGCCTAAAAATGAAAGCTGAGATGGATTCTGATAGCAGGAAGGGTGAGCATAGGCTTCCCAGGGCTCTGGAGAAGCTTCTAGTCAAGTGCTGTTTTAATTCTGGACATGGCCTTGCTGGAGTGACCCCTGTGGAGACTGGGAGGCTTCGTTTAGTTTCCAACACACACACTGCAGGCAGCATCACTGCAGAGCGTCCCACCGGTCTGCCTCAGCCACACGGCGGAGCCGGGTCAAAAAACAGTTCAGTGGTAAACCACAGTTACGAAGGCAAGGAAGTTAAATACACTGAGGGTCCACCTGAGACCCCTCAAACCACATCTGACATGAGCCAAAGAGCTGCCAAGAGACAGCAGCCTGTAACCTGGGCTTCCCACCTGGAGCAACCCATCATCTGTGAAGTTTGCAATCCCCGAAGAGGCACTTAGTCCCTGGTAGTTTGCAGGGCAGATCAGTCCAGAACTCCAGAGCAATCTTGTCGGAGCGAAAACCCACCACCCCACCCCAAAACATCAAGTTCAAGTTCAGCTTCCAGTTCAGGGGAAAGAATTAGTTGTCGACCGCATCTAACCACAACTAGCTCCTTGCTTCTGGGCTTATCCCATAATCCGAGGGAGTACTTGACAGAAGGCTGTTAATTAGCAATAGACAAGGCTAATTCAGTCTGCAACACGATTTTTACAGTGTCTTCACAAAGCTGCTTGCGTCTTGGCTCAGCACAAGAGCCTCAGACAGACACCGTAGAGAAATTAAGTCCTCCCTCTTGTCCCAGCATACCCAGCCTTCCCCCTTCTCTCAAGTCATCTGGGAGCTCCCAGATTAAGGCTGGGTGAGGAGAAGTCTGAGAGGTTAGGCCTTCCAGTGCTCTGAAGAGGCTCACAGCATCTCCACAGCACGAGCACAACCCCAAAGTTTTGTTGATCGGGTGTTGTTTTTTTTCCCTGCAGAACTACACTGGAATACAGTTGATATTTTCTAAGACATCAATCTAGCTAGGTCCCAGACCCCAGTGGAAGGTTGTCCCACGTGGCCACAAACACATTGATCACCTGGGCATTAAGGAGCTGAGAGTGAACTTCCTGGTGGGCCTTCCGGAGAAGCTTGCTCTCTTCTCTGAGTTTGAAGACTGTATCTGCAAGAGAAGAAGGAATTTGCTCAAGACAGCTATTTTTGCAAGTGTAATATCAGTCTTCTTTACCATAAACTCCTCTTGACCCAACAGATCTCCCCAAGCCCAAGTACAGTGAAGCACTAGGCAGGGACTAACCAAACACCCTGAAAAACCCAAATCATCATTCCTTTCAGCTCTCAAAAGTCCTGCCCATACAAGGCCCTTCCTCCTACTCCAGAGTGTCTCTTCTTACTCTCGCTGCCAGGGTCAAGCTCTTGCTGTGCCTGCTACCAGAATACGGTATTTATTTCTTCATTTCCCTCACCCACTGCAGCTGAAGAGCAGTGAGCAGTGGTCACTGCCCCTACCCGCAGCGACTGGAAGGTTGAGAAACAACCACGAGAGATGCCCGTCGGGTCTCCTGAGCCCACAGCAGATCCAGTATGGATGTTCCCTCCTCCTGCAGAGAGGAGCTGCCTCCTGAAAGGATGGTACGAAGGAAAAAAACCCACAACCCATTTACAGAAAGCAATCACAGGACAGCTTGGTCCTCAAGCACGTTTATTTCTGTGCTGTTAAATAGCAACCTTCTGCCTCGCAGCCCCAGGCTGGGCTCCTTTCAAGCTCTTCACACACTCCTAAGTATTCCCATGACAAGACACAAAAGGCGCTTACGTTTCACTGCCTGGAATGTAATCGTGTATCCTCCAGTAAAGAGAAAGGCTGTGTCAAAAAAATGTCAGCCTTATTTTGGATCCCAAAACTCTCTTAAAAACATCACTAGAACTGCACACACTAGGATTTCTCTGCAAGCAGAGGTACACCTGCCAGGACAAGGACAGGATTTTCTCCTGTAATAGGAATTGCGTGCAGGATTCCAGCTCAAGATTATAGATACTTCTGATTACAGTGGAATATCTTTTCTTCATAACATTCATCCCTGGGACAGGTCGTTTTGCCATTGAGGTTGGGCACTGAGCTCTTCCCTTTCAGAGAAAAGTAACACCAAACTGAAGCTAGAAGGAAACCAGAGCCACCAAGCGGAGCTACCAAACCCAGCTCCCCCTGCAAAAGCAAACCCTCATGCTCCCCATTGGGCTTCTGCTTTCCCCCAGCACCCCTGGAGTGAGGGTTTCATTTTTGCTATTGAATCCAGCAGTTCCATGCCAGCAGCCCTGAGCGATGCCCGTGCTCAGACCCCTCTTCTGTTCTGTTACACTCACTGACGGAGGCACGTCTCCCAGCACGTGTCTCCTGAGGGCACATTAAATATAGAAAGTACTGGAGGAACATAAGGAAAGAAAAGGAGGCATTAGCAATGCTACGAGCTCTGTCTTTGCCACCTCTCCTGAGGTCGTCTTGCTCTTCTGTACGGCGTGGTTGCCAATGCAGAAGGGAAGAGTTACCAACCAGCTCTGAGCTTGAAGCACAGGAGAGACGTGGTGCCAACTGAACAGTAGCCTGGAAAGATGGACAGAGAATCTCAGTCTCTCAGCCCTAAACCAACCTTCCCAACTTCCCTCTTTGAAGTGTTTTCCTGATCGTTATTCTCCTTCCTGTGGCAGAGTTTGTTTTCTTACTTCACTGGGGGTTGTGTATTTCAAGAAGAGACAGACAACCAAATATTTAGGTTTCCCTTGCTTGTGCTCAGTTCCCCACTTCTAACCCAGGGGTGATCACCAGATACCAGGGCTTTGTTGATCAAAGGAAAAAAACCCAAACAAAACATCAGCACATTTCACTCTCCCAGACCTAATCTAAGCAAGAACAGATGTGAACCTTAAAAAACCCACAATCTAATTAAACAGCAGACTAAATAGAAACTACTCTTTGGGAATTAAAGGGATCGGCATTCTCTGCAATACTTGCACTAGTTAATGCATTTTATAGACTTACACCATTCATCACAAAGTATGTTTAACATTTGAACTGGGGACCAAATTAGAGTTTACAGGACTCTAGTAGTATAGAAAGTAGTTTCTGTTGTCACAAGTGTACAGAGAAGGGGAAAGTGTATATTGAAATAGAAGGGGTACCTAAATGCCACAGTGTTTGCTCTCCACTGACTTAGTTACACTCACCCACCAGAGGAAAGCTAGGGAAAGGCAGTATTATCTGATGGATGAACATTTTCCTGCCCCAACCAGCTGCAGAACCACAGGCGTGTGCCTCTGCCTTAACCGCGTGCCTTTTAGTTTTGGATTCTCTCATCCATTTGGAGTGTGACCTCCTTGGGAAAACTGATCAACGCATTTGTCAGCCCAAGCAGCCAGAGGCTTTTGTTTTTCACACAAAAAAAACACCCATGTGTGAAACCAAATGGCTTCCTCTGCATGGGAAAGCTGCTCGATAGCGTGCTCCACACCTCTCGCCTCCCCTCACTGCAACCCAGGACACTTGGCCAGTTTTAACGCGGCCCTTGGGCCCATACAAGAAACACTGTCCTCTCCTGGACTCAGTTCTCCAGCCCATTCCCTGCCTGCTGTTTTCTTGGCTCTCCATCACACTCACCCTGCAAGTTTGAGACTTCATTGTCCTTCTCCTGCTGCAGCTGGGCATATTTCTGGCTGTGGGTCTCCAGTGCCTTACGATGTTCCAGTTTCAAGCTGTTGTGCTGCAGCTGCAGGTCAAGCAGCTGCTTCTTGACATCGTCGTGCTGGTTCTGAATACAAAAAGAAGTGGTGAAGAGTGAGCTCAAGAAGAAGAGTAATTTAGCTATTGCCAAGTGCCACTCAAGCCCTTCTGTTTAATAAGTTGCTTGGGGAAGCAGAAGAGATGTTCATTCCTCCAGTAAGGTAGCTAGAAATCCCAGACACCATAAAATATTCTTTGTGGTCAGCAGTTCAGGAGGGATGTGAAATGCCAATTAAACTCTGCTTTGTGAAGCAGCTTTGGAGGTCTCCTTGGAAGCCACTAAACTGGAAGCAGAAGGTGGTGGCAAGTCCACTCCTGTCCAAAAACAGAAGAGATGGAGATTCTGGTACATAGCCAAGAACTACTCCTATGCCTCAGATTTCCCACACACGCTGCTCCATGACAGCAGCACAGGTGATAATATTTGCTGATATCAAAGCAAACACCTGTGGAACCCTGCACAAACTCAAGGTCTTTTCCAGAGTCCCAGGTGTGCTGAAGGACAACATGACCTGCAAGGAGAGTTCCCAGGGTGCATGTAGCATCATCACCAGAGCAGCTCACCTCGAAGTAAGGCTGAGACCTAATTCCCGTTGCCTTTCTGCGTGCAGGTACGCAACATCAGAACACACCAACACCTAAACACCCAGGTTGTTCTCTCTGCTTGGTTTGCTTCCTGATAGACTGACTGTTTTCCCACCCACCACTCCAAGCTGCCAGAAGAGGAGAGAGACCTTCTATAAGGCCACCACATCCTCTCACACGGAGAGCCCACGTTCCCCAGAGTAGCATGAGGCTCCCAGGCATAAAAGGCCAGGATAACAAGACTCTCACAAGAGCACGGACAATTTGAAGCAGGCCAAGAATTCATCGATAGAAGTGGATTGAAGAGCTGCTCTCTTCTCCCCTCCCCTCTTGCACAGCCCAAAAACAAAACACGCTGAGACATCCTTTTGCTCAGACCCATTGAACCAGAATTCACCTCCTTTTTTTTTTGTTCCCATGGTAACTTAGGGAGTCCTTCCACATTCAGTTTGTCAACACCAATTATGTATGCAGATTGATTGGCTCACAGGTGAACCCTGGCCCTTCCACACAATAGCTCCTCAGGACCCAGGCAGCAATTTCAATCAGCCTGCCTGTAAAAAAAACCTCATCTTTTTTTTTTTTCCTTCTTCTTCAAACAATCACCAAACCTCTAAATGCTGTCGATGATTGCATTTCTCTCCAGTAAGCAAAGCATCTGTGGCCCAGGCATTTTCCCTTGAAGCAATTATCCTCCACTAAGAGGAGACAAATAACTGCTCCAAAAATACACGCAATGCAGAGGGGGGGGGGGAATAAAAAAAAGAAAAATCTATCAGTGTGGAGTGGTCCCAGAGACAGAACAAGAAGGAGAGACAAGGATGTCAAGTTAATCAGATCACAAGATCAGGAGGAAAAATAAAGAGACTAAAGGATTTCTGCTTTGGCTTTCAAAGATGTTAGGTCCTTAGAGTTCTCATCAGATTCACCAGCAGAAAGCAGAGCAGAGAATCCCTAAAATCATTCTGATACTGAAAACCTCCAAAGCCACCAACATCAGCCAGCAAGAACTGATTTTTAACAAGAAACTCTAAGCAATTTAAGGAATTTTAAGTCCTCATCAGCTCAGGTCAATTAATTTCTAGCTCATATTCTGTCTGGCAGGTGATGTGCGTGCTTATCCCCAGACTGCTCAGTCAGGAAGAATATTCATTTTTTAGGGAATATTCATTTTTGGGTAGCAGCATGGAGCTGAAGAGAGAGATAAGGGCCTTGACCAAGGTCACACAAAACACCCGAGGCCCAGCCCAGCTCATTAAGCACAGAGAGCATCCACACTTCCAGCTGGTTTCTAAGGATGGCTGTGACCGATTTATGCAAACTATCAGGGGAATCTGAAGATGCTGCTTTATTATAGTTACAGGACAAGAGGTCTGGAATGTGCTACATGTGATTTTTTTTTGCAGAGAAGCAACTTAATTGCAAGCAGAACGTTCTTGACCCAGTCAGTTCTACCAAAGCTACATACGCTGACCGCCCCAAGGAGCCCAGGAACCTACTACGCTGCAATCCCAGGGGCTGGCCTGTCTTTCAGCAGCTGTAAATGTAGTTTTAAAAATAGATTATTCCCCTCCCCAGTAAAAGTCAACAAGAGAAAGGGAGCCAGGACGAAATGCTCTCACTGTCCCCTTGAGACAAGCCAGCCAGAGCATTCTGCTCAGATGGCAGTTGCTATGAAGAGAAACGTTACTACTGCGAAGCCTTCCCAGAATCCGCAGTGCTGGATAATACCCAAGAGACAGAACTGTACTTCCCTTTTCCCGAAGTTTGAATCCAAAAAGCCAGGCAGCTGGAGGTCCAGCTCCACTCAGGAAATACAACCCAGCAGCGCTAAGGGCTGCTGGATCCCAGCCCTCTTTCTGCATCCCAGAATTAAATTGCCATTTCACTGCCAGTGCTCTGACTGAAAACACTTAAAACCCACCGTCACCAGCCACAGTTGCCCACAGTTGCGTTGCTCGAACAAAAGCAAACTTCAACATCAAGATACGCTTCAGGTAGAAGGTGCGATAAGCTATAAAATGCTACAAGCCACCCCCCTCTGAGCCTCTTACACCAACTGGAATATGTTGTATTAGCCCAAAGGGCAAGCTCCGATGAATAGACCCATTTTCGCACTCAGAGACCCAGAAAAGAACATGCTGAACAACAGAACTCCTGTGTGATAAAGCACACAAAGGCAACCATTGAAACGAGGAATAGGTGAAGGCTGTAATCTGACACAAAGCCCAACAAAATAAATAGGAAACTCCCGTGAACCTGAATAGTCAGGAAGGAATGTAGATCAACACCACTGTGTGGTCTCCTCCCTCCGCCCTGGCACTGGCTGCAGGAAGTCCTTGGTCTCTCTTAGGCACTTCTGGCAAGCGAAAGGTCCGACTCTCCTTCCAGGGAGCATTCCTTAACCCTCAGCAGCCAGGGAGTAAGGCTCCCTTACCTTCAGGATCTTGTGCTGGGAACTGAGGGCCCCGTATCTGTTCATAGAATCTTGCTGGAAAGGAAAAAGATGCCATTAGATCCCAGAAAAACCCAGGACAGGGAGAAACACACATAAGCCACCCACCCAGCCACTGCAACAGCCAGTTCCCACCACCCCTTCTCACACAAGCACACACTGGGACCAGTCTGCGAAGGCAACTGGGAACAAGCCTGCCAAGGTAACCAGCATAAGATGCAGCCTGATTGTAGAGTGGTTGGAGTTGGAAGGGACCTTCAAGATCATCCTGTTCCAACCCCCCTGCCCTGGGCAGGGACACCTCCCACCACACCAGGTTGCTCCAAGCCCCATCCAGCCTGGCCTTGAACCCCTCCAGGGATGGGGCAGCCACAGCTTCTCGGGGCAACCTCTTCCAGTGTCTCACCATCCTCACAGCAAAGAAGTTCTTCCAGCCCCCCCAAAGCAGACTGAGTGCTCTGCAGCAGCTGAGGGGGAGGCAGGCAGCGCCAGAGCTTTCGCCTACACACCAAAATTGCACCATTTAACAACAAAAAAAGATCACTAAGCAACTGAGTAAGCCTAAAGCAACCTCCTGTAAGTAGGTACAGCTATCAAATGAAGCTCAACTGACGCAGACCAGCAGCAGAGAGGGGTTTACGTGTGTCCCCAGAGGGATCCGTACTGTGTAACCCATCTGGTTGTGCCTTGCTAAGGGCCATTTTCTTCCCCTTCATCCCCAGGGAACCATTTTTCATCGCAGCATCAGCGCCTCAACACAGCTGGTGTGGAGGCCACCAGCCACCCGTGGCCAAAAGCTGAGTCCTGTCGTGGTTGGCCACCAAACCCACCTCCAACCAGGATATTTCCCACAGCAGTAGCAGCACCTGATGGGGAACTCACGGTGGCTTTTCTCATTACATGCAGTTCGACAACCACCTGCTGGAATCTGCGTTTGGGAAGCTTCAAGCAACACGGCCGAGACACTAAGCAGCACCACTGAAATGCAGACTAAGCACCATGCAGAAATTTCCACTGTGACCCAACGATAAATAGTCAACGCAGCATGAAATACTACCAGCAAATGAGCACAAGCTGCAAACGAGGTGCCCAGCCATTAGACTACTCAGATATTCATCCATGAGTTTCTTTCCATAACAGGATGAGATTCACCCACAGATGAGCAGGCTAAAAGCAATTCTTCTTTTCCAGCATCGCATCAACAGATGCTCCAGGAAAGGAATAAAACCTCATAACTTCAAGTGAATGGGACAGAGTGTAACCCAGGGAGGCACTTCTTCCTAACCCTCACTGATTCCCTCTTTTTCCCCCGCTGAACAAGAAGTCCACAGCCCAGTGGAAATCACTTGACAGTCCCTGGAGACAGAAAACAATGGATATGCTTTCCCCAATAACACCATGGCCTTTCTTCTCCATGCTCCCTGTGGTGTGCTTTGTATTCAATTTCCCCTGGACTCTTCTGCACCATGAAAGAACAATTCTCTTCCCAGACTGGAGCCAAGGACTCCCTGCTACACCAGGAGCTGTCAGTCAGGTCATCTACTCAGCTACCACTCATGGGAGGACAGGCAGAACAGCTCCAGCACAACACAGTCTTCAGCCAAGGTGAAGTAAATCCTCACACATCGACAGTCTTGCAAAGCAGAGTCAGCCAAAGTTCATCTTGTACCCTACACGCTCGATGTCTTCCGTGCCTTCCAGACAGCAGCGCTGGCCCTGGGACTGCAGCAGTGCTAGAAAAATCTTTACCACTATCATACACACGCACTCTGAGGAATAGCCCATACCTACCTTCTCCTTGTTGAGAGCTTCCTGAGCTTCTAACTTATACACCAAAAAATCTAGAAACAGAAGAAAAGACAATTTAATGAGTTGGAATTCACAGAATCACAGAATTTTCATGGTCAGAAAGGACCTCTGAGATCAAGTCCAACCATACACACACCTCTGAATACAACCCAGACATCTACCCATGGGCCAGTTGGAGGGGTGTCTGGCCACCACCGTGCCACCTAGGCAAGAGACTTACCTTCCTTGGTCTTCTTGTGTTCCCCTCGCTCCTTCTGCAAGGATCGTTCTAGCCGGGATCTGTGCTCATACACAACTAGGGAAGCAGAAAGAGGCAGAGCATGAGATCAACCCTGAAATTTCTTCCCACATATACTTTTCCCCACAACAGGCTTCTCACAGGTCATGAGACACGTGGACCTCAAGTCATGCCATGGACTGGAAAGTGCCAGCAAGTGCCCAGGAGAGCAGATTGGGGCAAAAGAACCTTTCCTGTTTTGAATGGCCCACATTACTCTGGGTCTCTAGGCTTAAACGCCCAGCAGCTCACACACAGAATCCAGGCTGAGCAAATCAACAGCCCTGAAATACACTCAGACACCCAAAGTCCTAACCAACAAAAGAGTCAGCTCCAACTACAAGCCATTTGCACTTTTATCAACTGTGAATGTATAAGGCCTGTAGCAGGGTGGGGACAGTGGGACTACAGACAATAGATACACCTGATAAAACAGTCTGTCACCCTGTGTTTGCACTCAGGTTTTGCTCTGGTACTCAGGATGCGATGCCCAAGAGCTGGCTTTAGCTGCCAGAGGCCAAACCGCATATTCGCTGGCCAAGTCCACTACCAGGTTTGGAGCCTTTCAGATCATCTGTTCCGTAAAGGCACCAGCAACATGCAGGAGAGACATTTTCTCCCCTTCTACAAGCCAAGAATTAACTGGCCCTCAGGCCACTAGGGAAAAGTGAGCCAAGCAGCTGCCTCACCCATTAGGCAGAAAAGAGCATCCGGACTCTGCATGGGGGCCGAGAAGGGAGAGGGATGAGGCAGCTTCAGGGATGAGGCTGCTTCTTACAGCAGCCACATGACAAATGGAAGTGCCAGAGAAGCTTCCTGATGGATGGTGACTTTAATTCACTCTGTCATCTGAATGCTAACCAAGAGCTTCACCCCCACCCCAGCCCCGAGTCCCAGCACTCGGCTGCAACAGGACCCCCCCCCATC
>VZRU01015413.1:188812-200032 GCA_013398155.1 Pedionomus torquatus
GGGTCCCCCCCCCCAAGCAGTCTTTAGCCACCGATCTCTTCCACGTGTTTGTTTTCCCCTCCCTTTTCTAAACCGACAAACCCCCGGCACATGTCGCTCACAGCTGAGGAACACCTGGATTAATTAACAAGGAGGACGCCTTCCAAGGATTTCTTTAAAAGCTTACGGTATTCTTATGATATTATATATGATTATATATGGTTCTATGATTCTATTTAAGGGCACTGATTTCTTCCCTGGGGAAATGTGAACTGATAAGATGTGAGTACAGTACAAAGAGAAGGGTGTAAGGCAAGTTTTTTTGTCTCTCTCCTAAGCAGCTGCCCTTAATGTGGGCTCTTCTCTTAGAGCCCAACTTGGTTTATTAGCTGTGTCATTTCAGGAGAGAACAGTCCTGCTTCCCTGTCCCTGGAAACATTCCAGGTCAGGTTGGACCAGGCTCTGAGCAACCTGGTCTAGCTGAAGATGTCCCAGCTGCATGGGGATTGGACTAGGCGGTCTTTAAAGGTCCCTTTCTACCCAAATCATCCTGTGATTCTATACGTCATAGGACAGACAAAGCTTTCTGGAGCCTTGCCCGTGTTCTGAGCTTAGATCTGCTATTTAAGACCCTCAGGTTTATAATGAATCTTGCCTTGCACCAACAGCCCGACTGTCAGGTTGGCTCATCTCTTATCTGAGCTCACAAGGATGCTTCCTCCGGAATTCTGCCAAGTTCCATATTTCAAGCATCTGGGGAATAAGCAACAATCGTAACAATTAATTCTTCAGCAGCAATTCCCCTCCAAGAATCACGCACAGTTTTGTAAGTGTACATCAAATGAGCTTTACAGTACTGCTGGGAAAAGCTGAATGGCCTTCCACCGGCCCCCTAAGTTGCAGATGGGAAAACTGAGGCACAGAATTCCTGTAAAGTTATGATTTATCTGAAGTAACTAAGTTGGGGGTTTCTTCCCCCAAAGCATTAGAAGTTGGTTTGATAGGTTGTTTGAGGTGTCTGCCAGAGCAAGGGTGAGACTTGGCCCACTGGAAACTGAGTGATTTGACTAACGGTCCTGGCTCTGAGCACAGGTTCCAGAAAAAATTCTATACTTTCTTTAATGAATTAACTGATTCTTCCAGACTGAAGAGATTTACTGCTTAGCTCTTTCTGGAAACCAGAATTGCACTAATGGGATGCTTCGTGCAGACTGTGTTTGCCGTGGATCGTTTGCCTGTAGGACCAGGGAT
This sequence comes from Pedionomus torquatus, assembly GCA_013398155.1. Lineage (NCBI taxonomy): Eukaryota > Metazoa > Chordata > Aves > Charadriiformes > Pedionomidae > Pedionomus > Pedionomus torquatus. Next base: position 190,043 of record VZRU01015413.1, read on the forward strand.
TATCTTGTTGCTGATTCATGTCTCCTCAGTTCAGGAGACACTGCACCCACGCTACACAGACGGTGTGCATCAAACAGCCCTTACTGTCCAACTCTTTCTTTACAGAAATGTCCCGTGGAGGGGGTTGTTGGATGCTTCAGCATCTCTTCAGGCTGTTTGTCAGGAGCTGGAATGTCTTTTGTCTGCATCTTGAGGCCTAAGGAGGCAGCCTGTGGGATGAGGGATTCGAGTCTCCGTTTTGCCTCTATTCAGCACATTCCTTTTTTTTTTTTTTTTTTTTTCTTCTCCTGCTCTCATTAATTACTTCCTCATGTGCTGGTTCCTGCCTGAGAAATGCTAGGAATTTCTGAAGTTTTGACAGAAAGGACTCTAGAAAAGGTTAAAATCCTGAATTAGGGAATGTCTGTCTGCAAAAGATTTGTTTGACGAAGCTTCTACAATCTAGCACTTTAGCCTTCTACACTGTAGGGAACTCAGTTATAGTTTTAGCTCCATATTTTGGCACCAGATCTAAGGTCAGAAGAATAGTAAAGGCCCAGCAAAGAGCCAAAGGGTTTGCCTCTTGCTCATGCTTTGCCAATATTTACGTTATGCAGCCTGCTGGTGAAATCCCAGTAAACTGAGAGCTGATCCCACTTCCCCTCTGGTCACTCACTTCAGTCCTCTTCTTCCACATCAGAAAAAAGACATGGCCCTATGGCTTCAGCTACTCCTGTAAGATGTTTTCCAGTTTTTAGTGAAAACTCAACAATGGCAGGACCCCAAAGAGATCAGGGTATCTCAGTAGAGCGCTCGTAACAAACAGCCAAAATCAGCACAAGCTTCTTCACAAAGATGGAAGAAGAACAATGAGACTGGCCTTCCTTGTTGGAGGGACCAGCCTCCCCCAGCTGAAGTCTCTGTTCTAAGACCCAGGGGCACAAACCCCCGTGTTCAGAGAGTTCGTTTTTATTGTGTGTAACGTGTATTTAATATTTCAGCCTGACTAGATCTTTATGCTCATCTGACTGGGGTAGATCAGAAGTTCTCTTTGCCAGAGTTCTGTGCGCCAGGTGAAAGGGGGATGTCTTGATGATTTTGCAAGGTCTGCTCTGGGTATTTACCCTCTCTTCACTTTTGTGCTCTTCTCTTTTAACCATGCATTTTTTTCTGACAAGGGGTTGTCACATCAGCCAGCTCAGAGGGTACTTCTTTGAGCAAATGACTACAACATCCCGCATCTCTAAAGGTCTGCAGCCACTAGGCACAAATATTTTTAGGAAGACACAGAGGAGAAGAGAAGCACGGAGCTAAACAAATTGACCATAGGTGACAGCTCTCTTCAAATCCAACTCAGAATGCTTTGTGCCTCAGGGATTATCTGATCATCTCCTTTTGCTCCCTCTAATCCAATGGGTGATCACATCTGATGATAGCTTTAAAATAATAATCTGAACAAAGCAAGCAATTCCCATGGGAAAGCTCAGGCCGCATGTACTTGTAAAGAAAATGCCACTTTTTCCCCTGCGGAGCAAGCCATGAGTATTAACCATCTGCACAAAAATTGCAGTTCTGGAAAGCTCCATCCTTTTAATCAGAGCTTTGGATTTCATAGCAGGCGTTTAATCGGCTGTGGGTGTGTTTTCAGCCAGGGTATGTAAATGCTGTCAAGAACCCAAGTGTCTGAAAAAGATGCCTGTAAGAAATGTAGGAGCAGGAGACAGGGGGGAGGCTTTACTGTTTAGGGTTTGCTGTTTCCCAACAGGTTTTTCAAACCCTACCGATCAAATTGGCAACATCCCCAACCCACTGAAACTGGCCAAGCAGGACACTGTAGCCCCACAGCCTTTAGGGGTGTTACAGGTGCCTCGCAGGGAGACCTGCCGTAGGAATCCAGTGCATAAAGGTTGGAAGGTACAGGCTGGGCAGGAGGGGAACCTGTGGCAAGAGTCCTCAGATGAGAAACCACAGGCACAAAGGTTTAAAAAACAAAGTTTGCTCAAGTGGACATGTGTACGTGTGAAACTATGGCCTTAGAAGTGTCTGAGTGTCACTCACCTGGAGGTACCTGCCCTACCACACACAGAAATCCCCAATTAATTTCTTGCAGGAGTGAAAGTGCTCTAAATTAAGCAACTCCTAGCGGCAGTTCTCTTTTCAGTCTCTCCAAGGTTAAGGGGTGGGAAAGCTGAACTATTCTTTCCTTTCGATAACAAGAAGTGACAGCTTCTAATTAGGACCCATTAGAGGGTGCCTCAGGGAACCAACGGGACCGTTTTTCAGAACGCATTGTTGAAATTATTTTCTGAGCAGGTTGGCTCAGCTCTCCCAGCTGTCCTCCCCGAGCCTACCTGGGCACTGCTGGGCCTCCAAGTGAGCATTAGAGATCTCAAGAAATCTTGCTGCTCTCCCAGCCTTGTCAGACCTTAGGGAGAGGCGCTGAGCCAAAGATGGGCACGGCCAAAATATAAATGGGGGGAACATAATGAGCATAAACCCTGAGCATTCCCTTGGAGTCACCCAGCCTCATCAGCTGGACATAGGGCTATTTTGTTTTATTTTAAGTTTGTTTTTACGCTATCTAGATGTCCATGATACATTTTGAACAGTGAGATGGAAAGATCACTTCTGAGCAATGTAAGCTGGTGTCCCTGCATGTTGGGTATCAGCCAGAGAGATTTCAATCTTTTTAGTAATACCCTCATAAGCCAAGAGTTTAAGTCATCTCTGCTTCACCACTGCCTCTTAGCTGTCCATCAGCAGACAGGATACGCATTTAGGGCAAGATTTTCTAAATTGCTTAATCATTGTTGATTTTAAATAGAATAGACTTTCTTGAATCATGTATTTGGGTGGGTTTTTTTCCCAAATTTTATTGTGTTTTTTCCTGCACACAGATAATGGAAATGCTGTTCCAAATATTCTTGCCAGAGAGACGCTTTTGTGATTCTGAGATCCATGTCTGCTTGCGGAACGGTGACAAAAGGATCCCATCTACCACTCAAACTATCTGGGAATCCTCCTAAGGATTCGGCAGCCTCCTTCCAGGTATACATCCCCAGCTGGCATGGAATGGATATGTTTAATACTGAGAATTCAACAGGGAGAACAACATGGAGCTATGAAAATGGAAATCAGGTCCTGTTCTGTATTAACCTGTCAAAAATTCTCTCCATGACCAACAATCGAGTTGACAATAACCTAATTACAGGAAGACCTCTACATTAAAAAAAAATAAAGCCCTGTTACCTGCCTGTATTTCCAGCTCTACACGTCTGACCAGTCCAGAAATCTTAAAGTACTGTTGTTCATTTGCCTCCCTACGCACATACCAGAGGCTGTACTTGGAGATGAAGTCTGCAGAAGCGCCTGTTACTCTTGTAGATGCTGTGGCTGTACACACAAACACTCCATTTGGGACGCAGGCACTCAGCTCTTGCACAAAAAACGCATGTTCTGGCCAGCACTGCCTGCAAACTCAACCTCAAGGAGCAATTACAGCCATAGAATCGTCGTCACATAAACTCTGTCCCTTACATAACACTAAATAACAAGCCTCACGGAAAGTGATTCTCCCGGCCCTCTTTATATGATTTAAACAAGGAAAAAAAGCCCCTTTAGGGCAAGCTAATTCAAGCCCCTCTTCTTCAGATGATGGTTAGTGCACTGCCTGGTAGACTTAATTCTACAGTGCACTGTCGAACACCCTGAGGAACATAGCACAGGACAATTATGCTGATACTCAAGCTTTTTTCTCTCTAAAACTCTGCCAGTTACTCTCTTCCCACTCCTTGTTTATTTACCTGCTCTTCAATTACCGTTGCCATGTCCTCTCTACCTCCAATTCAGCCCAAAGACACACCACACTATCTCCCACTCCTTGTTGCAGTTTGCTCCCACCAGAATTCCCATCTGGAATACGGCTAGAAAAGAGCGACACCTGTAAGTGAAAGGCAACCCACCAAAATCCTTTCCCTAGGCACCGGCTGCCCCACAAGGACAGTCAGGAGCACAGACCGGACTCTTTTGGCCTGGGAAAGAGGGAAGTGGCAAATGTTCAGCACCGCAACGTCTCCTTCTTCAACAGCCTAGAAAACCCAGGTGGTTCTACAGCAGAGATGTCGCGTCCCTTCCGATGAACCCCCCGGTACTGGGATTTCACAGCCTGGGTTCTCAGCTTCTTCATGAGCTAGCATTCGCAAAGATCTCCAAATCTGGACTCGCAAGGGACTCCCAGCCTTCGTTAAGGACTGGAAGGGTAGGGTTGCTTTGTGCATGTTTAAGAATTAACAGAGTTTTAAGAAAGGAACATGTACAGCAAGAGAACTATTTCATAAAAAAAAATGTGTATGCAGCATACTAAGTACGGCCAGAGAGGCACGGGGACATAATTCCCCCTTGATGCAGGGAGGTACAACGCCAAAAATACATTTACAGCCACATAATTTGACCTCAGGTACACAAGTAAGTTGCTTAAATAATTGCAGCAGCAGAAAAAAAAAAAGGAGGATTAGTTTTCTTGTCTGCTCTGTGGCTAGGACCAGATTCATCGCTGGTGTAATCCCGCTGATTTCACTGCAGTCACACTCGGGCTCACTCTGGGATTTTGAATGCTACATTAATGCAGCAGGATGCTGCACTCACAGGCGTTCCCAGGCATTACCATTCTGATGTGGTACAAATTCATCCCAGAACACAGTGCTGAGAATTTTAAAATAATAAAGAAGCAAAGAACCCTGCTGTCACCATCACTAGCTAATTATAGCAGCATGGACAGACTTCTCTTGCAGAATTCCGTATGCCATACTCAACCGGCACAATAAATAAACCATATTAAAGAGAGAAGGCTGAGAAGACAGAAGGTTTTTAAATCCTCTAGCCTTAAAGTTAGAAGGGCATGAAATGAATGGCAGTTTGCCTGTTGTTTTTTTTTCTTTTCTTACAGTTTTTCCTCATGCCTTTAGATGTGCTTGTGAGGAACTGGGTGGGACAGAGGACAGGGAAAGAACTCACTATTTGGCAATTCATTAAGAGTTTCCCTGTTAGACTCCTCCACTCCATCCATCCATCCCAGAACTCCACCATGCTTCTCCCTGGCACAACCTGGATACTTAGCAAAGGCCAGAAACAGATTGATCCAGCCTTCCTTGTTTTCCAGTGATGCTCAGTATTGCAGGGGCCCTTGAATACTGTCCAGAGCAGCCACAGTAGGAAGAGGGGACTTCAGATAGACTTCAAACAGCAACTGACACAGGCAGCTAAAGAACCAGTCTCCTAATGGACAGGGAACTGGCCACTGGAACTGCTGAAGGTAAGCACCCAGCACCCAGTCCTGGGAACTTGTATCACTACAGAATCCACAGCTGCCGGGGGCTCTGGAGAACCCCCATCTAGAAAGGGGTGGGAAGTTTCCAAGAAGGCAGCCCTGGTGCTCTCCAACACTTGCACGTGACTTCTGTAGGGCCAGCTTCAGGTTGTGGGTCTGCAGATGGCATCACAGCTGGCACTGGCAGACAGGTTTTTCTGTTTGCTGGCCAGAAGCTGGAGCACTGTTGAGACCAACTACAGCTGTTTCCATGAAAGCAAGGAGGCCACCCAGCCTGTGTCCTCTCCACAAGAGTGTAGTCAGAAGAATTTTGCAATGAGGGCACCACAGGGGCTGATAGTGAATCTTGAGAAGTATGCAGTCTGCCACCTGCCCAGCAGAACTACTCTTAATTATTCTTCTTGGCACCTTTTTTAGGAAAGCGTGAAATTAGTCCCCAGTTATCCCCAAGCCTACTTTACTGCTGCTTGAGCTGGGCGGTCTGTGCCACCACCGTTAACTCTGAAGCTGCCAGGATGACATTGCTGCTTGAACATGGCCAGTGGAGAGGATGTGCTTTGTCAAGGTGTGACGATTCGGCACAGCTGACTTGCTCGGCAGTTCTCAAAGAGTCACTGCCCTTCTCTTTTCATGCTCTTCTCTTTTTTTTTTCCACACCGGGGTACAGACACACTTTCCCTGTTATTTACCAGTTGTCTTATTTGCCTTTATTTTTATAGATACAGGCGGTGTCCCCAGGCAGACAGGCCTTTTAACATACCCATCTATTATAAAATTATCTTAGTAGCTTTGCCACAACTACTGGCTTATTTTAAACCTCCTGTTGTTTAGACCAGCTCCTGAAAGGTCAATGACTCAAGACATCAGGAAACAGTTCAGTTGATTGGATCTGAAGGATTCAAACCCTAAGGTTTGCATTAACTTGGAATCATGGTTTGGTTTTTTTCCAGTAAGAAATATGGATTAACAAATCCAGATAGGGTTGTTTTTTTTTTTTTCAGTGCTAAAAATCATCGGGAATTCCTCTTTATTCCTTTCCAATGATTTTTTTCAGTGCTAAAAATCATTGGAAAGGAATAAAGAGGAATTCCCGTTGGGTTTGGATGCTATTAGGCTGCAGTTCCATTTGTTTCAGAGGAGAGACCTAGATGTGGAAGTTCCTCAAAGTCAATTCCCAAAGCTGGGTGCTGGATGTAGGTCACTTTCTGGCTGATTTTGAGACTCAGCTGAGCTCAGTTTTCTCTAAAAAGTGGAAGCCACACATATCCTTTCTGTTCTATTCAGGTCATTGCCTCTGAAGGCAATGCCACAAGGTGTAATTGTAACATCACTGAGAGCCAGGGAAAGCTGCCATTTCCAGGCTTTGCTTTTAAGGTCAGAATTCTCTGAATCAGTCTTTCCACCTATAAATTCCTGTATTAAGCATATAAAACAGGCACTGAAGGCCATAATTGTTGGGGAAAGTGTCCTTCTATATATGACCTGCAGACACATTTTGGACAACCTCTTTTCCCATCACCAGCCAATATTTTTTCCTATGTATTTCTCAATCACCTTCCAAGAACACCCCTAGATTTCTGCTGCTGGTGTTTGCCATCACATAGGCATCTGCTTTCCGGGCTCAAGGCTCCCATGTGCCATGCCATGCTGCAAAATGTTACAGAGAGTTCCTTCATAAAAGGAAAAAGGCTGGTTAATAGGGCTAAATCTATGTAATTTGGTTGACCCTGAAGCAGCCTTCCATGTCTGGTAGAGAAGGTGCCTAGAGCAGAAGCCTCCAGAAATAGGTTGTGAACATTTCTGTGTAACAGCGGCATCCAGTGGGCAAAGAAAGATTCCCTGTAAAATATTTGGGAAACTAGGTTGGGACCATGTAAGAGCAAAGGTTTTTCTCCCGTATCCAGAGCTAGGCAACCCCGGCCCATTGCAGTGAGCATTATGATGTCCTTCCTGAGTAACAGACTGAGATGAACTCCAGTTTAACTAGAACTCCAGTTTAACTAGAACTCCAGTTTAACTAGCTGCCAGAGGATGCATGTTGTAGAAACGTAGGGTCAAAGAATCATAGCACCACAGGACCAGGTGTCAAGAGCCCTCCAAGCCATGTCCTGCACCAAACATTATCAGTTCTACCCTGTTATCCAGCAGTATTTGCCTAACCAGTTCCTAATGCCTCTTCAGGTAGAGATTTCAGCGCCCCTGCAACATTTCATTAGCCTTAGAAAGTCTTCTCTAGCCTCTAACCTGAGTTTTCATTGCTGCCTTTTGACCCATTACTTCTTGGCTTACCCCAAAGCACACAAAACCAGGTTCTTTCTTTCTTTTCGGTATCAGCCTTATGGATGAGGAGAGTTATCTTCTTCTCTCAAGTCTTTCCTTCTCGTAGACACAGCACGTCCCGTGTCTGTCTGGCAGTTGTCAAACTCTAAAGGAAAACTCCTGATGTCCTGCAGATCATGTCAGGGTTACGCAGGGCAAGGCTGGCTCATTTCTTTTCACAGATGTTGCCCCACTAGAAAAAGATTCATTGGAGCTTCTTCACACACCACAGGGTTAGGCCATTTGCAGTGTCTTTGGTGTTAAGCACAAAGTGTCACCTCTCTAAAGTGGTTATATACCAAAAAAAAAAAAAAAAAGGCAAAATCTCATCAAAATAATGACAATAAAGTTTTTCACGTTGACCATGGAGTAAGCTGCTGATGCTGTACAACTTTTGTTTTTTTGCTGTACAACTTTTTTTGTGTTTGCCTGAGGTTGTGACTTCACAGTCTAAGACAATTTTCCAATCTTTGGGTTTTTTGCAAAGAAAGATTAGCTGGGAAAAAAAAAAAATAGAAAAAAAAAAGAAAAAAGAAAAGAAAAGAAGAAAAAAGAAAAGAAAAGAAAAGAAAAGAAAAGAAAAGAAAAGAAAAGAAAAGAAAAGAAAAGAAAAGAAAAGAAAAGAAAAGAAAAGAAAAGAAAAGAAAAGAAAAGAAAAGAAAAGAAAAGAAAAGAAAAGAAAAGAAAAGAAAAGAAAAGAAAAGAAAAGAAAAGAAAAGAAAAGAAAAGAAAAGAAAAGAAAAGAAAAGAAAAGAAAAGAAAAGAAAAGAAAAGAACAAAAAGCCTGATATAAATTGGGAGTCTGGGCATGCAAGTTCTCCTGATACAACTAGCAGTGGCAAAAGCAAAACCTAAGTTATCTTCATATTTATCAAGTGAGTGCAAAAGAAGCTCCTCCAAATATGAATGGATCTTTCCAGACCATTGCTATTGGCTGCACTCACCTGTCTCTAAACTATTTTTATGTTTGTACCAACGTATCAATTGCCTGGTAAATACGCAAGCGGAGGGAGGGGGCACCATCGGTGCCTCCTGAGATCCACTCTTCACATTCCCAGCACTCATCCTCCATCTCCTGGCCAAAGGACAAAAGGAGCCGCAGCCCTGATCAGAACCAAGGCAGATGCGATTTGCTCGTTTTCACATTCACGTTTTCACAATCGCCCCGACACGTGTGTTTGAGGGGTCCGGCCAACATCGCTTTTACGCAACACGGAGGACAAAGGACACCGAGTCCCCCTGTTTGACTTTTATCAAACAGCAATGACAAGCTTGTTTTTTGGACAGGTCCTTTGTACCCTGTAGGCATAAAAGTTATAGTAACTTCTATACTTAGAAGTTGTAGTAACTATACTTAGAAGTTATAGTAACTTCTACTATACTTCTCTACCTTCTCTGTGACACTCTGTCTGAGAGCTTGGCTTCACAAGCCCCAGGCAACTCAGCTGCCTGGTGTCTGTCCCCTCCTTTTCAGTTTTTTGGCTCTAGATATATTCCTGATGGGCTAGTGGGAAAAGGAAGGGAACACATGATTTTTTTATGACCTCGCTGCCACATTCCCGTTGCGAGTGCCGGGTCTCATCCTGGCGAGTTCCGTGCTGTGGTCTTTTCACGCTGAAGGCCTTCTGGCTTTGGCACAAACACATTTCTCAATTTTCCTGCTGCGAACGCTGTCTGTCGCTATCAACGCAGGCCCCTCTTTTAACCCGTGTTGTTATCCCAACCTACATCAGCAAAGACTAAATGTAAACCAAAATTCCACCCCGTTAGCTTCAACAGAGCCATGCGTGAGGTGCCACTGAGCAGAACGGGGCAGACACGTGTTTACAAGGTGTCTCTGAGCTCAGGACACAAGAGGTTGATGGATTCCGGGCGCGAGTGCCATCAGCGATCCCGTGCAGGCAGCATCTGAGCTGTGACGTGGCAGGTAAGACACCCCCGGCAGAAAGCTGGCCAGTTAGAGCCTTCAGAGCCCTCCTGGCCACCCGATGAGCACAGACACACGGCGCCTGGCAAGGAGTTATGCTGAATCCCCAAACCTCCCTTAACAGTGGGCCAAGTTATCCTAAAACCACCCAAAAAAATCAAGTGCTCAACAAAGCGCACCGTGGCACGGGCAGCTGGCCGTTGCCAGGGGTTTCCGTGGCCCGCTCTGCCCACGCACCCAGGAAACTCATCCCAAATATTTATTACCCTCAACCCCGCAAAGGTGTCAGGGTGAACCACTTGAGAAACAACAGCTCACCAGTAAAATGTAAAAAGGACAAAGTCTTCGAAGCAAAGGTTAAAAACAAAGTACAAAAGGATTTATTAGAAATTTTCAAAACAGCGCTGTATTGGGTGCATCTCCAGGCCGGATGCACGGA
>VZRU01015413.1:201104-211412 GCA_013398155.1 Pedionomus torquatus
CACGGTTATGGTGCCCACGGTTATGGTGCCCACGGTTATGGTGCCCACGGTTATGGTGCCCACCTGAGCCGCTTCCCGTCTGTTCTCCCCCCAGGCCGCCGGAGGGGATCTCCTGCCCGAGCCCCCTGCGCCGAGGATGAGCCAGGGGAGCAAACAAACGCAGCCCCCGCCGGAGGACCGTGGCTTTCTGAAGGTGTGTCTGAATTCGGGTCTCTCTCGGCTCTGTCAGGTACGTGCCAGGGTTTTTTCTCCTTTTTTTTTCTTCCTTGGGCAAAGGTGGGAATGGGTCTGCTCGAAGCGGTTTTCTTCTTGCCGTGGGTCGAGTCCGTGGTGGGGCACGTCTCCTTGCTCCTGCTCCGTTTTTATTTCTTCCCTTCTGGGTGGCAAGCGCTGGCTGCCCTGGAGGATGGAAACACACATCCTGCTTTCCTGTTCTGGGAGAGGTACTGCAGGTAAGCCCTTACCTGCTGAGGCGAGAGCTGGGCACCGAGACCTTGGCAGCGGTTCCTGCTGGGCATTTTGTATCAGTGGAGCATGTGCCGTACACCAAATATAACTCGGAACTGAAGCACATGTGGCTTTTTCTCCCCCGTGTTTTCCATCTCCCTAAACTGAGAAAAAGTCATGAAAAGAAGGGCCAAACCTAAAGAAGATGGTGCAGCCGCATTGGAAGCACCAAGTGTATTGGTTCCGATTTCCCTGCAGACACTCAGCTCCAGAACTTGCTTTCTGAACGTAGCAAATTCTAATTTCTACCTCGCTTAGAAACAAGTGAGCTCTTTCTCACCTTCACGGAGGTCACTTGGGCCTGGCTTTACTGTTCAGCCTTCTCTCTTTTTGGCCAAGAGCTTCGTTACATCCTCTGCTCTTCTCTGTTGCTATAGGAGGAGTTTATTTGGCTCAAATGGGGTACCATTCTTCTTTCTCCTCTGCTTAAGATCTCCTTGGTTTCCTAAAACTAATTCCCATGAAGAACAATGCCGTTGTTCATCCTTGTAGGTCCTGCAATGGTTTTTTAGTTGTTGTTTAACAGCATCACTACTGGTTCTGTTTTTCTTGGACTAGTTTACTCTCTGGGCTTCAAAAAGGTAAATATGTTTCCCATCCCTTTCTCGGCGCGCAGCACACCTCTCTGAGTCACTGACAAGAGAAGAATCTTCATAATTGTATCATGTTTGGGTTGGCTTAATTCTCTGCTTATTGTGATGTTGCTGTATGGCTTCGTATGTTTTGATGTTTATTTTGAATGCCCGTTTGAAGTGCTGTGAGTGTGAAAATCCTGTGCCAAATAAGTGTATAAAGAATCTCTTATTTTCCTGCTTTGGTCTGCGCTGGCCACTGGGATCGTCTGGAAGAACTGGGAGTTCATGCAGAGCCCTTTTCCACTAAAACCTTGTCAGATGTCTTGGAGGTTGGAAAAATGGTGGGAATATGGTGGTTTCAGCTGTCTCCTCCCGTTTTCACCTGGGAAGGGGTGTGTTCAGGCCTTTCTAAGCTACCTTGACCAACAAGCGTGTGGCGACGTGACCACCACGGGCTGTTCAGAGCTGTGGCAGTTATCTCAGAAACAAGCTCCTCTCGTCCCGTGTTCCTGTAGCGTCACTCTCGGGCGCTTGTGGACACCGATTTTGGTTGCCTAGGGTTTCGTTGAAGTTGAAGGCTTTTTCCCACTTGATAATTAAGCTGTCCTAGGTCATGTTGCCCCTGCCTGCCCGTTCTCATCACATCTGTTTGCTTTGCTCATCATCTCTGATACAGAACTGCTCCTGGGCGCTGGCAGGATTCAGGGTGACACCACTTGCGACAGTTTTGATCATGCCTTTTCGTGTTGAGTTGCTGTTTTCCAGGGATCCAGGAATAGAAGGCAAAGTCCTGTGAGCAGACTATTTGAGTCCTAGTTGTTTTTCAAGGATTTTTCTGATTTCATTGTTCATCAAGGGCATTTATGGAGGGGCCAGGGTGTTGTAATACAGCATGCTCAGAGGGAGATAATGCAACTTTTGGTGCACTCTCACTAGAAGCTCAGGTTGGAGAAAGATTATTGGATATTCTTCTCTCTTTAATCGAAGCGTAAGAAAGTGGGAGACTCGCAGAATTTAAATATTTCTGCTCCCTCTTTTAGCAAGAGCTGTAGTGGTGTTTAAAATTTCTGAGACTACAGGATGACTACAGAAAGTGCTACTTCTAACACTTAGACTGGCTGTATATGGAAAATGGCATCAGAGATGTTAGGAAGCTGCTAGCAGGACAACAAATGGTTTGATCTTAGACCTTAATCCGCATTCCTTGACGTGACCCCAAGGAATGCAAGGATGCATGCTGGGTCATGAGTTGGTACTTTCTTTCCCTGACCCCCCGTGACTAGTAAGGGCCAGGCTGTGGAGAACAGAACTGGGAGCTGGGATATATGCATTTTGTTCCTGATTCTACCACCAGTTCAATATATAGCTATGGCTCCATTTCCCATCTGTAAAGCGGTCTTACATTCTTTAAAGCACTATCCAGAGCTGAGAGATAACATCTGTACTTCTAAGATAAATGAACTTGTGAGTTGGTGTACATGCTGACCCTCAAACCTTCGTGAAGTACCAGGGAGGAAAGCAACAGCTAACTAACTACTCAATTCACTCTGCTCCTACGCAGCTGATGTCTCTCTAACCAAAGGCATGTCAGGATAGATTAGGCTTAAACCTTTTGATCTGCTTTCAGAACACAGAAAGGGCAAGTTCCAGGCTGAAAACTGACAGGAGTGCAATGTTGACCCTTCTGAAAGCCTGAAGGGGAATCTGAAAGTTGATGGGATGAGCTATCAAGGCTCAGCAGAGATTCAGCAGGTTTTATGCTGCAGCTCGCTCAACTCCAGGCTCTGAAGTAGTTACTTTTAACTTTGAAAAGTTGGAGGAAGTTGTGTTCCTGACTTGGATGATTTATGATGCTGTTGTATCGCCACTGCTGAGGGTACCAGAGTCTAAATACCCGTGAATGGCCATACCACAGAACCGCAGTGCTGTCCCTTCTCCAACCCACTAGTCAACCAGGTGTCTGCCAGCAGGGCTGCAGTGCTAATTCCTCTTGATTATTTTACTCTTGCAGTAATGTTAGTTTTCTGATTTTTTTTTTTTTTTTAATGACTTGTACAGAAACTTACTGCCTTTCTGGACAGACAAGGAGATTGTATAAATAGATTGGAGGATTATGAATTTTTAAGTGATTTAACCCATATTTTCACAGGGATTTTCCACGGAGAAGGTGGGAAAGATAAAATACCATCCTCCCAATTTTTCTATGTAAAGTGAAAAAGACCTTAATTCAAATGTAGCAAATAATTACCTTATTTTTTTTAAACATCACCTGGTGGTTGTGTTTGTTTTTGGGGCAAGATGTGTGTGTTTATTTTTACTGTAATGCAATGTAAATTTAACTTCGAAATCTGCTATTGAGGAAAAAGAGGATTCTCATCAGCCCCAGCTACTGAGTTTTTCAAGGCTGGAGGCAGCAATCTGCAGACTGTCAGGTCCAATTAAAGCAAATGGCTGGAGCTGTTTTTCTCCCTCCTGGAGAGAACACAGTTCATCAAAAGCCAGAAGGAAATTTCATCGGGCTCATGAGCAATTATCTTGTGGGATGTAATAAGAGAGCTCCACTAGATGCCCAGTGTGAACTTTCACTTATAATCACTCTTAATTCTCCAGTGGGCAGATGAGCACTGATCTCACCAAATTAAAGCCTGAAGTGTCTGTGTTCAGTAGAAGCTGGTGGAGGGAACTCATTCTTTTGTTGGGTTTGACCAATGTTGACTTGTGAATCTGGATTTCGAACGTTTCTGACCTGGCAAAAGATATTGCAAATTTCTGTGTGTGGTGGGTTAACCCAGGTAGGGAGCCGAACACCATGCAGCTGCTTGCTCACTTCCACCCCAGTGGGACAGGGAAGAGACCTGGAGGAGTAAAACTGAGAAAGCAGAACTTCATCGGGTGTAATAGTTGCTTGGGAAAGCAAGTACCATTACTCCAAATGTCCCTCCTTCCTACTTCTTTACCCCAGCTTTTATTTCTGAGCCCGATGTCATATGGGATATCCCTTTGGCAGGGCAGTGTGAGAAACAGAAAAGGTTTGAAACTGTGTAAGCAGTGTTCGGGAATAGCTAAAACGGTGTGTAATCAATGCTGTTTTGGTCACAAATCCAAAACGGACCACCATGCAAGCTAAGAAATTTGACTCGATCGCAGCCAAAACCAGCACATTGCGGTATGCCACAGCTTCTGTTATTGGAAGTCTGTGACAGCTGTTTATTTTGGGTTTACTGGTGGTGGTTCCCAAAGGTTATGCTTGCATTTGTATGGTTTAAAGCAAATATTGACCTATTGTGCAATCCAGCTTGTTTCATGGGTCCAGTCCGTTAGTTAACATAGAGCCAGTTCATTAAAAACACCGTGCTGTGTCTTTGCTCCTGGTGGATTGTGTAGCCGATCCCGTCACTTTCTGTTTAACTTACTTCTGTTATCCATTTTTGGTCCATAGAACGCACTGACAAAACCCGTTTGGATTGAGAGTATGCAGATGAGTGCTTGGTTTTGGGGGCAGGTTCGCTGTTCTGTGTCTGTTGTCATCACAGTGGGTTGGAGTAAAGTGAGAATTGAAGGTTCAAGGCCAGCTCAGTTCTGCCTTGATAGCTCCAGAAGACAATAAGCTTTTCATGTATGGTTACTATATCACTTGAGACTTCAGCTGTACCAAAGCTGTGGGTTTTTTAATCCCATCTGAGATCAAAATAAAGGAGGGATGTCTTCTATCTGAGGCTTCAGTTGTGGTAGTCCTGGACCAGAAAGTAGGCTGTGCTTTTTGTTTAGCCTTAGTTTTTGTTTAACTTTTTTTGTTTATCAAAAGTACAGAGGACTTTACAGTGTTTAGATATAGCAACAAAGGACTCTCAGCCCCACTGTTTGTGCTTAAAACCGAGACATTTAAATTTTGTAACAGGGAAAACAGAAGATTATCCTGCAGGGGTTTTTAAATACCATCTCACCCTTGGGAAGCGCATGGGATGCTGACTTTGGGCTGTCAAGCCAGCTTCTTCCTTGCAGTCCAGAGGACAGTGCAGAAGATAAAAGCAGTTAAACACAGAGGTACTGCCTTTCCCACTAAGGGACAAGTGGTGGTGCCTCTGCGTTTCATTTTCTTGTTTGCTGTGATGCGTTTTCTTCCTCCGGTGATGTCTTTTACAGCATGAAGACAGCGTGACCTTGAGGCTGAGTCACTGCCCTGGGATTATTGTAATCTGGTGCTTCTGGTTCTGCCATGGACAGTCTCAGAAGAGTCAGAGTGTTCCTGTGTCACAATTCTGAATGAGGATCTTGGCTTTTGTGCAGTTGTCACTTGTGCTCTCCCGTAGCTAAGCAGAGCCCACCTTTGACTCTATTTCATACAGCAGGTGGCTCATACTCAGTTTTGTGTCCATTTTTTAGGAAACCAGAATGCTGCGGGCAAGCATCTCAGGAGAGTTTACACAAAACTGCTGTTACTGAATATTAATAAACCTGCTGGTGCTTCTTTTCAGGCCTGCATCCTTTAACAAGGTGAAAGAACGGATAGTAAGCCCGCATGATAACTGCTGAAAGCATCCCTCCTACAGCTCAAAAGGGAAGGCAATGTTCCCCTCTCACCGTAACAACTCAGTGCTAGACTACAGCCAGCGTAAATGGAATGTGAAATTCAGTTTAGGCAAAACAGATCAATGGACTGGCATTTGTAAAGGCCAAGTGTTGATTGTAGAGATAAAGTGCACTCAATGGGATCATCTTTAAGCACCCAGCTAGTTATTTTTAGCATTTCCTCACTCTATGTCCCAGTATTTCAGGATGTGAGCCTGCTCTTACACAGCGAAGCTGAAATGACAAGATATTAATCCCCGAGCAAAGGCATATTAATCACCTGCTTTATTCTGTTTATGTAATGCAGTTAAATATACTTGGAGAGCAGGTTGAGGTACGGGGCCATAGAAATGGTTTAACCTCATGCAGACTTTGTCTTGATTGATCAGTTCTAACAGCAGCAGCTGCCCCATTTCTAATTTTTTTTCTGCTGAGAGTAATTTGTCAGTAGAATGGCTTCATTTATCTACTGTTGATATTTAAACTACAGAAATATCATCTGCTTTTCTCTCCCTCTCTGTGCCAGTGATGCCATTTTGCAAAATTTAGACTAAACAGAAATCTTGACTGCACAAGGAAAAGTGAAGCAAAGTATCACTGAGACCTTGTGGATTTGCAGTTGAATATTAAACTATTCACTTCAGCCAGTTCTGCCAATCCTTTTGGTGGGCTGAGGGAGGAATTTCACGGGTTCGGTCTAATTTCTAATGGTTAAGTTTGTCACATAATGGCTGAGATGGTGTCATTCTTCTACCTTAGAAGATCTGCTAGTGCTGGGAACTAAAAGTTTCCAGTGCAATTAGGCACTGTGGGTTTGCAGTGTGACTCTAGCCGTCTTTGCATTAGCCACGAAAGATCAAGCCTTGGAAACTGCCTTCTCCAAAACGGAGAGTGGGGCCTTATTAGACTGTTAGTGGCTAAACAGGACCTGATCGGACAGCGCTGCTCTTTGTGTGAGCAAGGGCTGTGGAACGAGATCTGGAAAACAATAAACAACTGAATGGGCTTGTCTTCATGTTTTTGCACATGAAGAAGTGGGACTTGTACCAGGGCTGTGGAATGAGGTAGTTATTAAATCCTAATGTTTGTGAATTAATAATATATTGAAACAACTGTCCTGAAAGCAAAAACTCTTTATTACGTGTTAAGATTCAATTTTAGACTTTGTACTAGAGTTATTTTTCTCATTTAATATTTTTTTTTTTAGAGGTAATAGAATTACCAGGGAGCTTCTTGCTAAGGTCAGAGTTTTGTTTGAGTACTGGGGAAGAAAGTTGAAAGTAAGAGATTATCTGAGTTGAGGAGTGGTTGATAAACTTCATTCTGAAGAAATGGGAGTGAATTAGAATATATGTTTCCATGGGATAACTTTTGGGTCCAATACAAATGGACTGCATAGAAAGCCACTGTTCAGAGTAGACAAGGAGACAGATTTGCAAATGGTAGAGCTGGTGTGAACTGGATGGGCAAAAATCTCCGGAGAGGGTTCCTGCTAGAAACTGGAGATAGAGAACCCAGAGTTCAGGTGTGGTAGAAGCCAGGGAGAGCCTCCTCTGGGATTGAAATTGCTCAGGGCAGCACACCTGAGGCCTCACAGCCAGCTGTGGAAGAGTTAATGGCTTCTAGCTTCACCTGGGAGTCAGGAGGGGCCAAAAGGTGGTCTTCAGCTGGTGGTCAGTCAAAAAGATTTACTGTGTGTTTTGCTGGGTTTCTGGTCTGCTTTCATTGAACAGTGAATATATTTGTGGGAATTGTGTGTATCCTTGAGAGAAATTACACTGCATCCTGCTAGTGAAAGCTTGTGCTTACGGCTGTGCTGTCCTGGGCTCTTGCTGTTTGCTGAGGAGAAAGAAAAGTAAAGGGTAAGTCCGAATTTGAGTATGTTGGTGTGAATACTAGCTTTGGTAATTACCTTAGCAGCTTTGAGCCTTGGTCAGAGGTATTTGATCCTAGTTGTTGTCTATTATTAAAGAATACAAACGTATTTATTTCTGTTTTTTTCAGGTAGGGAAAGTGGGGTAGGGAACAATAGTTGATCATGTAGATAAGTGTTGGCCAGGCATTTAGCTGTTCAACTTGTGTTGGTTTCACAAAAGTACTGCTTGTGTTGGGAAAGGGTGAAAACCCTGTCAAGCCTTATTTCTGTCGGGCAAATGCCCACAGGAGTAGTGTAGAAAGCAGTGTTGCTAAAAACCAGCTGCACAGCCACAGCAGAAGTGCTTAAGCCAATGTGAGCTGACTTAATTTAGCCATTCCACCTAACGTCTTTGGATCTCTGTTGATGTTCCTAATGTGAGGATATACAAAAGTAAATATTGAAACTTGACAGTAGTGGCAGTTTATCAATCTAAACATTTAATGGCTTGATATGACTTTTTTTTAATGACACTGCATCCCTGAAATTTCCTTGAAAGCAAGTAGTTAAAGTATGTGTGTTTATGTATAGTAAGGGCTTAAATTAAAATACCTGGAGTGACCACCACCTTTGGCATCTTGTTGAACTTCCTCCTGAAGAACAAACATCACTCTGTGTGCTCGTGCTGTGGTGAAATTGTTTTGGATTTCTGCTCTTGCAGGCAGTGTTGGTGATGTGCTGTTCCTGGCTCTCTCTGTAATGTCTGTAAACATTTGATAAGGTTTCCGTAGTCTGTGTTGGGATCAAGGAAGGATAAGGCAAGCGATATTTGTCTTGACAGAGCTCAATGGCTACAGTTGTTTTGCTGATGTCAAGTGAATGGTGTCTTTACGCAGTGCTCTGGCTCCTCTTGGTATATTCACTTCTTCCCTGAGAGAGATGAGGTCAAGCACAATTCCACTCATTCCCTAATAAAACTCATTGCTGGAATGTCCCTGGCATCCCTTTGTTGTGCATGTTAAGTCCTTACGAGCACCGATCCAAAAGGATCGCTGTCCATTTCAGTGATCCCTGTAAATGTTTGTATTCATTTCATCTGTTTATCACCAACTGCAGCTATAGGTTTTTCCAGCTCTGTTAGTACCCTTTTCCTAATCTTTTCAGCACTTTCTGTTCCTTTTCAATGGAAGAATCTCATCAACATTATTTTACTGTGCTGCTGTTACTACTTCTGCCTTCCCTGTTTCACAGAAAATGAAAGGCTGTAGAGGTAGCTGAGATGTAAGTCTGCTGCAAGTTCATTTAATAAACTCAAGTCTGTGTCTTGTTCTTCTTGTGCTGCTTATTCGCTATTTGTATGAGAGGGGAACTCAGGGCAGGAGCCGGGATCTCAGAAGACCGGCTGTAAAACTCCTTAGATCCTCTTCTAATTACAATAAGCTTCTTTGCCCACCTCCAAGTTGTGCTGAGGATGCCAAAGCTTAATTCTCTTACTCATTGCATTGTATACCATGTGCAAAAAGCCACGTGGAAGCATGGTTTTATAGCTCCGTAGGACTGTCACGGGGGCAGCGTGGACACAGTATTTGTTGGGTAAACAAATACTGAGTTTCAAGAAGTGTTGCTCTGTCTGGTTTTGTCAGGCAGAGGACAGAGTGTTTTCTCCTCTCGTCAACGTTGCGTATTTTCTGTCCCTGAAGGGGAATTTATGGAGGAAATCTTGACTCCGGCGACAACTGCCCAGGCCACCAGGGATCCGCCAAGGTGACGATTTCTCCCTGGGCTGGCAGTCTCTGGCCATGTTCCAGCACACCCCTTGCATAGTCGTGGTCGTGTCAGAGGCACAGTACTTGCATTCGGAGCATGGACCATGAGAAGGAGGATGCGAAACGTTGCTGTGAGGGAATCGCACGTGGTCTGGTGCTGTGGTCTGGGACGTCTGGGCAGGATTCCCGGCTATTAAAGCATAGAATCATAGAATGGTTAGAGTTGGAGAGGACCTTGAAGATCATAATGTTCCAACCCCTCTGCCATGGGCAGGGACACCTCCCACTAGACCAGGTTGCTCAAAGCCCTAGCAAACCTGGCCTTAAATACCTCCAGGGATGGGGCAGCCACAACCTCCCTGGGCAGCCTGTTCCAGTGCCTCACCACCCTCACAGTAAAGAATTTTTTCCTAATATCCAATCTCAATCTCCCCTCTTCCAGTTTAAAACCATTACCCCTTGTCCTATCACTACGCTTCCTGACTAAGAGTCCCTCTCCNTGAGTCCGGGCTGAAAGCATTAAAAATAGGTTCAGGGCTGTGGAAATGGACCGGGTCGGGCCATCGCCTCATGGCCAAGTGAGGCAACACCTTGGGCCGGGTGAGGCAATTCTTCAGGGCTGGACCGGGCCGGGCCAGCGCCTCATGGCCGGGTGAGGCAACCCCTCAGGACCGGACCGGACTGGGCCAGCGCCTCATGGCCGAGTGAGGCAACCCAGCAGGGGCGGACCGGACCGGGCCGGGCCGGGTGAGGCAAGTCCTCAGGACCGGACCGGACCGGGCCAGCGCCTCAGGGCCGGGTGAGGCAACCCCTCGGGGCGGACCGGGCCGGGCCAGCGCCGCCGCTTTGGGGGCGAGTGGGGAAGAGGGAGGTTTAGAATCGTCCTTGAGGGTGATTCTCCCTCAAGATTCTCTCCGCTCCCCCATGAGGGCGGCTTAGAATCCTCCCGGGTGGATCTTCCTCTGCCCCTCGCCGCCCCGGGGCTGAGCGGCTGCGGCTCCCCCGGGGAAGGTGTCGGTGGTCGGGCCGGGCCGGG
>VZRU01015413.1:211965-223581 GCA_013398155.1 Pedionomus torquatus
ATGATTTGGGGGGGGGGGTGTGAATTAACGGTTGGGAAAGCATTCTGGACCGCAGTGAGCTGAAAAGACCCAGTAATGGAAGTTCTGCTGCAGCCATCTCTGTGTGCGTTCGCAAAGGATGCCCAGGAACAAGAAGCTAGAGGAACATCAAAGTCTGAGCTTCGCGAGCTTGTGATGGTCTTTTTCAAAAGCGTAGGGTTTGCATTTGCCGGAGCACTTCAGGAGGCATCCTTAGGATAGGCAAAGTTCTCCAAGGTGGAGTGATTCACCAGAGAAGACAGGTCAAACCACAAAATGTGTGTAAAGGGGAAACAAAAAACCAAGCTGCTTAAAAAACCCAACAACAAAATGGAACAAAATCACGTGCATCTTCCTCTGTTTGCCATACTGTTCAAATAATTTGATAACCAAGTTAAATGCACTGTTTTTGTCAATCTGCTTACACCAGTTGTATCCAGTACAGCAGCAACCTTTGCTTCAGACCAGCTGGATGCTGGGTTACTTCTAGAGCACCTTCTACCAGCAGCTTAGTTTAAATATTAGCAGGAAGTTACAACAATTATTTCAATAAAAATGTTACTGGCAAAAGTCGTATTTTCCCTTTCTCCCAGTTCAGTATTACTGGGATTTCCTAAGAACGGACTCGTGGATTCCACCTGAGCTGTTCTTTCTTCTGTCATGGTAGATGAGGTCAGAATCTTATGTCAGGATTCAGAAATATGCCTGTGCCTTATGATGGATTATTTGTTTGTAGTTACTTTAAAGTCTCACGGGAAGCCAGTGCTTTCTCTGTGAATCATTTCTGGCAGCTATAGCTATCCTTCCATGGAATAATTACGACCCAGACAGCGCCGAGGGAGGAGTATTTGCTTCAATGAGTGAAACATTTCCACTTAGGAAGTAAATAATACTGATCTCTGGCAAGGTTCAGACTGTATGAGCATTGTAATTCATCTCGTGAGGATTTTGAAAGGTCCTTTTCTCTTGCTATGCATCACCCCTGCAGATTAGATGGGAATGCAGAGTGCGTTTGGTGCCTTCTTGTATGGAAAATGGAGCATTCCCATTAGGAAAAGAGCTTTCAGAGCAGTGAGCAAGGGATTGCATGAAGGTCATTGCAGCACAGGCAACTCCATTAACTGGTCTTCAGCATCACAAGGGTACAGTTGAACTACAACAGCTTCCTGTTTTTTCCACTGTTACTGCCTCCCTTCACCTTCCATCTGATTGCTTGGATGAAACCACAGGAGGACGTGGTGGTGGTGGTGTTTTTGAGGAGAAGCCATGTACGGTAACTGAACCGTGCTTCTCTTGTACCTTTGTATTGTTGGATGTTTCCATTTGTTTTCTCTGCAGTGGGTTTGATTGCCTTGACTGGTCGATAGCTGCCTTTTTAAAAAAGCAGTTCTGCCTCGTTGTTAAAGCAGTAAATTGTCCATTCTATTCATCTCTGATCTGGAGGAAGGGGGGATTGTACAAATCTCATTAGGCTCTGCAGTACTTTTGGAAAAGGATATTCTTTCTTTTTGATAATTCCTACTTTCGTGGAGACAATAAGCACTAGTGCACCTTCAACCCGGCAATGTTACATCCAGTTCCACAAAGGGAGTCTAAATGAAAGTGTTGCCCAAGGCATCTTTTAGTGATGATCAGAACGAAAGATGACATGGAGTTCACAAGGACCTTTGTTTTTGATGTTGCTTTTGTGTGACAGGTGTTTGGATGTCACCGTGATGCATAGCAGGAGGACTCTGAAGCTAGAGAGATGCTAAAGCTGAGCAGAAATCAGGCTCTTTCTTCATGCTAGAAGCCTGATTTTGCATCAAACTACTCCTCCGTACATTCAAAAGGCGATGTTTGGCTAGAGGAAGAGTATTTTTAGGCCTCGCTGGTTTGGGTTGCTTTATTGGTGGGCGGTAGTGTTAACAACGGCACAAAGCTGCTCCTGCTGCTGTGTCTGATACACATCCTATTCGTTTGTCAGCCTGGCTTGAACTGGCTCTGTGTCATAGCTATTGGTAAGATTTGCTCTACTTTTGGAACCTGTACAGTTTGACCCTTGGCTTTCTCTTGGTTTTTGTTATTTTAAATTTTGAGAGGATTTTGGGTGATGCAGATAGCTTGAGAGGAAGAGGGTGAGACCCAGAGGGTCTAAATATTGCCCAGAGGGCACTAAATATTGAAAGCCATGGTCCTCTCTCCTATTGATCTGGTAAAGAGGTAAACCAGAGTTTGGCACTCTTGATTTCATTTAAACTTGTGGATGTGCTGCATCCCTGTGGTACTCACCTCATCTATAATTGTCATGGCAACAGCTGGAAAGGCTATCCCAAGCTTTTACTGACCCCAGCAAAAAATCTGCAGCGCTTATTGCAGGTAAGCAGTAACCCTTCCCTGTTCCTGCTGTAGCCAGCATTGATAAATAGCAGCAAAGATTGATGTTTCTCTGACACTGGCACTTTTTTAAAAGCTGCTATTACTTCTGAAAACCAGACAAACATTCATGTTATATATATCTTTAAAAAACTTGCCATATCCCAGAATCAAAACCCAAACTAACTTTCTGGTCCAGTGAAATTCAACATTGCAGTATCGTGTGGTAAGGTGCTTATGAAGAGTCTTCCTGAAGAACAGACTGGTATTAAATTTTTGTGGCTAAACTCATGCTGTTGGTGTTTATCTGGTCATTTCTTTCCACTCTTTACTATGTCTTTTTGGTTCTGTTGCTGTTCTGTCTCTGATAGTTGTTGCATGAAACCCAAATTTGAAATCAAGGGCTGGTAGGGGAGTTTCGTACAGATTTCTTGCCCATTTCTCTTCTCTCATACCCAGCTCTTTGGAATAAGTCTTTTGGATATTACACAGATGTTTCTGTGCCTTGGAAATCCGGCTAGTTTGTGTATCCTTCCCATCTGTGCTCAAGCTGTGAAGATCCCTGTTTTAAATAAAGTACAGATTGATCTACTCAGCGGATCAGGCCTCTTCCAAAACCAGGTCATTCTGGGGAAAATGTGATGCGTTGAGAGTGGCATTGCTTAATTGTATGTTGTCTTCTTAGGTGTGCTGAACATGCTGCTGACGACGCTGAATGTGTTGCTGCTCGTATCGCCTGTCTCCGAGACCCCTTACGCTGAAGAATTTTAAGGTTTGCTGTGCAGATTGATGGACGTGGACCCCTATGCCAGCATGCAGGTTGGGATGCGGGTAGTTCGTGGAGTGGACTGGAAATGGGGCAACCAGGACAGCGGCGAAGGGAACGTTGGGACTGTGGTTGAGATTGGTCGGACGGGCAGCCCAACCACTCCGGATAAGACTGTGGTTGTGCAGTGGGATCAAGGCAATAGAACCAATTATCGGACTGGATTCCAAGGAGCTTACGATCTTCTTCTGTATGATAACGCACAAATAGGTAGGTGTAGCATGGACAAGAAGAACAAACACTAGTGCTGTAAACCCCTGTGTAACGCCCACCTCCCGTGGAAGCCGGAGCATTAAACCTTTTTGCGGCTGCTTCTGGACCGGCGCTGAGCAGCTCAGCCAATTCATAGCAATGAAATTCCTGTTTGTCTCTGTGCAAAGGCTTTTCTTTCCTCTTCCTTTTTTATCTGTGAGTCTAAATTTTGCTGACATGGTCATTTTGTTAGATTCTGGCATAACTTTTGGGGTTAGAATCCCTTAAGCCAGACAATGGATACTACACATAACACATACCACTTCATATTATATTATTTCATCATCTTTAATACACACTTAATACACTTTAATACATGCTTTGTTTTCTTTTTTTTTTTTTTTTTTTTAAGCTTGCTGTTGTAGTTCTAAGAGCCTGGTCAACCTGGTTTTTCTGGATTTTGTGTGGATCTTATACTCCTTCGGTTTTGTTCTCCTAGGTGTCCGTCACCCTAACATCATCTGTGACTGTTGCAAGAAGCACGGTATACAGGGAATGCGGTGGAAATGCAAGATGTGTTTCGACTATGACTTGTGCACGCAGTGTTACATGAACAACAAGCACGAGCTGTCTCATTCCTTCGAGCGCTACGAGACGGCACACTCACAACCGTAAGTCATGCTCCTGGGGAAGTCCAATTAACTGTGGTGACATGTATAGGTCACTGTTTTGTAGCAGTGGTCTCCTAAATGGGATGTGTAAGATGATTTACTGAGGTCCAGGAATAAAATAATAGAACTTCAGCAGCGCATGTCTGGATAATTTATAAAGACATAAATGTACATATATCGGGGGGTGCCTCCTAAGGTGGGCATGAAGACGAATCTTGTAATCCTCTTGCCTTTAGGAAAAGTAAGAGGAAGTGATTGTCACTGTCATTGATTTTCCTTTTTTTTTTTTTTCCCGTTTCTTCCCCCCTCACTGAACATATCACTGTGCATTCCATCTGTCTGTGGAATGAAAAGTGTAATTACTTCGCTGAATACAGTGGTGTTGGATTTGCAGCTGTTTTTCCTCCCGTATGGGAAGCTCTTTCTGGAGTTGATTACCGTAGTTTTGCCAGAGTGACCAAGCCAGAATTGCGAGTGCTAGTGAAGATGTTGCTGTCCAAAGATCTCCCTTCTGAGCTTTGAGCCTTGTGTTTATCCACCAGCTTAGGATGTTTCTTGAGCTTGCGTTAATATATGACGAGCCAGCCAGATCCTATTGTGAAATGAGCTTTGTGATTTCATATGAAGATATATATAGATATATATATAAGTGTGTGTATATAAAATTAGACATGTTTTTTTCTCTCTCTTTCTGTGAATATTATAGTTAGCTCCAGGTAGTTACTCAGAGATGCCTGCTTGTCTCTTATTTGAGTTCTAGGTACGCTCTGCTGGTAAGTTACATAATCTCCCTCACACTTAAAGAAAAAAAGAAAAAAATTAAAAGTAGGCAACAATTACTTTAAGAGGCTGCGTTGTTGCAGCCTATCGTTTATCAAAAGGCAGATTGCCAGGCAGTTTCTCCCCAGAACTCTTACCCTCTGCAGAGCTCATTTCTTTTTCTAAGGAATCTGGATGGTGAAAGATCTAAGTAGAGTGAGGGTTTTTTTTCCACTTGAGGCTTGTATCTGACCTGTGTCCATGCTGCTGTTTGAATTAGGCAGCAGAGCGCTTGCTGTCAGTGGGAACAGAGCTCGGAAGGCTGCCAGTCCCCTGGCCGGACCTAGTGCCGTCTGTCCTTCTGTGAGGTGTGTGACTTTGGCAAAGCACTGCAGCACCACTCTGGAATGGCACTGAAGCACTTGAGGGCTCCTTGGAGCTTGATGTCGGCTAGAGCAGAACTTGATGATGATGTTTGTCCCTTCATAACTTTTGGGTTTGTTTGGTTTGGTTTTTTTTTCCTAAACACCTTCATTTTTTTTCTGTTGAGTGTGGTTCAATAAGATGTGGTATCAATTAACTTTTTTTGAGTTGATAAAAAGGAGTCTAGAAATACGCCGGAGTCTACAATCCCAAGTCTATTTTGTTAAAATGGCAGTATTTTGATTTACATTACTATGTGTTAGCAGGGGGGAGTGATCTTACTGATACCAAGCAACTAATCAATAGAAATAAAAATGAAAAAGGTGTGTGTGCGGCATCAGGGACGCAGCATGAGCCTGTCAGATGTAGCAGTGGTTTCTGGGAACCTTAATTAAGGGGTAAAAAGGAAGAAGCAGCAGTAGTTGCACTTGGATAATACAGTGCCTTCCCTGCTGGTCCTGTGTGGCAGGTATTGAACGTAGCCACGCTGAGGGATGGAGAAAAATTAAAAATTCTCAATGAAGACACTCCTAGTTGTGGAAAGCTGCAATTTTAAAGATGAATGAAAGGTACATATTGTGATTCTTAGAAGTCACTAAGCTTTTGGAGAAAACCAGCTGTCAGAAATGCTTTTGGTTTCAGTCATATGGTGGCATTGGACAGTAGAACGCTGCACTATAACTGCAGTGCTTATGTATTTTATGCAAGAGCTTTTATACAGGGAACTGGCCAACTGCAACAGTTCTACTCAGAAATGTCTTGCAGTGCAGGGGCAGGAAGAAGTAGGAACACCTTTGCTTTAATGTAAATGTAATTCTATGATTTGTTGGTCTAGTGGTCTGCAAATTGTTCTGCATTAAGAATGAAATGCTCTGATTTTTTTTAAAAGAGAAGATAAGTGAGGAACAGGGATGGAGATCACCTTTGAACGATGCCATAGAGAGGATTTCTTTGGAATAACTGAGGTCTGAGCTGTAAAGACTCCTTGCCTTAGGCAGTGCAGCAGCCTTTTCGAAGAACAAAAATTGCATGCTTATGACTCACTAGTACTATTGCTTAGTTCACTCATCTCAATTTTTTTTCCTTAATAAAATAGAAGAGAAAACCTATGGCAGTTGCCCAAGGACCAAAAAAGCAGCTGTTTATTTAAAAGGACATGGTAACTTGCTTGCATGGAGTGGGTTTTCTTGAGGTTTGTTGCTACAGCTGTTGTCTGAATGGCTGTGAAACTCGGGATGACTCTCCTTTAGAGATAAAGATTCTCTCTCCTCCTTTCTCTGGCAGGGAATTTGGTTCCTTACAGTGAGCCAGTGTGTTGCTTTCAAAACCTGTGATGAGCCCACTGGAATGTTAATTAGTCAGAAAGCTTCTAAGGAAAGTGAATGGAGAGCCAGCCCACCAAATCTGACAGCATCCCCTAATCTTGGTTTCGTATTGTGAAAGAGGGGCTACTTATATACCATGGTTGTAATCCTTGGGTTCCCATCACTGAGATCAAATGTAGAACAGTGGAAAGCAGCTGTGTTATGGAGCTGTCACATCAACGGTGTCTTTAACCAAAGCTCAGGAGCTGGGAATTTCCAGTCCCTCCTGGTCTCTGTTCTCAGTCCGTGGTCAGAGAGCGTTGCTGGGCATCTAGCCTCGCCACCGCTGCTGATCCTTTGGGAAGGGAAGCAAAGGCCTCAGTAGGACAGTTTCAGAGATCACAGCGTGATGTCCCTGCCCAGCAAATAGCTCCCACCCGCTCTGCTGTGGCCAGACCCACCGTTTGGCACCACTGCAGCTAAACCCAGGTGAGGCCAGCACAGAACTGTTTGTAGCAGCTCGTTAATCCCAGGATTTAGTGGCTTTAAGCCCAGACAGACAGTGCAGAGGGTTCCCAATCAGTTTTCTAAAGAGGCTTTGAAGACACCTTTACCTGAAGGCCATTTCAGGTCTTAATGACCTGAGTTTGAACCTCTGGTGGCAGGAAGTACTGATTTTTTACTACTTTTTTTAAATTTTGCCGTTTGAAATAATTTTTTCCTGACATCAGCCAATTGCTGGTTGTTTATTTTTTTTTATTGGTCTCATGTGGTTTGATTTTTATGGCTGTTTTGGGAAAGGCTCTCATCCTTACTTTAAAAGGATGGATGGCTCTGTTTCACTGAGGATGTTTTTTCGCAATCGTGTATCCATTTGCTGAATAAGGCTTAATAAATGGAAGATAAATCAGTGCCTGTAAGCAGGACGGCGAAGCAGAACTCATCAGGTTTGTGTAAGGGCTGGAATAGTCAGGCACACTCTGGTGAGTTCTGCAAATAATCAAGTCTGAGATAATCTTCCTCTCATACAAAATATTAGTCGTGCTGTCTATATTCAGGCACAAAAGCAGCAACGGCGTTCTGCCTGCATCCCCTTCTCAGGGGTGATGCTAAGCTGAGTTTCAGTAGAGGTTGTGGGGCATTTCACCCAGGCTGTTTTCTAGACTTGGCTCACCAATAAATCACCACCGTAGCAATTTTTCAGAAGTCTTGGTTGTTTGTTTTTTTTTTTCCCTGGAGAACAATGGAGATGGAGGAGCCAAACAAATTACACAGGGAAATGTTTTGTGTAATCAAGCATAAGGAATACAAATATTTTCTCGCCTTGTGTCAGAGTTTGCAGTTTTTTTCAGCCATAATTCTTAAACCAGCTCTGTCCGGTCTAGTTACCAGTTGGATTTCTAAATCAGATAGGTTGCAAGAACAAGTGCTTGCTGTCACTTAGGTATGTGTGTGCTGGGCTCACCCATTCGAGGCAGCTTTAATAATCCAGCCTTCCATCTGTGACTGCTTATACTGTAAGCCTGAACTAATATAGCAGCTGAGTGACAACTGCTGGCCGTTTGATTACTAGGCAATAAAGCGGATGCAGGTTTATTTACTGTAGTAACCTCTTCAGCATGTTTTATGTGATGCCAGTTTAAGCTGCCACTCTAGGAAATCCTGATTTTTGAATCAAATTTGTCTCTTGCATGATAACTTTCCTAACTTTTTTTAAAAGTGCTCATTAATTAGTAATTAATTTATTAATACCAATGTATTAATCCGTTAATGAATGAGTATAATTTTACTTTTAAAACCACACACACACACTGGGATTTACCTGACTGTGCCTCCTGAAAAAAATACATATGTTGCAGAACACTAGAGCGCATCCCCACGCTAGGGCTCCCTTTACCAAGTTAGAAATACTCTGTTTGATTAGTGAAATGGGGATTGAATTCCAGTGATGTATTTTATCTTCCTCTTTTCTGGAATTACATGATCAAAACTGTAAGGGAGCAAAATCTTCGGTTAAAACATCCTTCCAAACCCTGTGTTTTGAACTAATAGTCCCGTTTGAAGGATGATAACAAGATATTTCACTTTGTGTGCTCACTGGTGTTTGTGTGTTATTCTCAGTGAGAGATCCCGCTGCATATAGACCTTTCTGAGAGCATAACTGAGAAAACCTTCTGTCTGCAGAACAGCGTTGAGTTCTTAGGTGCTCACACACGTCTTAATTCACGTTTAGTAGCCTTGGTCTGAGATCTTGCCCACTGTGGCTTTCCAAAACGGAGTCTGATACGAGTTAGTTTGGAGGTCTGCGGGAAGGACAGCCGGCGTTTGGCCCGATTCAGACTGCAGTCTGAGTTACCAACAAACAGCTGATTTTATGAAGAAAGGTGCCTCGTCAAGGAATAGGATTGACAATGGAAATTCTTGGTAAAGGCAGTTCCTGAAATAGGTTTCTGTGATCCTGATCCCTCACTTACTGGTGTCCTTGTCTTAGTCTGGTTCATGCCTGAGCAATCAGCATCCGCCTGCCATCTGTCAGAATTTCCTGCCTTTATCCTTTGCTGGAAGTGCTTCAGTAAAAGCTTTGCTAGGGAGGATTACGGAAACTAGAATTTCTTGCATCATTGAGGTCAGTTTTACCTGTCATTTCTGTAAGATCTTTGCGTTGGCTTTTCTGAGGGAGCCTGCGCAGATCTTTAGACATCCTAGAAGGAGTCTGGGTTTGTACCCACCGTGAGCTGAGATTCTGATTTACAGCTGTGCCTTTCTGAAGAGATTAACTCAATTTTTATGGCCTGACCATCCCTTCTGCTTTCCAGTCCCATGGATTGTGCCTGTTTCTTAGAAGAAGGATTTTCTGCAGTGGGAAAGTCTCTGTTTTGCAAAATCTTAGTTGTGCCTGGCATGAAGGGGCTCTGACTCCCGCAGGGCCTCAGATTGCTACTGCGAGTTAAAAGCAGTCTCTGTTTAAACTTCTCCGAGGCAGTTGTTTTGGGTCTCAGATCTCTATCTTTAGAGCAGGGATGATGCTATTCTTCTGGCTCTCTGGAGCGTAACTCTGGGTGATGTAAAAGGCACCTCAGTGGAATTTGAGCACAGGTAGGATCCCCACAGGGGGTGGTTCCCAACGTGCTGGCGAGAGACGGAGCTGCATGCCGTGCAGAACACACTCCCAAGTGTTCTCTGGACTTGATAGCAATTTAATATCATTGGAATTTGTAGGGCAGAAATGGCTGCAGACTTTGGTCGTCATAATTAAAATAGTTATTAAAGGCAATATTGCAGTGATTATATTTATCCCCAGGGTATTTTTGCAACATACTAATATCTTCGGTTGTTACCCAGTATTTGGAGCAAAGCATGTTGAGTTAGATTAAAACCCAAGATGTATTGGCTCAGGACATCTGGTTCTCGCATCATTTTGTCTGTGTTGCTGGTCAGCAGGGTGGTTCAAGGCACAGTCACAATTTTTATGGGGCCAGGGAATGACAGAGGTTATGGTGGGTCGCCTCCAGTATTCAAGTAGAGTGGGAGATGGAGTTTCTTCCACTTCTTTCTTTGAGGAAGCTCAGCTTTCTGAGCTGATCAGCTTTGGTTTCCTGGTCTCTAGCCACAAATGTCATGGAAAGTGACAGGTTACTGTGAGAGCATTTGAGATGCTGTTCTGTGATTATACACAAAGGGAAATGATGCTAGGAATGTAATGAATGGTGGCTATTTTGCTCTTTAAACATCTTGCTGAAGCTTAGCTTGATGCTCTGCTCTCATCGAGATTCTTTGTGTTGAAACCCTTCCCTTGTGGGTAGGGTTTGGAGAAGTATTTTTATTGTTTTGTCTCGGGACTGGACTAAGACATCTTTGATAAATTGTTAGAAAAGCATTCAGCAAAATACAGTGAAAATAGCGTGTTGTAGCTGAGCTGTTTCAGATGTAGGATGTAAATCCCTGCTGGTTTTTGAAGCCAGTTTATAGTGCGTGACACGGTGCGATGAAATGAATGCTCATCAGTGCTTCTCTTTAGCTGACTGTGTTTTCTAGCCCTCTTTCATAACAACTGCCAGCCTTCACCGTGTTTAAAATAGACACAAATCTCAACCATTCAAAAAATGGTCTCGTTCTTCCTCCCGTTGATAACAAACACTCAACAATTATAAGAGCGTGTGTAAATAATCTCTCCCTCTTTTTAAACACGCTGTAGGTTGTAAAGCACAGGTGGGAGATCTGTTAATGAGTTAAGAAAGGTAAAAGACTTAGGCTTTTGATGGATAAGTAAACAGTCAGTTCAAGCATAAGCTTTTTATCCTTCTGAGTCTCCACCTTCTCTCTCTAGGTATTAGATGGAAAATAAATACAGCATTCTGAGGTCAGCCCTACCCCTGGTTAGGCTTCCCCTCCCCTTGCCCTGGGGAGCAGCTGCTGGGCTTGGGTTTGCTCTGTCTGGTCTGGGAGCCGCCAAGAGCCTGTCGGGATGGGTTGTGGCACCTTTGCAGTCACCTAGAAAAGTGGATCATAGCCGGGGCAAGCCACACAAATAGGTCTGTAAGGATTTTGGTGACATGTCTCATGAGAAAGCTTTCTGCTGGGGAACAGACTAGGAACAGCACGCACAGAACCAGCAGAGAAGCTGCTGTAACATTATGGGAATTGGAAGCTGCTTTAACAGGACATCAGACCCTCTGTTTACTATCACGTAGGTATTTTTTTTTTCTATTTTCTTAAGGTGGATCAATGTATTTGCCTGTGATGCAGATTGCAGGGCGGAGAGAAATGTCTGTGTTATCCTGGAAACAGTCTCACCACAACAGTGCTGGTCTAATCTGCTCTGCTTTTCAGCAAGTGAGCTGGGCTGGGCAGTCTGCAGCTCGGGTTATGAAATGTGCTCTACTCCTTATGCCTTTGAGCCGTGAGACTGCCTGAGCCATTAATGCCTGCCTATACCCTAGTAACATCCATAAGCATCGTCTTAAACGTAACGGTGAGGTTCAAGGGCAGCTGAAAGTCAGTTCTGCTCTCCCTCTGAAGTGATGGCAGACTTCCTGGAGAAGTTCCTGACTTTTTCCTTAGTCCTCTC
>VZRU01015413.1:223594-269104 GCA_013398155.1 Pedionomus torquatus
TTTTTTTATATGTCCCTTCTGTTTTAAAGATGTATTTCAATAGCATGAGACTTGTACTAATGGACTTGGGTGTTCTCCTTTGGGAAGCATGTGGATTATAAGTGGCACAGCTTAAGTGGCAGTGAAAAACTAACCTGCTATGATGTTTAGGGTCGCCTGATGGTGTTTGTAGCAGGGCTTCCCCTGCTCCGAGTAGGCAGTGGGGTGAAGTTGTTCAAGCCAGGTTTTGATTACTTTGGTTTGCAGATGTAGTACGTTATGCTGCAGAATGCTGGCAAATATTGATGTTAAAAAGTATTCATGCATTCACAGTAATCATACTTGGCCCTCGGTGAGCTGCCTGGCCCTAATATAACTTGTGGTTTGTGCTTCTCATAGAGCCTGTGGGGATTTTTTTCTTTCTTCTTTGGAGCTACTTGATTTTATTTTTGCCTTTTGTCATAATCTTGATTCTCCGTGTTTATATACATTCAACTTCCTGAGTCAGTAAGATGATGTTCTGGTGTCTGGTCCTCATATGACAGACCTCAGTTGGAACAGGTCTTTATAAAGTGAGAATAATAACAATAAATTAATTTGTTTTCCAGAGTTCTGGTGAGCCCTCGACAGAATTTGACTCGCATCACATTAAAAGGGACTTTCCAGGGAGCTAAAGTAGTCCGAGGCCCCGACTGGGAGTGGGGTAACCAGGATGGTAAGCTTGTTTTGAGACATCCCCTAAAACAGCATGCAATTTTGTTTTCCTTTTATTTTTTTTCCCTCTTTTTACCAAATAGCTACTTGGAAATGGATGTGCTGAGCAATAGCTGGTAGGGGAGCTGTTCATATGACTCAGGTTGCTGTCCCTTAGAGTATTAAATATTTTTTGTTTTCTTGTATTTGTTTAAAAACATCTGTGATACAAATTGTACACATTCATCCAGGGTGTGGGAGGGAAGTTTTGCTGCTCCTGTTTCAGAGATGTGAAAACTTACAGGAACCATCCTGGAAGATCTTGTAAGAACTTAAAATGTACACCACATTACAAAGAAGTGAATACTTATCTTTTCCTGAAGAACTTCCATTCACAGTGGGAATAAGGTTTGTCTGACTGTGTACGTACAGTTCTCCTTCCTTCCTTTGGAGTTCCTTGGAACATCCTTATGAGGACACATTTAAGAACAGTAAAGAGAAATGGTCAAAAAGGAGTGTTTCACATGGAGCATTAGTGAAGAACAGTTTGCTGTGGCTGCTGGAGAATGTTTGCTGCTTTCTTTGAGCTGTAACTTCAGGCTGAAATTGCAGAGGGACAAAAAAGCCTTTTCTAGAGCGACTCTTGGGATATAATGACTGTCTTAATTCACTGATACAAATTTCTATGTAGTGCTACAGGGTTAGGGAAGCTGTACTGTCCATTTCTATTCCAGAGCCTTGCACCCGCTCTCTAAAGCTTCTTTTTTCCCCTTTAATAATTAAGTTGTAATTCCAAAGGTTTCCAGTGTTGACTCCACCATTCATTGCAGTTCTGGGTTCAGTGGAGGATGTGGACGCTTGCAGGGTATGAGAGCAAAAGAAGCTTATGCTCAGTACAGCTTATCCCATCCTTTTGAGATAAGATCAACATTTACATGTCTGAGACTTGTGTTGCTTACAATGGTTGTGACCTGAAAGCAGTGACATGTGCAGGACAAGTGAGAAGCAGCAGAAGCTGGTCTGTGATGAGTACTGCCCTGGCTCTGATGGAGCTGCCCTCGTCCACAGCCTTTTGCCCTTCTGAACTTAGCTTCTTGGTGGCACTAACACGTTGACTCTATTTCCATTTAAGGAGGTAAAATATAAGTAGTGGTAATAAATAACCTTGCAAACTCTATAATAGGGTCTTAGTAAGTAACTTTTTTTTCTCTGCTGGGATCAGGGTGGGCCCTGGCAGCTCTTGAGTCATTTCAGCCCTGTCACTGAGTACATACTTTTCGTTACTGCCATTTCTCAGAGTCCAAACGCCACGGAAGTAAAAGTCAGTGCACTCCTCGGAGAAAAGCATCTCAACAGGGCAAGACACGAGGTTGTTTTTTGTAGTCATTCGGTCTGAATCTCTTCTGCAACAGACAGATGTTAAGTTTATAGCTGGTTTATAGCTGGTGCTCAGAAATGCTTTTGCTAACTCAAATTGTGTTTTCACGGATTCTGTCAGGTGGGTGCAGTGCTGATAGGCAACTGCCTGCAGTGTGAATTGTGTACAGGACTGGGATCCACCTGCCATTTCTAGGGAGAGGTTTTAAAGACAGATAGGATTGAAAAAATGTTTCTCTTCCAGTAAAAGTCAAGAGATATCAGGACCTTTTGATTCTCAGACCAGATCTCTAAAGGTGTGTTGTTGCTATTGACGGAACTGACAATAAAGCCCACTAGTTTGCCTGTATTATGCTTTTTAGATAGATATGCACTTAGATGAGGAAGTTAACTTCTTTAAGCTGTTAAACTCCTGCACTTTGCAGGCAATTAGAAACTCACTGGCCATCCAGTGAGACAGACAGATGTTGCTGTCCCCTTTTGG
The DNA here is from genome assembly GCA_013398155.1 of Pedionomus torquatus. Taxonomy (NCBI): domain Eukaryota; kingdom Metazoa; phylum Chordata; class Aves; order Charadriiformes; family Pedionomidae; genus Pedionomus; species Pedionomus torquatus. Next base: position 226,128 of record VZRU01015413.1, read on the forward strand.
GACAGCGCTGGAGCAGTGCTGGGACTTTACCAAGGTCACACCGTGACTTGGCAGTAGAGTGAGGTAGGGACTCTGTGAATTCTGACTGCATGTCACTAGCCTGTCTCCTGGATGAGAGTCCATCCCGTGTGCCTGGCCAGATCTACCTGCTCACAAATATATCCTCTCTTTTGGGTTCTTTCAGTAGTATTCCTCCTTGCTTGGGCAGGTGAAGAAAAGAACCAGAACTAACTTTACTTGATGTTCCTCCAGCTGGCTGATGCTGGGGAGAAAATCTTGGGGGGGACTTTGCAACACTGCTGTGTTTTTGTGTTGCCACAGTGTGGTGCCGTGCTGCTGTGCGTTGCCCAGCTCTGCAGTGTTTCTGTCCTCCAGGAGGAACGGCTGCTTCCACACGGAATTCAGCTTTTCCATATTTGTATTCCAAAGTAGATGGCTGGCTGGCTTGCAGTGAGTCGAATGCAGAGATTCTCTCCTCCCAGTTGGTCAAACTGCGATGTCTCACAGTTTAATTTCCCTAATTAAAAGGTGACAGAGGTTTCTTGTGCCTTCTGCAGATCAAGGTGACTCATGCAAGCTCTGAGGAAGTTGCATGAGCTGCCACGTAGGGTTTTTTAGTGTGATTTCCTTCTTTCATGTATATGAAGAACACTTGACTGGAGTCAGTATTTTGGTAGTGAAGCAGATATGTGTGTTTCTGTTCCACGTGTGAAGCTGGTCTATGGGAGGACCCACAGAAACCCCTCCTGGCTACAACTTCTCTGTCAGAATTTCATCTGCCCCAGCTATCGACTTTTGCTTCTGTGCCTACTCCTCTGCAGTGAATATTTTTTTCCTTGTTTTTTATTTAGTTAAGATAAAAATGTCATTAAATTATATGTCAGTAAACATCCCAGTGCCGGGTGAGTTCCTGTATATTGGTCTCAGTGAAAATGCAAGCTGGACACCTTTTTTGCGCCCCCTCCCTTCTTTTTCCATCAGGTGGCGAAGGTAAAATTGGCCGTGTGGTTGATATCTGTGGCTGGGATGTAGAGACCGGGCGCAGCGTGGCCAGCGTCACCTGGTCAGATGGCACCAGGAATGTCTACAGAGTTGGACACAAGGGAAAAGTGGACCTGAAATGTACTGTGGAGGCGTCTGGTGGCTTTTACTACAAAGAGCATCTCCCAAAATTAGGTGCGTAGAAACACTAATTTTTGTTGAGAAATACTGATTCACGCTGCCATTTCGTGGCACTCGAGCCGTTTTGCTTGGAAGACAGAAGATCAGCAGGTTGGTTTGATAAATTTCTCACGTAATACTGCTTTTTTAAAACGGTACGTATGCGTGTGAGCTTGCTGCTTTATTTCAGAGTGGTTAGTAGAGCAGTTTGGCCTTTCAGTCGTAAGATTGTGTAAGACCATCAGATCCACAGAGCTGTACCCCAAGGAAGGATCCTCTGCCAAGGCAACTTCTTGCTGCTGCAAGTGCATGAAGCTCCCTTGGGTGTGCCTGTGGCCGTCAGCAGGGATTTCAACCCAGCATCGTTTTTTTTAATCCAAAGTTCTGCATTCTTCAGGCAGGCGGTGGTCCAGCTGGTGTTCTCTGTGCTTTCAGAGAGCAAATATTATTGTTCTGATGGACCAGAAAGTGTGCTGAAGGGGAGTGTGACAAAAGGGAGACTTCTGAGGATGGAGCTGCCAAGTAGTTGCTTAGCAGGGAGATTAGAAAAAGCCATGGAAAAAGGTGATGTCTATATTGGCAACTTGCTGCAATCCACTTTTCCTCTTAACTCTAATGAAACCAAGGAAAAAAGACTTGTGGTATTTTTGCTAAGGTGTCATTTAGTTGTGTCTCCTTTTAATGAGGTGCAGGGGCCATCTTTTGCCCCCCTAGAGGAAAAGAGAGAGGACTCGTGTTGAGTTTGCAGCAGCAGCATTGGGTCTTTCTCATTCTTTTCTCCCCCTGAGCAGCTTGGCAAGAGCACGAGGGAAGGGCTGGATGGGGAGCTTATTTCCAGGGATACTGCCTCTTGCCACACGGGAAGGCTGGGAGGGTAAAGCTCTCCGTAAAGCAAGTTACGTGGCTGCCTGTGGAAGAAAATTTGTTTTAAATTCCATGTGGGGATGACTGAATTGCTAAGAGCAGCTGCCGGTGTCTGACATGGCATGAGAGGCATCGTTCAGAGGCCTTCCCCTCTGGGAAGGGACAAAAATTATGTCTTATTAGAGCCACCTCATGTTTAACCCATATCAATATCCAGTTAGAGCTAAATCCTCGTGATCTCTCTATGTATTTTTTCCCCATGGAGCATGTAGGAGATACTCCACAAGAGAAAAAAAGGGTTTACAAGCATTCTGCCCCAAGTAAGCCGATGTTAATTTGCAGCCCTTGTTACAAAGTGAAATTTTTTGTACACAAGACACAAAATTATTGCATCCTGCATGTATGTGGGTGGTGTCATCCTTCTCTTTAGGCAAACCAGCCGAACTGCAGAGGAAAGAAAGCACGGACAGGCATCCGTTCCAGCACGGGGACAAAGTGAAATGCCTGCTGGACATTGACATCTTGAGGGAGATGCAGGAGGGCCACGGTGGCTGGAATCCTAAAATGGCTGAGGTATGCTTCTGCTTGCTCCTGCTGTCTTTTTATTGTGCCAGTCACTTTCCCAGACTATAGAAGGAGGCACTGGCTAGGAAGTTACCAGAACATCTTTGTGTAACTTACTACCTTCTATATTTATATTGTGGTGACTGAATCACAAATCCAAATCCTTTAATGATAGGACAGTGCAAGCAGATTTCTTTTTAGGCTCAGATAAATCTTGCATGTTATGTTGTGTGCCTTGTGGAGCCATGCATGATTTATAAGAGTCCACAATGGGTCAAAGGAGTTGCTTAAAGGTATTGGAAGCCAGTGCTAAAAGCTAATGGCTGATTTGTTTGTTTTTAAATGACCTGCAGATCTCTTCCTTGGAGTTCTGGATCCGTTCTCTGTTTGGCTGCTTTTGCGCTGTGTATTACTAGTCATGAAAGTTATGTGTTTTGTCAACAGTGGGCTCTATCTCTGGCCACAGCTAAAATTTCTCGGCCCACATGATGTTCTTGGAGCTTAGCCTGTTGTCTTGTCTTTAGTTTGAAGAGCTATCAGTCTGTAGTCACCTGTTGTCTAAAAAAAAATCAGATAGTGGAGGCAGTAAAGATAGAAATGACACTTATGACTGTATTACAGTGTCTCAGGGGGTGGTCATGGAAGTTAGTCTCCAGGGAGTTGAGAATACTTGGTGTGGGCTTACATTCAGATGAAATGATAACGGCTAAATGAGTAAATTTGCCATATAAATTAAGAAGGTCCTGTGCTTTTTTTGATTTTTCTTCTTAAGCCAACTTTCTTGGCTTTTAATAGCCTACAGATATTGCCAAAAAAAGAATACATTACCTTCACGTATTGCTGTTGTGCAGTAGATTTACTGCAAGACATTGATACTCACAGTAGTAAGACCTGTCTCCCTGAGCCCGTAGTAGTAACTTGTCTAAAAGCGGCATTTTGGAGAGGGAGGGAAGTGTATATAAGCACAAGTGACCCAAATGCCAGCTACGCTTGAGTCAGTAAACTGAATAACCTGCAGGTTTGATCCTGACACAGCTGTTTGAAGCCTCGGTAAGTAAAGCAGTGCTGTAAAATTCTAGAGGCTATACTATATTACATTATATATGTATCCTAGCCCAACCTGCCCTGCAGGTGAGCCATCATTTTGAAATCAGGCTTTAAAACGTCAAGACAAACCACGTCATTTCAGTTTCAATGTGAAAATCTATCAGCTGAGCATCAGCCTCTTTTTATTTTCAGCCTGGCAGGCAGGGACTTACTGTCTTCTGGCATGAACTTAAAGGCAGCTGTCAGTAAAGCTGTGATTTTCTTTTTTTTTTTTTTTTTTTCCAGCTATAGTCTTTGTCCCCAAAGCTGTAGTTTTTGAGTGTTGCTGCGTAGCTAACAGTCTGCTAGGTTGTTAAACCTCTGCACTTCTGAATTCCTGTTGGTGAATGCGGGTGTGGAGAGGGCTGTAAATGGAGAAATAGTACCTTCCTGTCATCTCAGAAATCGGTAGGTTTTGTCTTCTTCAAAACTACCAGCTGCTCAGGACCTGCCAGGACTAATGGTTAGAGAACACTGCACTACACACCTAGGCTTTGTTTTCTGTAGTCTCCTCTACCATGCCCGCTTTTTTTCCTCTTGGAGCATGCCTTGCTGGTATTATGCTGCAGGACAGTGTTGTAATCTCTGCCCACCTTTGACATTTGGAAAAAGGAAGGCAATTTGTGGTGCTTTTTCAAGGATTTTCACAGTTTGTATCCCTGTCACCCTGTAGTATGCTGCTACTTCAGAGGAGCTTCTTAAACAGCCTTTCCCTCCTTTTGCAGCAAAAAACAATGACTGCATCTCATTTAAAGTAGGTTTGGGAGCACTGTTGGTCTGTGAATTGGAAGTGGTGGGTAATTTAGCCATCTGTGCCTTGGATGCCTGCTTTCTCCACTATTAAGCAATGTGATTTATTTAGGGGATTTCCCCTACCTTTTTTTTTTTTTCCCCCTGTCAAAAGTTCATTGGCCAGACAGGGACTGTGCACAGAATCACGGACAGAGGGGACGTGAGGGTCCAGTTCAACAGTGAAACCCGTTGGACTTTCCATCCTGGAGCTCTGACGAAGGTAGGTGCTGGTAGGTGAGCTTGGCCAGAATGAGAAATGCTGCAGGGAATAGCTGTCAGTTGAACCCACTGTGTCTCAAGCAAATGCTGAAGGACATATACTGCTATTCTAAAGGCAATAGTTCTAGGCAGAATTTCCTGCAAACCTAAGAGCTAAGACAGATGGTTGCAGACAGTGGGAGCTGGGCTACTAGGCTCTCTGAACCTTTGCGTTTCAAATGTAAGTTCTTAAGAAATTCCATTTCTTAATTTCAGCTTCTTTGATAAGAGCACTAACGCTAGACCCACGGTAGCTCATCCTTCTGCAGCACCTTTCATCTCTGATGAACCTTCTTCCACGACATTTTCATTTGATTTTGTTTTCTTCCTTGTTCTTGCGTCTTTATGTTATTCTCCTTTTTGCATCTTTCCTTGTCTGGCTTCTCTCCGATTCTTCTGGCTGACCTCAGTCTTTAATCCAGCTGCTCTAATTTTGTGTCTGCATTTCTGAAGCTCATAGCTCTTGCCTTCCCCAGAGGTTTGAGGACTTGAAATGTGGCTGATTAGAAACAGGGCTAATAGCTATAGAAAGAGCCGCTGGAAGACTACAAAATTGTGAAAGACCTGAACAAGGTCACGATGTTAGAAACTCCAATTCCAATGGAAAAACGCAGTGTCAGACTGTTTTGTGCAGAATTAGTCTGCTTTGAAAAGTGTGTTTTGACAGTGCTCCCTTCTTAGCTCAGTGAGCAGAGGGAGTATCTGGCAAATTACCAGTACAGATAAACCCTGGTTTCCCTTTTCCATTTCAAATAACACACAGATTCAACTTCCTTATTAAAGAGAATTAAAATCTCCAGTGCCAAGTCAGGTAGAGTGAGGAGATGGACCAAGGAAAATTCCATATATACTTGGATTAATTATAAATGGTTTGAGGAAGAAAGAAAAGGAGACAATTGTTCTGTCCCAAATTATTTCCCTACTTAAATGTGCACTTGGCTTAAAACAGAAATACCCCAGCCCTTGGACTTTATTTTGCAGTGCAGTGATTTCAGATTTCTTGGTAGCCATGCTTATGTTTTGTAAATGCCTTGGTGTTTTGAGTCAATGGGCTTCTCGTTTGGTTGGGTTTTTTGAGGGTGGGGGTGGAGGGGCTAATGGCTTTCTTTTTTTTATTTTTTTTCCCTCTAGCTTTGTCCCCCAAAAGCTTATGACTTTCTTTTTCTTGTAGCTCAACACCTTTTGGGTTGGTGATGTTGTCCGGGTGATAGATGATATGGAAACAGTGAAGCGATTCCAACCTGGTCATGGGGAGTGGACAGATGAAATGGCACCTGTGAGTGCGCGCCAGCTCCAGGACAGTCCAGTAACTTCCAGTTTTCCCAAGCAATTAGTAATAGTGACTTAAGCTTGCATTGCCTGCAGCGTTCCTGCTGGTCAGTGAATGTGCAGACCTTCCTGGGACTGCTGAGGCCTTGCAAAATGTGTTGTCTAGTCCTCCTGGCTATCAGTAATACCATCCTGCTGCAGCACCCAAAGCAAAGCGGGCGGATGGGGAATTTGACAAAGGATTTGGCTACTAGTGAGTCAGAGGTTTCACTAACCAAAGCAAACCAGTCCTTTTACACCCTCCCTAATTCTCTGGAACAAGGCAGGAAAGTGTCCAAGTGGAAAAATGGTCTAAGCAGACCAGTATAGCTAAAAAGCAGGACACGGGTGTCCTCCAGGAGCAATTAAATGCACAGAGGAAACCTTTCCCAGTCCCAATTATGTCAGTTCTCTCAGGGTTCTTCACACCATGTTTTGTTGTTTTGCCACCTTCCTCTCCAGACGTTTGTAATGTGTCTGGGAAACCCTTCTGATGTAAAACCAGTAATAGAGAAATTGCCGAGAACCCTCTGGTGTCCTTGAAGTGGGAGCTGTCTGCGAGTGTGTCACTCTTCGGTGCTTCTTTTCACACAGCAGGAGTGCCGCCTGCGAAACCACTCTTAGAAGCATTGCTTGGGTTCTGAGCCGCACAGCAGACTGTGTCTTACCTCCTAAAAATCGTTTTTCCCTTGCAGGCCCTGGGGCACATCGGCAAAGTGATCAAAGTCTACGCCGACGGCGACCTGCGAGTGTCGGTTGGAGGCCAGTCCTGGACATTTAACCCGGCTTGTCTGACGGCCTACCAGAGAGAGGAGGAAGCAAACCTCATGACAACGGAGAGCTCCAAGGAGTCAAAAAGTGAGATAGCAAGAAGCAGAGGTGGCTGGTCTCTCAGGGATTGTGAGATGGTTGCTCCTGCTCAACAGCAATGCTCTACGGACAAGTGTTAAACCCCAGCTGCCCGTTCTTCCCTGGATGGGGCTCCATAAACAAGCTGGGCCTTACCTGGGGAAGGAAAGATGGTCTTAAGAGGAAAATACAGAATTTAGGACTGGGGAATGCTAGCCATAGCGCTGCCATTGGTTCAGTATTTGCTTCTGCCTTGATCTGCCTCGGTTTCCTGTTGCTGGTTCTTAAATGCTTGTGAAGTACTCCCGGCTCTTTGTGGGAGAGTGTTGGCAAATCAGGGACTGTTTTGCTCAGTCAGCCCCAAAACTGAGTTTGGGATCACATGATGCGTAGAGGGAATTTTATCTGTTTTGCACCTCTGCTCATAACATTTTCCGTAGCCTCACCGTGCTTCCTTCCTTTAGATGTGTGGAACACGTGGGACAGAGGGCAGACCTGCTGGGTTTTTTTTGTTTTGCTGTGTAGATGGGTCTTAAATTGCTCGTTCAAGTTAGACTTCAGGGAGAGCATCAAAACAAGCCCAGCTTTTTAATTTTGCTCTGTCTGGAGAACTAACACCTCTGTCCTTTCAAGCACTCAAAAGTCTGTAATTAGAGGGCTCACCTGAAAGGACCTGTATTTCTTCCCTGCAGCATTCTTTCTAAAACCACGCATTCCTCATCAGATGATTTGCCTTTTAGCAGTGATTTTTCTCTGTTGGTCTTCTGTAGCGTGCTCCTGTGTCTTTTGGGTTCTTAAAACATCGGGCTTGTAAAGCTCTCTGTAAGCCACAAATTTGCAAAGCTTTTTTTTGCAAGCTGAATATTAGAGGTACAGCAGGACCCACGATATAGTTATACAGCTGGACTATGCCAACTGTACATACACACGTGCTCCGGGCTTCTCTTAACCTGTGGCTCTTTCTCCTTCCCTCCAGGTACTTTGATTACTGTGTTGGAGAAACTGCTGTCACAGAAGACGGAGCCAGAGCACGCAGGGTGCCTGGTGGTCTATGCAGCGCGCAACAACGCAGCTAAAGTTCAGGAGCTCCTTCAGAAGTACCCAGACAAGGTGAGTTTTGAAGACATCCTGAATGGATACTTCTTGTTGCTCTTCTTCAAAATTTTAAGACAGTGTTTTATAGTCAAGTGAGGAAAAAGATGGGAGAAAAATAATAGCTTTTTAAAACTTAGTATTAGCTCCTAATTACTGGAAAATTGTTTTGCTGCAATGTAGGATTAGATCTGTTTGCTAAATGTGCATATTTTATGGCTGCAGTTCATGGCATTAAATCAGAAATAGAGTTAAATCCTTACAGCACGTTGCCAAAGCTGGCTTTTCCCAGGTTTGCTGTATGGACACTGTATCTATAGAATTAGGGGGAGAGGTGTTTATCTATATGAAAACGGTCGCGAGATGTCCAAGTATCTGGCCTCTGAAAAGAAAGCCATGGGCTGTGTCTGGCTGAATGTGCCTGTCCTGTCCTTAGATGACCTTGCAAAATGGAATTGTTGGAATCAGGAAAAAGAAAAGCCGCCCAGATCCTGTGCATGTCTGTGCAGTGTCTTCTCTCATGTCTGACTGGAGCAGGGAATTGGGCTCCACTTGTTGCTGAAGGATTTCTGTGCTTGCAGAGTGCCAAACTGTGAGGGTCACATCTGCTCAAATCACAGCTCTTTTAAGCTGCCTGTTTGAAGGCTCAAGCTCCTCCAGTGAGGGGTACAGGGTTTGTAAATGGGTTAAAAAAGGAAAACCAAAGTATTCCAGCAGTGTCCTTGGAAACCTTGGATAACAAAACATAGGTTTAGTTGCGGCGGTGTCTGCATGGCTGGCAGGAGCAGCTGATGCACGAACCAGGAAAACGAGGATCAGCTCAGAAGGAACCCCTGTGAAGCTGATTTATTGGTTAGCTGTCTGGTATTTGTTACAGTTTTTTCTTTACAATGTTAACGGGGCCTTTGGAGAATGGGAGGAATGGACAAATACCTGCAATTGTAGAATTTATCCCAGATAAGAAAGGGCCAAGACTCAGGAATCCATTATGTTATTACGTTATTTTTATGAGATTTCTATGCTGTGTTCTATTTCTATTCTAATATTTATATTAGTAAATTAGTTATTTATGTTAGAGTGTTATGTGCAGCCAGAGGAGGCTTGGATGTGATGCTCACTTAGTGGTGCAAGTTAGAATTGCTTGCCAAGGACTTTCCGGCTTATCAGCACTGTCTTTCTTGTGTAAAGGGAAGAATACCACCGTGGCCTCTAATGCCTCCTTGCCTAAATGACTCACCCAGCATTTTGAGTGAATTAAGGGAAGTCTTGCCTGTTCTCTTTTCCTGACTCCCACATAGAACCAGCTGCAGGGGAAAAAAATTTGTTTTCCTTGCCAATCTGCTGAGGTTTTGTGAGCTCCTTCGTCTCTTCTCCTTAGCCTCCCACTGATTTCAGTAGCTTCTTTTCCTTTTTTCTTTTTTTTTTTTTCCTTTTTTTTCTTTTTTTTTTCCTTTCATACAGTTTGTCTTTTGTTCTTCAGTCCCTTTAATTCTCAGTCAGGCTCATTGCACCACTTCAGCCCTGTGAAGTACCCTCCAGCCACTGTGCCCCGTGAAGCACCTGGAGTAACATGGAATGGTGGGCTCTTGGCATCTTCAAAGCCTTACGCAAAGCTCATTTCATCTCCTCACACATTTTCCCGTTGGGAAAGGAATTGTTGGCAGAGATGTCAAGAAGCATTCTGCTTGCAGGCGTATAGAGGGATTTGGCATCAGAGCTGCAATTAGAACCCTGCCTTCCAGCTCTCTTCACTCGTTTCTCCTTTCTTGACTAAAAGTGCTGTCCCTTTCCTTTTTAGAAGTATTCTGGGCCAAGGTCAGCATGGTGGTTGATGTCCATAAAGCAGAGCCAACAGGGCACAGATTCCACTTAGCATTTCTGAGCCTGCAACTGCTCTGCCACGAGTGACTCCCACCCTGCTGGGCCTGCTCTGCGGCAGAGCTAAGTCCTGAACACGAGGCAAGGTCCTTCCTAACCTTTGCTGTGGCTCTGCCCTTCCTGCAGGTCGACGCAAAGAACCAGGGCATAACTGCCCTGCAGATTGCCTCCTACCAGGGGCATCTGGATGTTGTGAAGATTTTGCTGCAGGCACATGCCACTGTCAACCTAAGGGATGAAGAGGGGAATACGGCGCTGCACTGCGCAGCTTTTGGGTAGGATGTCTTTCTTATTATCTCTGATACAAGACCTAAAGGGCCACAGAAGGACGTTTCTAGATACCCTTCACAGTTTGTATGTGGCTGATGGAGGCTTTCCTCTGATTTGGCTTATGTTAGAAATTGGCCTTTGAGCTTCGGGGCCACAGTTGTATTTCTTAGTGCATTAATTTCACCTCCCCAGATAGGTCAGTTTCCATTCTAGAAATTCTGGGGGGAATTGGAAAAGGTGGTTTGGTTTTGTTTTGTTTTTTTCAGGGGGCTGGAGGAGTGAGAGAGCAGATTCTAAATTACAAATTAGGAAGGGTTTGTTGCAGGTTTTTTGTTGGTTTTCTTTTTTAATACGAAGAGGAGGTGGGATGAGATCAAGAGAACACAAACCCTGACAAGTTCTGTTGCGTTTCAAAGGGGAAGAATTTCCTGCCTGCACAGCACTGAACCTAATCTGTCTTCTCTTTGCTTTTAAATCAGAAACCAAGCAGAGGTTGCCCGTGTCCTTATTGGTAAAGGAGCCAGTGCAGACCTGTTGAACAATGCAAAGCGTACAGCGTTGCATGTTGCTGTCAGCCAAGGATTCACAGAGGTGGTGCGGACCCTCTGTGAGCTCAACTGTGATGTCAACCTCCCAGTAAGTTGGAGGTTTTGCGGGATTTAGGGGTGGGTGTGTTTTGATAGTTTATTTTTCTTAGATGGGGAGGTGCTTCTTTGTGTCTTGCACATGGTCTTGTACCACATGTCTTACGCAATTTCTGTGAACAAATTTGTAGAATTCGAAGGTCGTTCTCTTGAAATGCACTGCTGTGCATTGCATGGGGGAGGTGTTCCTCTGACTTCAGTACTCTGAAATTCCAGGTTTGGCTTTGCCCCTTTGTGGTTGCAAGTCTTCTTGGCTCAATCTGGTAGTGTTCTCTGCTGCGCTGGACTCAGCTTCCAGAGGAAGCTGACCAGCTGTTAATGTTCGTTCCTGAAACGCTCCTGTTCCCAGCAACAAGGAGTGGTGAGGTTTTTAAGGCTGGTATTTAGGAACTTGAAGGGCAGTGCTGGTGAATTAAACCCAGCCCCTTTTTAGGGTGTGCTTGAGTGATGGTGGGACTGAACAGTGCTGGGTCAGTCTCTCTCAAAGCTAGCTGGGAATGTCAGCAGCTCTCTGATGTGACCTGGTGACACTACGTATCTTCTTGAACTGTCCCTCAAGGTGAGCTGCTTCATGTGATGCTCCTGGGGTAGGTAACCTGTATCCTGCTTTGCTGTCCTCTAGGATTCCCGGGGAGCCACCCCCCTGCAATATGCTATCACTGCAGATTACAAGGTCGTTATTGAGATTCTCACTGAAGTATCCAACATCGACTTCACTGTCCAGAACTGTCAAGGCTTCAACCTGCTCCACTACGCTGCTTTAAAAGGCAACAAGCTGTGAGTGACCTTTTTCATATTTTTTTTAGTGCTTTTACAGATGTTAACTTGTGCTTGCTGTCTTAACTGTAAGAATGTAGCAGATGTAGTTCTAGATGCATAAGAAGGAAATGGTTGGTTATACATTTCTTGGGTTTCAATATGGCTGGGTACAGCCGTTGCCCTCCTTCCCTCCTTTGTGCATTCACAGGAATCTGCTACCTGCTTTCCCCATCCCATCTTTCTCATACCTCCTTAGCTTGGGTAGGAAATGTGTTCTGTTTGTGTCTGCCTATTAAAACACAAACATTCATTACTACTGAGCAGAAGAGGCAGGCATGTCTCTTCGGCATTGTTTTCTTTCCTAATAGAGTAACTCTTCTATCTGTTAACCTCCAACACTTTAGAGCTATAAAGAAGATTCTAGCAAGAGCTCGGCAGCTGGTTGACTCCAAAAAGGAAGATGGCTTCACTGCCCTGCACCTCTCTGCTCTCAATAATCACAAAGAAGTGGCAGAAATTCTCATTAAGGAGGTAAGAAACAAAACCAAACCACCACTACCAAAAACTCCCCATCTGTCCTGCTCCCCAAACCCCATGTTTCCTAAGCACTGTTCAGTTAATGCTGAACTCACAAGATCGTCAATGCACGATTGCTTTATTTCTCATGTGATCTCTGTGTCTTTAAAGGCTCTCTGCCTCCGACACTTGCTGCTGCCTTCCCCTGCAGGTTTGGCAGAGGGGCAGAAGGATTCAGATTTGAGCATGTTTTTAATCCTTCTTGCTTTGAAGAGGGAAAATCAAAGCACTACAGCAAGGAAACGGTGCTGCTTTAGAGGAGCTAATTCGTGACTGTTGGAGTAGTTGCAGGACTTGGTTGTGTCAGGGAAGTGATGAGTTGTCACGTCCAGGTCATCACCAGGAAAATGTTACCTGTGTGTTCCTTGGGCATGTAGCTTTCAATTCTTCTTTTCTTGATACTTATTTGTGGGCCATACGGCCGAGATACAGAGGGCTGGGTCATGTAGCTCTCTGAGGAATCCATACTGCTGTCCTGACAAAGATAGACTTGAGATCTGGGGCCTCCACAAGCAGCATGGCTGCAGCACTCTTCAGCCAAGCTCAGCAGCAAGAACTCACTCCGATGCAATTCTTCTGCTCTTCAAGGGTCGCTGTGACGTCAACCTCAAGAACAACCGCAACCAGACGCCGCTGCACCTGGCTGTCATCCAGGGACACGTGGGGATGGTGCAGCTGCTGGTCAGTGAAGGCAGCGATGTCAACGCTGAAGATGAGGACGGGGACACGGCCATGCACATCGCCTTGGAACGGCAGCAGCTGATGTCCGTCATGATGGAGAAGCGCGAAGGGGAGATGGGGTTGGCCCTCCTTTCCAAGGTGAGCTGGGAGAAAGGTAAATACTAGCACCAAGGGCAGGAAAACGTTTGATGATGTTCGAATGACAGCAGATAGTGGATCAAAGCAGTTAAAAGAAGGCAGGGAAATTGTGTAAAGCCAGTCCAGATGGGGAGCGTGGAAACGAACTTTCTTGCTTGTGGGAAAGCAAGAATAGATCCTCAGAGGCCTCTGAGGGTATGCTTGAATTTATAGCATGAAACTTCACATAGTCAGACAACAATTCATACTGTCTCCCCTGATATTTTTATTAGCGTTGTGCGCTTCTTTCTTGACATGTGAAAGGTCATGAATCCAGTTGTGGAGCCAAGAGTCTTGGGTTTAATTCATGCCCCACAACCACAGCAATTCATTTCTGTCTGATGGCATGGAAAGTATGAGACTAGCTAACCGCAAGCACCCCAGTTATCTGCAGATGCAGAGCAGAATCTGAGAGGTGAGACAAATCATCTCACTGAAAGTCTGCAGAAAGGCTTTACTGGTTTTTGGGTCTCAGCTTGTGCAAGGAACAGCCAGTTGCTAGCCCCTGTATGCAGAAGGTCTTAAAGCAAAAGAGGGATCTGTGCGTGTCGTTGCCAATAGTGCTTACAGTAACGTTATAGCTAGATGCCACAGATTCCTTCATTGGACTTGCCCTGATCTGCAGGCCCTACTGTTGAAGTCAATGGAAAATTTTTGTTGACTTGAAATTAGTTTGGATAACATGCACAAAAACTTGGGTTTTTAAAACCTGCGTATGTACAGCTGTTCATGAGTTGGTATGGACTGGGATGTCTTCAGTGCACTCCTTTTTCAGTGCCCGAGGAAGTGAACGCTTATTACTACAATTAATAACCATTAGTTGGGATCCATCTTTTGTGTTCTTGTTCCAGGAATGCAAGATTTGAGTCTGCTGTTTACATGCTGAAGGATCTTTTTATGTTTTCAAAAAAAAGAATGCTAAGTTACACTTCCAAATTATAAGTACGAGGATTAAGAACTAAACTTTATTTGGGACTTTATACAGATCAAAGCCACATAACAGAAATTTTTTTCTGTTAACAGAGTGTGTTTCTTAACATTTTTTAGCTGCAGGCTTCTGGCATTCTTGGAAATGTAGAGCTGAATGTTGGAACTGCAATTGCATGTTACTTAGCGCAAGAAGGAGCAGATATTAATTATGCAAACCATCGGGGAAAGTCTCCTTTAGACCTTATTACAGACGGAAGGATTGTCCAGATCGTCAAAGACTTCTCACAGAAATTCAGGTAAATCTTATCCTCTGGAAACCAGCTACAATAAACTCCCCTCCAAAACACACAGGGTGTCTCTGTGTGCGGCTCTTTCAGGAGGGATGAAGCATCTTTGAAACACTTCAGATGTCGGTCTGAGCACCTCCCGTTTCCTCTGGAGCCGGTTGCTGACCCTGTGTTTGTGGAGGGGTTATTTAAGGGTACATACTGCTGTCTGAAGGAGTTAGGTACAGCAGATTGATCCTGCTTGGTGAAAACTCGGCCTCTTGACTTAGAGCGCCCTGAGGCGGTGTGAGACGAGTGGCCACTGAAGCCAAGAGCAACTTCTGTCTTTGCAGAGTGATTCTGGATGCTGTTTTACTTTCGTTGGATCCTGCAGTTACAGATATTTAAAGTCTAAACAAAGAGAAAAGAGCAAGAAAAGAGTGGGCACTGGAATCTGCAGGATTTTTTCCAGAACAAGATAAATACTTGTTTTTCAACTGATAAGAGAAATAGCTGAGAACATGCCAAAGGGAGAGTAGCAAGTCAAAGGTGGCTCTGTCTCAGGTTTTGAGATGCTTTTGTTTGGATTTTGACTTTGCAAACATGAAAGCAGGAGTCGTGTGTGATCTGAGGGCTCAGACCCAGAGTCATGGTATCACTTGGGTGTGTGTCTGCAGAGCGAGTGCTGGGTTACTAAATCCTAAGGACACCAGGAGCCGTCAGGACAGGATCGTTCACTAAACCTTCTTAAGCTGCTTGATCAGTCTGACTGAAATTAGTAGGTCCGGAAGAGGAAGAGTATCTGGAGTGCATTTGCATTTATAGCAAAGGTACTGCCACTTTGGTAAGAAACCAGATAGCAATTTCCTCCTAGAAACTTTGACTTTGTATCAAAAGACCCCAAAGCACCCCTTGGCAATATTCCTGGTGGTCTGGGGGTTTCTTAGCAGTTCTGAAGACATTTGCTAGTAAATCACTATCCTGGTCTCTTCTTGCAGTTTAGGTAGTAGATCCAGCTGCCAGGAAAAGCAACGGATGGGTTGGATGCTGAGGGTTTGGGATTTGGGGCTCACAATCACAAACATTCTGGGCGCTTTTCAGGAACTTGCAAATGGGGAAGGTCCTTAGAGCTGCACTTCTTCAATAGTTTCTAAAAGCTGACTTCTCCCGGCAGATGATCATACTGTCAATACCTTACTGTTGCCCTCCAAAAGAGCAGTTTCAGCTTGTGCAAATACTGATCATCCCTGCTCTATCCATTTCTTTTTAGCTACATCCAGGCAGAATTCCAGCTGCTAGGGGCTGAGTTGGTCCCACTGGCGTGATGATAAAAGTTCACAGGTTGATGCTACCCGAGTGTCTGCTTCTGTGTCTCCATGTGGAGTGTTTGTCGGGGATCGGTTTATCTGGTTGCTGAAAGAGGACCTGACTCAAATTTTATTGCATCTTCATGGTTGCAGGGAACAGCAGGTTTCTTCAGACGGCTCAGTCGTCACCTGCAGCCTTCGCCGTGTCCACACCACCCCCAACACAATGACCAACCTTAGTGTCTCGAGCGTGGCAGTCCCCACAGAGTGCCTGGTCTGCTCAGAGCTGGCCTTGCTCATCCACTTCTTCCCGTGCCAGCACAGTATTGTGTGTGAAGGTAGGTCCATTCTCTTTTTTTTCTTTCTTTCCTTTCATAATTTTTCTTTCCCATTCCACCACATAGCTTCCCTAGCTGGACTCTCATAGATCAAGCTCTGTTTTGACACAAAGCTGTTGTGCTGTTTGTGTCCTGAAACAAGCCCAGCATGATTTCAGAACCAGCATCTATCTAAGATGTTGAAAGCTCTCTATAAAAAGCAGAGTATTCTGACTACCTGCTGATGAGGACCCCAGGCAGCTTTGCTTGTGCTTAGAGATACTCTGGATGATTCAGAAGGAAAGCCAGGTGTTCCAGTTCTAGCTGGCAGCGCTTTATCCATCAAAAAACCTCCTGAGAAGGATTTCCCTCTTCTCTGGTGTTTGTTACTGGTTTGCGTTTCGGTTGTTTTAGTGACAGCCCGCTCAAACAGGTCGGCAAGTTTGTTCTCTCCCAATCTGACCACAGGGAATTTGGTGAGGACACTCTGCCAGAGCTGCCTGCTTTTCCCTCGGAGCAAAGGGGCTGTCTTTTGATCCACAGCGCAGCAGTTCCAGTAGCACAGAGCGTTGAGGCCTTTAGAAGTGGTGTATTTCCTACTGGTGTTGGAGAGACTAAAGCAGGAGATCAGGATGTAGCTCTAAGAGGAGGTAGTGTCCTCTTTATGTGTGGAAACATCTTAATCATCTAAGGAGGTGCCTGTTTGTTCAAAGCTCATGTTCTTGAGAGTGTCGTCTTCCTCTTGATTCTGGTATTGATAGACTTAATTGTAATCTCTTCTTGTGTCATTCGTGGTAGAATGCTCCAGGAGGATGAAGAAGTGCATCAAATGTCAAGTGACAATAACCAAAAAGCTGAAACAAGGTATGTTTGTTGTTCCTGCTGTTAATTCCTTGGGAAAGGTCCTGCACAGCATTAGTTTCAGAAGCATCGATGATTTTCATTGAAATAAGCATAAGGAAGCAAGTTCACTTTGTGTTGTTTGGGTTGTTGTTGGGGTTTTTTTTGGTGGGTGTGTGTGTCTGTTGCACTGACCACCTTTAGAGAGAAAAAAGGTAAATTCTCTCAGGTGTCATGGGCCAAGCTCAAGCTGCGTAGACAGGACGGGGCATTTGATGGAGCTTGTCCTGTGCTTGGCTTCTCTTGTGTATTGAAAGCAAATATTGAGTTCTCCACGTGTCAGTCTGACCATTTTCAGGCAGCGATTTAACCATAGAGATTTGTAAGAAAGGAAAAAATTACGTCTCGCAAAAACCTTGTTTCTCCCTTGGCTGAAATTGCAGAGTCTGGACAGGGCTGGCATTTGCCAGCTACCCAGGAATCATTGAGCTGTGTTCTTTTGATAAAGCTCTTTTTTAAAGCCTATTTTTAAACAGATTGTTTTCTATCCTCATTAGTCTCCAGAGTGGGCAATGTTATGCCTGTCAGCAAGCCAGCGGCAGGTTTCCACTTGCCTTAGAGTCAGCACAGGTTGCCCGCTGAAGCTTTTTCCATAGAGCTCGTGTCTCTCTAGCTGAGATCAACGTGCAGGTGCACATGAAAATGAGTTCCGTGTCCTGCTGCTCATGGCTTAGACTTGTGGGCTCCTTTGGAGTCAGGCTAGAGTCTTGTGACTTGATGCCTGGACAAAAGCACAGGGGAACCAAGAGTCTGTCCCGTGGTATTGAACACACGCAGCTGGCAGAGACAGAAATCCTCTTTGGAACTCCCTAATGCGAAACAGTAGAAAGCTCACCTGACAGGAGGCAGGAGTAACGAAATAATGATGATGAGAATTCCAAATGAGACGTTTGCATACAGATTTCTGCTGGAGGAGGAAAGTCCAGGTCTCCTGAGAATATCAGCAGGATTTCCCTATCAGTGGTGTATTCAATTTTTGCTTTAGCAAGCTCCCCGTTCCCAAACTTCCTTTGCCTTTATACATTTGAAATCACTTCTTGCTCCACTGAAGTGCAATTTAATTCCAGAAGGCTGGGGAAAGGGGCATCTATACTGAAGTGTGAAGCAACTTAACGAGAGATTGAGGAGCAGAAGACGAACAGTGGCTGGGTTAAGCTGAAACCAGGAGGATTGTCTTTACCTAAGCTGGCAGTTGTCTGGGATTTGGGGTTCTTTGCATTTTATAGATTTAACCAAACAATTCCGTGTAGCTTTGTGGATGCAGAAGTCAATGTAAGTAAACAGGAGGTTGAGAGAACATAGTAAGGGGTCCCAGACTAGTGTGGCAGAACATTACAACCAGCTTTGACTGTTTTTACTTGAAGGTAGCAGCAGCATATTCCAGCACACCAAGGCAGGACGAAGCAGAAAAAATATTGTTTCCCTTAAAAAACCCAAATGGACCAACTCAAAACCACAGATACACAAAGCAGCCCAGCAACTAGATGGAGCAAAGCAACACTGGCCAGTCTGTAAAAAGCATCCTCTCAGGCTCGTTATTTGAGGAGTCCCTGGATAAGGCTCAGTAGGGAGAGTTTAGTCAGCACTAATTGCTACTCTTGAGGGGCAGAGCTTAATTAAAGAGCCCCTGCGTGGGGCGGAGCTCAGCAGTGACTAACTCTCCCTGCTCTCTGCCCCTGCAGACAGCACGGAGGTGGAGTGCAGCCCGAGCTCCGAGTCCACCGATCAGAGGAAGCTCATGGAGGAGCTGCAGAACCGGTACCGGCAGATGGAAGAGCGCATCACCTGCCCCATTTGCATCGACGACCAAATCAAACTGGTCTTCCAGTGTGGACACGGCTCTTGCCCAGACTGCAGCACAGCCCTTACCGTCTGCCCCATCTGCCGGCAGGCTATCCGGGAGAGGATCCAGATCTTTGTCTAAGGATACGCTCGCTTCCCTTCCCGTTCCCACCTCCCTCCTTTACTTCCTTTTCGTTTGCATTTTAGATGAGAAGCGCTAGTCAGGCTGGTGTGTTTGGCTACCTGCAAAGCCATGCTGGAAAAGAGGGAAGCAAATAACTGTTGTGACTTGGGCGAAGGTGGAGGGAGTCCCCTCTACGTACGATGTCGGAAGGTCAAGGAGTGGTGCTGGAGGGCAGGCAGCCCCCTTGCCCTGAGCTGCTGATCCAGCAGGAGGACCTGAAGTAAAGAGCACTGACCTGTCTCCTGAAGGCGTAAGAGACTTTTCAGAGCGGAGGTGAATAGACTTCCACATGCAGATGTTTTCCACGATGTCCAGCCACAGTGACTGCACCACATCTGGGGCCCTGCACCGCTGGGTTTGCAGCCTTTTGCTCTGAGGGGAGATGCTGTAGGAGGATATACCTTATCCCTTGGCAGGCCATGGCTAAGCATCCGCTCGCACTTCATGCACGAGATATCGGAGGAGATCAGTCACGGCATCGGTTCTCCCAGGCACCTGTCAGTGGTAAAGTCCAAAGACAGCACGATCTCTCCACTAGAACTTACCGGGCTCCACGAGAACTGGGACTGACGGAGTTAAATCTGGATGTAACGAGATCCTAAAGACAGAGTGTGTGCCTTAGAGATAAAGTAGTGAACACTGATTGGAGAAAATATGTTGTTACAACAAATATTTCTAACCTCTAAGTGACACTCTTCTCCATTGTTTTATTTTATTTTTTTTGGCACAACAGTGTGTTCAGAGACTCCTGAGCTTTCTATCCATAATGCCAAAGGCAGGTGTTAAATACTCCAATCAAAGTGTAAAGAAAATAAATAGTAATAATTAAGACATGAGAAAAAGGGATTTCATTTTTGTTTCTTTGTTTTGCAGCAAAACTTAATAAAATGAAATTATCTATATTTTCCTGAGCATTAAAATGAATGTCCCAACGGTAGCTGAAAGGCAGATCCAGCTGTGTTGTGTTTGCCAACTGTGAAGAACTATTATCCAGAGTCCTTCCTGTAATGTGACTGTTGGAGGTGGCCGCCTGTAGGTCTGGTGTGCCCCGCACACACGTGTGTGGCTGTGTAGGGCTGTGTGTCTCCAAGGACGCCGCTAACGCACAAGCGTGCTGTTTGTTACGTGTTGCCAGCAATATTTAAACCAAACAAAAATCCTGTGTTCCTCTGCTGCCTGTGTTTGTTAGCAAAGAAGTGGCGAATCTTTTGCAGAATTTTTTAACTTTGTGGAATATATGGTAGTCCCGGGAATGTTTGTTATTTCATGCTGCCTTGGTGTTTGAGAAAGTCTTGTGTCACAACCTCTGACTCCTGTAGATATTCTTTGTCAAAATATTCACTTGAGGCTGTTATGGTTTCAATGGATTATTTTTTGAGTGATGAAAATGGATCAGATTTAACCCCTAAATTATTCGGTTGGGTTACATTTAACACCCAAATAACCTAAAGCTGAATTTCAGAATCGGTTTTGGTGAAAATCAGGGGTGCGGATACGTGTTCCCTTATTTCCTAGAAGTTCCTATGAAGGTAAATCCCTTTGGAATAAACCAGAGGTTTCCCCGCGCGTTTGCTGTCTTGTGGCAGGGCAGCGATAGAAGGGACCGTGCGAAGGCTAATTTCAAAAAGCACAAGACCTGAACATTCTCTCTAGTGTTGGAGCCGCTTTAACCACTATTTGATGCAAGTGAATAATTCTCTAGACAGCAGACCAACGCCGTGCTACGTGTGTGTTGAAGCCGTTCTTTCACAAGGCTCCGCGTCAAACCCAAAGGAATTTACCCAAGGTACAACCCAGCGATGCTTTATCACGGGCCTTGAAAAGTCTGAGTGTTCTGGCACCTGGGGAAGAGGGGACAGGGGTGACAAACTTTTCAGTGTCTCTTGCGTGATTCTCTTATGCCTAAAGGTGTCGGTTTATTCAGAAAAAAGAAACCAACAGGGAACATCTGCTTTTATTTTGTCTTACATTTTCTTTGGATACTAAATGAAGAGAGCGCATCCAAGACTGCAATCCAAGTGATTATGCTCCCTAAAGGAAAAAAAAAAACAACAACTGTAGGAAGGCTGAAGCCTTCATCTTCCAAGCTGGGCAGCTGTTGCAGAAAATGGAGATTGATTTATATTATAGGGTTGTTTGGGTTTTTTTCCCCTGGCTAAGGAAAAGAGATTTTGTAGGGAAAGAAGAGCTCCCCTCAATTTTATATTTTCTTTTTTTTTTTTTTAAAAGGCAAGTTCCATTTCAAGATCTGATGTTGTTTTCGGATCCGAAGTTCATCGTATGACCAAGTTAGAGATGGAATTTTGCACAGCATAATGAACCTGCTTAGCTGCAGAAATGGTTTGTAAACGTGGCTTTCGGGTGGGAAGTATATTCTTTCAGGTCCCTGTGATTGCTTTTGAGGAGCCAGAGTTGAGCTGTTCAGCACCATTTTGACCCTTTCATTTTCCCAGAAAGAAGAAGGGGGTCGCCCCACGACAGAGGAGACTCCAGACGGTCAGCAAAGCTGCAGGAAGAAGAGGTTAGAGAAGGAGAAGCAGGTGCCCACGTGTGCCAGGTATGATTTGGGCAAATTTTGCCCCCTGTTGACAGGCTCGGCTCCCTGGGAGCCTGAGGCTCTGGAGAAATGAAGGTTCTGCTGGGTTAATTTTCCTGGTAAATGTTCTTTGGCGAAGGGCTGGGATCAGAGAGCGAGCTGTGCCTCGCTGGGTGAAATGGTTGGCTTTGTCCGTTTGTTGTTTTATCTGCTTCATGTGGGAGCTGGCCTGCGCTCTCAGCCTGCGAAGCAGCTCCTCTGCTCCACTCTAGAACCTGAAGTCTGAGCAGAAAAAGGTGGCTGTAGCAAGCAGGAGAAGAGCCGAGGGGCTCTTATAGCAGATAAGAAGCTGTATTAAATTTAGCTGGAGGTTATGAGAGAAGAAAGGAGGGGGCAAGGTGGAGGAAGACGTTCTTCCCTTTTCTCCTTTAGCTACCAGTTGGTTTTCTTGCTGGTTTATAGGAAAAACAAGGGGACGAAGAGAGGCAAGATGTCAGAGCAGTGGGTAAATGCTCCTTTAAAGACAAATCACGTCCTTAGTTAATCAGTGTGGGTGGTGAGTAGCTTTCTGCTCGGTGTTTATTACCACTTGGGCTCCCGCAAATGAGACTGATGGGGCTTCTGCCAGAGCTTCTTGTTTCCACTGGAGCTTCTGCCATCTCCTGAAATGCAGCTCTGTGCCTCGCCACCACGTACAGCAATGGTTTTGGAAGGGTAGGATCGGATCTTGCGGAGTCTTTCTGGGGTAAAACTTTAAAGATAAGACAGCAGCTCATCTTACGCTCGGAACTGGGGTTTCTATAGTGGTTCCTTTGGGAGCGTGGCCAGGACTGTGTGTGTCATAGGTTGAGAAGCAGGGAGTAGAGAGAGGGAGGTCCCTTGATGAAAGGCAGAGTTAGGAGAAGAACCTATCTCTCCTTTAATTATATTCCCATTAGTCCGTGCTGCTCCCAGCGTTTCGGGAGAATTGATCCATCCCCAAACGGGTAATTGCTGTAGCCCACCAAAGAGCAACAATGAGAAGACCCACCCAGGGAAGCAATTCTTCCTCCCTTACGGAGGCGCTTGGTGATCTGTGTATTCAGAAAAAATTCTCCCTCATTTAATTCCTGAAACTCTACCCTCTACGTGGCTGTGACTGGGCTGCTGAGCTTCTGACTGGGGTCAAGACCACGTC
Source organism: Pedionomus torquatus (assembly GCA_013398155.1). Lineage (NCBI taxonomy): Eukaryota > Metazoa > Chordata > Aves > Charadriiformes > Pedionomidae > Pedionomus > Pedionomus torquatus. The sequence goes on from VZRU01015413.1 coordinate 248,486, forward strand.
TCTTTGGTAACACCAGGTCAGGCCGGTACAGGCCCTTCTGTGAGCTGCAGCTCCGAATTGACAGTTAAGCAAAATATTCCGTTTTCTTTGCCAGCTGGAGCAAGCCCTTGTTTTCAGCTCATTTGCTGTTCAGCAGACCATGGGCTTTTTCTAGGAACCTCAGCAGATGCCGATCACGAGGGGCTGCATGATAGAAAGTGGGAGAACACTGGGGGAATAAAGAACATCCTTTATTCCCTCCTTCCCTGGGGAGTGCTGCTCCCTGCTACAGCAGATAAAATCCTTTTTTGTCCATGACCCACTGAAAAATTACAAGTTTTAGCTGTTGTTCCCACAGGAATCGTGCAAGAATGTTGGGTGGTTGAGCAGTTGTTGGTTTGTTTGTGTTTTTTCCCCCCCCCCCCCAAGTTGTGAGATGAAGGGATAAATAAGTGCTGCTTTTTAAAATAAGAGCTATATGAGGGTTTGCTAATCCTTTTCACATGGGCCACCAAGGAGCAAGTACGTGGTAAATCACATTCAGCTGCGAGCGCTCCCCCTCCCCGGCCTGTGGCTTGGGTTTGGAGTGGTGCCCTAGAGACAAACCGCTGGTGCTTGTGCCTTGAGCCATCCGACACGCTCAGATGTTGGGTCCTTCTTCATTCCCTGCCTTCCCCACCTCCATCTAGAACTCCCAGTTCACGACAGGGAAAGCTTAATGGGAGCAGTTTGTTCCATCGCTGAGTGATAGGCAATTAATCCATGAATAAATAAAGAGGTTTCGTGAGAGGTGAGGTCGGTGTTGGATGGTCGGGCGGCTCCAGCTCTAGCACTGGTGCTGGTTCTCTGCGTAGCACCTCCTGGCATGAGAATACTTGGCAGTAGGTACTTCTTGTGTCATAGAGTCATGGAACTGTCTGGGTTGGAAAGGACCTTTAAGATCAACGAGTCCAACCATCAACTCTGATAAAAACCATCACTGAGCCATGCCTCTAAGCACTATGTCAACAGATTTTTTAAATCCCTCCGGGGATGGTGCCTCAACCACTTCCCTTGGCAGCCCATTCCAAGGCTTAAGAACCCTTCCAGTGTAAAAATTGTTTCTGCTAGCCAATCTGAACCTGCCCTGGTGCAACTTGTGGCCATTTCCTCCTGTCCCATCACCTGTTCCTTGGGAGAGGAGACCCGACCCCCCCTGGATACCCCCGCCTTTCAGGGAGAGTTGTAGGGAGCGAGAAGGTCTCTCCTCAGCCTCCTTTTCTCCAGGCTGAATGCTCCCAGCTCCCTCAGCCCATCCTCATCAGACGTATTCTCCAGACCCCTCACCAGCTCCATTCCTGTTCTCTGGACCTGCTCCAGCACCAAAATAACTTTTTTGAGGTGAGACACCCAAAGTGGGGTGACGTCTTGGGGGCCAAATGTGGCTCCTGGGCTGGCACCGGGGACACTGTCCTCTTAAAGGTGTCCAGTGCAGCAGAGGTGAGCAGTTAGAAATAGTGCTGGGAGTAACATTGAATGGTGCCGGATAAAAGGGAAGAGAGAAGTGCTGAGGATAATCCACAGAAGAGAGACAGTATTTATTTTTGAGCTAAATCTTGCCCTTGGGAGCGGAGCCATATGGTGTGCATTATACGGCAGCCCCGCTTTGAACTGAACACTTCAGCAATTAAGGTTGGAAAGAACAAAGCAAGACTGGGGTGATTTAACGAGGCGAGCGCGTTGTGCTGGGCAAACGATCCAATCCTTTACGTTCTCTCGGTCTCTCGTTGACCGTTGTAGGTTTTATGGTTTGGAATCTTTTCCTTCCCTTCTGACAGTGGCTTTTCCATGTGCCATGAATTGCCGGCAGAGATCTCGGGATACGCATCCCTGACTGTTTGCTTAGAAAATCCCAGCTCCCTACAAATGATCTTGGTCACTGCTGCTGACAGCGTGGAGACAAAGCAGAGCCAGTTCTGTCCCCTGCCCCCCTTCCCTGTTCCCCCTTACACCATATGGATTCCCTCAAAGTGTAATGTGTTCCATTGCTTTTAGAGGCTGTGCACAAACCAAAGCCAGGAATGTTTTTTCGGTCCAAATATAGTCAGGATGACAGTTCCCCGCCTGTCGTCCAAACCAAATAGCTGCACTCGAGAACCCAAAACCTCTAAAATTCATCAGGACTCTGAAGTCACAGCAGCGTTTCTCCGCACTTGTATAAAAGCAGCCGTTCCAGGGGCTCAAGCTGCCTGATAAAGCACGGAGAAGATGTTCAGCTCATGGAAAAGATGGAGATAAAACTTTAAAGTTCTGCTAACTTCTTGCCCTTGGCACAGGGCAATGCTGACTCCCAGAAAAGAGTCTGGGAAATTCTCTGAAGTGTCTGAAAGAGGCTTAAATTCTGACAAGTGCTGGAGATTTGAGGCCACTGTTGGCTGCGTTTGAGAGTCCCTTTAAGCACAAGTATCTCTTGGGAGAGCCATGGTCCCCAGGGCAGGGAACCCAGATGAAATGTCAATGGATGTGCACTCTGGTCCTAATAGCCCTTAAAATATCTACAGAAGAGAGCCACACTTGGAAATTTAACAACCTCAGTATTAATGAGCTGAGCATAAACCTGAAGTTTTGCTTTTTACCAGCAGTGGCCAGAGGTTGTGCCCTCGGGGGATCCAGACACGGTGACTTTATCAGAAGCTTCGTTAGTGCGTGCAGCGTTGTGTCTCCCTTAGCTCCACCGGTTGCATCTGTAAGTTCTGAATACCTCATCTGACTCTCATTGCCATAATAGCTGAGGTTTGTCTTGGCCTTACCGCCGAGCTGGTTTCTGAGCAAATATTTGGCTTAAATATTGAAAGCTTTGAACGCGTCCTGCAGCCAGTGGTCTGATAAAGCTGGATGTGCAGGCGCTGAATTTCCATGCCGGATGGGCAGGGGCCGTTCCCAATTTATGGGGGGGAGGGGAAGCAAACTATGTGCTTTCCAAGAAACCCTGCTCTCTCTCTGCTGATCCGTCAAGGTGTAACCTGGTTGCTTATTTAGGCAGGGAAGTGGGATGCTAAATGTCAGAGAGGCCACAAATCATCTCTGCAGCTAATGGTTCCCATTCACCCAGCACTCAGGGCGCAAGAAGATAAATGGCTAAATACAGTGTATATACAGTAGTTACCATAAATACTTAAATAAAGTGTCTCTTTCCCACTCAACACTCCAGTAGCTCATGGAAAAAGCCGCTTGAATAAGCATCTGGAAACAGTGAGGTCCTCAAGAATATGCTTTTACTAAAGCTCTAGATACTTCCTTTTGGGGGTGGTGTCTGAACCGAGGTGTATTTTACAAAAACTTTGACTTTCTTTACACAGGGACAAAGGAAATTCTTAGTTCCTTCAGGTGATGTGGTTCTGCGAGTTCTTAATCTATGCCTTAAACTCAGGTTTGCGTAGCTGTCTTCAGAAACCGTAAGGTGCTAACTGGGTGCTTCAAAGCTTCCAGGTTCCTGCTCTGCAGGGTTCCCTGCTTGACCTCAGGTGAGTCTTTCCTCCTGCACAACGTGGCCTTCACCGGTCAGGTCCAGATGACGGCTCTGCCCTGCCTTCACAGCCGATGGGAGATGAAATGCTGTGAGCATCCGTGAGATGCTCAGATGCTCTGGCAAGAGCGGAGGGCAGGTGTAACGGTGCAGAAGTTAAAATCCTTTTCAAACGCTGCTGACTCTGTGAAAAGCAGATGCACTTAACGCTGTTACGCCGTTCCATGACTGAAACTCAATGTTCTTCCAGCCCTGTGTTTGCTGGCACTATTTTTCTTTCGAGCCAGTATTGCTTTACTGGAGAAGAGCTCTTGGCTGAAGTTCTCGAGCTCCATTCCAAGGCAGGTTTTTAATTCAAGACTCCCTTCTCAGTCAGTCTTTCTGCAGATGTGTCCTCGTCTGCTGACTGACAGAAACTCATCTGGGGGACCTGAGACACTGGTAAGTTCTGGAGCGTGTCGTTACCAGTTCCTCACTTCACGGTGTGGTTCTGTGGCTTAAACCCCAGACGGAGGTGCGTTTCCACCGCTCTGGAGCTCTGAACCAAGCACTTTTTCAGAGTGTTCACACACAAGGATATTTCTTTCTGCCAGTTCTGCTGCAGGGGATGAGGTGTAACTATCCCTAGAAAGTCAGAGCTGAGCGGAGTCAGCTCTCAGAGTGCTGCCCTTGGCTGCTTTGGTGCACAGGAGCGAGAGCCCCGTGCCCCTGCTTTCTGCTCTTTCCCCTCCTCCTAGTTCCAGCTTTCCTTTGTAATTCTCTCCAGTGCTTCCTTTTGTGTTACTCCTTATTCTTCCCTTCTCCTGATACCTGAACAACTACTGCACTTGCTCCACTCTCCACAGAAAGCGTGGGTTTGGGGTTTTTTTTCCAGGGAGGAGTTTGGTGAAAATTGAAGTAGAAAATTTTCATGAAATTGTAGGCAGACTCATTGGCCATATTTCTTCTGACTTGTTTCCCAGCCCACTTTAGTCTGAAAATATATAAAACTTATACAATGCCTCAGGCTTGATTAGAGGGGGGTGAATCCAAATGAAACCATTTTTCATTCTTGAGAGTGCAAGAAGTTTCTGAAACCTTTCAAATGTTTCAGATATTCCCTAGGAACATTTTATATTGGCTGGCACAAGAACTAACCCCTCCCTGCCCCTGCCTTCTGCAAAGAGGAGGCTGCCCAGTGCCTTTTCCTCTGTCTGGTCAGAATTCTTTAGCTGAGGACACCCCAGAGCAGGAGCAGTGAGTACCCAGCGCTCAGTGAGCAGGCAGAAGAGTGTAGCTGTTTCTGAAAACCTGAGATTTTCTGAGTAAGCTTTTTAAAATGTCCTGAAGTGACTTCGTGTCTGTGGCCTGGAGGTGCCTTAAAGAACTAAACAGCTTAAGGCAAACTGACCGCTTCCCCAAGTCAGTCTTTCCAAGGTGCTCAAGCCGAGGTACCCAAAATCAGTATGATTCTGAAAATACTCCTCTTTTCTCAGCTCCATCACCTCCCAAGGACACAAGAAGTTTGCAGGTCACTTGCCAAGTTTCATGGAAGAGGGAGCTGATGTTTACTTTTATCTGAGTTTGTAAACTCCCTGGCCAGAACTTCCTGAGCTGAGAGAAGCCCTCCCTGCTCTCTCTCAGCATCTCGGTTTTTCTCCTGCTCCTTCAGACAGCCCCTGACAAATGACAGCTCTTCCTTCAGCATCCCCTCATGAAACATTCCAGGGGTGTGATGCTGGCTCCTGGATGCCTTTTTCTTGTCCTCTCCCCTGATCTTTTTTCATCCCGTAGAGCTGACAACTGCAGATTTGTCCTCTCTTGATTATACAGTTAAAGAAAAGGGTTCACGTCCATCCCAGCTTGTTTCACTTTGCTGCTTTTCCTCCGCCAGCCCGACTTCCAGCTGCAGTAACACGATACACTTGGCAGAGGCCGAGAGAATCTTTGGCACATTGGGAAAGAGGCTTAATGTAAAGTCTACATTTTTTTTTATTATTATTATTATTTTTTTATTTAGGGCTTTTTGAAACTCTAGTGATTCTGCACAGCTCTGGCAGGAACTGCAGGGCTGCCCACAAATGCTTCTGTGAGCGAAAGGATTAGCAGCCCGTTCCATTGAGAGGAGGATGTCTTAGTGTCTGCCCCATCTCCCTGTAAAAGAAGTATTAACGCTCGCCATGGATCGAGTGGAAGAACTTTCTGCAGACAGGAGGAAGAGCCTCCTTGTAGCTGACAAGAAAAAGAGCAACGGCTGTAGAACCGTTGTGGGGTTTCTGTGTGTGTTCCCCGTGGCGGCTTTGCTGGCTGTTGTGGGAGACCCGGCTGGAGCTGCACTTCAGAAAAGCCAGGTAGGGGAAAGAGGCTGATTCTCGAACGCTTGAAAGGGGGAGTGGGGACACCAAATATCTGTGTGTGTGTATTTTTAGAAGATGGATAAATTAAGCCAGCCATCTAAACAATCTGCAAGTGACTTTTAAGATCCGTTCAAGTCTCTTTTGTGCAAAGGATCCTAAAAGGTAATTCTGCATCCAGGTAGAATCAGCTCGTTGGAGGGGTGTGTGCAGCTTGCAGACAACCCAGTGGGGAATGCACAGAAGATTTGGGTGGTTTTCCCTTTGGGCGATTCTTCCCAGCGCCCCTGCTTTCCCAGCCTGGTATGATGTGGCAGGAGTATATTCTGGTAGCAGCTGAGCTTTCCTGGGAATTCCAGAGTCGGGGCTCAGTCTGCTCAAGATCTGAACTGGGAGTTAACGCTGGATCTACAGAAACTATGAGCTGATAATCACTCTCTTTTTCTTTTTTTTACGGTCTGTCCATTAGCAAGATAGGCTGGGATGGGATCAGGGGGAGCTGTAGCAAGGCTTTGGGGCTCTCAGAAGCTGATCTTAATTTTAGCTTTTAATTTTATAAAACCCCACTCTCCTCTAAGTGCTGGCATCCACTCCTGCTGTTTGTGTTTAGAAAGATTCAGGCAATAGCTTAACCCCTTGTTTGCTCAATGTGCTGAGTTTGAGTTGTGAGTCGAGTGGAAAGAAACAGGGAAAGACTGTCCTTCTAGGAAAGAAAGATGCTGAGAGTAGAAGACAGTAGAAGCTGGTTTGGTTCACAGACAGAGCAAAGGAGACTGGTTTCCTGTGAGGATCGAGTCCCCCACCTTTACCAGTCAGGGCTGGCCGTAGTCAGGAGGAGATGCTGGTTTTTGGAACCTATGGCTTTGAGCTTATTGTCTTTTCTTGCCCTTGGCTGGCTGTGAGAGCAGGGAGGTGATGTTTTGGATCTTGGAGCCTCAGGTTTTCCATGAATTAAAAAAAAAAAAAGGGCAGCACTTGCTTTCTGTAGAATGTGCTGTGAGGCTGAACAATCTCTGCTGGTGCAGCTTTCCGAACAGTGCTGCTGTAACCATCACTTAGAGAAGTGTCTTGGTGCCCCTAGAGCAAAGACGACCCAGAGATATTCAATGTCTCAGTCCTGAAAAGGGGAGGCAGAGTGGGTAGAATTCTAGTAAACTGTGTTAGGTCCCATTCTTTCACCTCCATCACTCAGGACTAAAAGGCTTTTTTGAGTCAGACCTGTCACCGCATTTGCCATCTTTCACTGTAAGATGACATTAAATGCACTCCAGGGTTTCCAGTGCTTTTATTTACTTTGAAAGCATTTTGGATTTTCAGATCCAGGATGCAGCTTTATAAAGAGCTCTCTGCACAAAGGGTTGCCTGTTTTACTCATTTGTCCAGCATTTCATTTCTTCTGTGGTGAGGCTGGAGAGCAGGAGCAAAGTGAAAAGGAAATGAAAACTTTCCAGGAAGGGCTGCAGCACTTGCTGGGGCCAGAAACCTGCTGAGGCCTCATTTCTCCATCTGTGCCACGCTCCAGGAGGAGAGCTGAGAGGCTGCAGTGCCCTACTCTGGAATTATGCAGCAGTTCAAGGGAGCCTGCAGCACTCCAGCCTTGAGGAATGCTGCTCCCATCCTTTCCTGGCATATCTGCTCTATGACACTTCCCAAGAGCCCCTCACCTTATAGCCCCTCTTTTCCTCTGCCTTGCTTTTCTTCAGCACACTCAAAACGTTCGAAGCCCTGACCAGCTGATGCACTGGTCTTGTCTCCTGGACGCCCACAAAGGAGCACCAGTTGTGCTCCCCAGCTTGCAGGAATTTTTCTTGCCTGCTGTTCAGTCCTCCAGTCTCTTCCATCTCTTTTAACCACCTGTTTGTTTGGGTTTTTTTTCCTTCTTTTAAGGAAGATGCTACATCACCTATTCTCCGTGGAGGGAGCACCTCTGCTTTGCACAGTCTGGCTTTCCCACCTCAGCCCCCAGCCCGGAGAAAACGATACACGATCACACCAGGACACTTGAAATGGGACCACTTCAACTTGACATACAAGTACGGACTTGCATTGGCTGTAAGAGCTGGCATTTTTTTAAGGGACATGGTGGTCTGAGTCTTTCCTGCTGTGGGCATCAGTATTAACCGTATCAGTATTGCTCATCTGCTTGCTAATGGACAGCTGCTAAAGCCACTATAAAGTGGAAAGTATTTCTACAAATGAGGCTCACGTGAAGCATCATTGCAGCATCAGAAGTTGGTAGCACATGTGGCTACGGGGAAAACTAACTGTTCAGGGGCAGGTTCAGGCTGCCCGCAGTGAGGCAATCCCCTCAGAAGGTAGAAAATTGAGTACTACCTCTTGTCACGCTGGTGTTTGGAAGAGAGCTCCCTGTGAACCTAAATCATCCCTGAGAGCAATTGCTGTTGAAAGGTTCTGTGATTTCTGGACAGGGCCCTGTTAATGCTGAGTGCCTTTAGGAATCTCTTTCTCCCTGTTGTCTTTGGTAAAGGATGGCAACTCTTAGATTATTATAAGAAACAAGAAAAAGCCCTTTGTGATTCTAGGGTGAGTAAATGTTAACCCGAATATTTTTTTAGCCATGGAAAAGTGGTTGCCCAGATGACCGATTCCCAGCTGGGTTCACCACTGCCCAGGACCAGCAGCAGTAACACAGAGACACAGAGCGGTTGGGTCTTGATATGATGGAGCAATGTCAGTCCTGGTTGATGTTTAGCCTAAGAGCAGCTCCCTCCCTTCCTTTAGCGGTGGCTGAACAGCCCTTAAAACTGTCTGGGGTGGTCCTGAAAAGGTGCTTTTTCTCTTTAGGAAAACATTAAGGGCATTGTTGAGTGTTTTTCAGGAGGGCGTGCGTGGGTTCAGACAGAACGAGGTTCAGGGAATCCCCTTGGAAGCGGTTTCGTTAGAGGAGCACTAACAGGCAGAGTCAGACTGTCACGGCAAACCTCAGACTGTCACAGTCCGGGGGGGTTTGCCTGAAGAAAGGCCGGTTGTTGAAAGTGCCAGACTCTGCACCTTCCTGGAGACACAGGAGCCAAATCCGGGTGGGTTTTTTTTTTCAACATTTTATGTGCTGACAAAGGCTCTTTTCATGTGGCTGCTCAACTCCAGCCACTCCTGGCTCTAAAGCACAGAGCAAGCCCCAAACCTGACCTCTCGAGAGCGCTGCAGTCGCTGTCGAGGGACAGGTCACGCTGGGTTTCTGGAAACGCTTCAAAGTGGCCTCTGGCAGCAGCAATGTGTGTTGTAGCCTTTTCTTGGGCTGAGGACATCGTGATGGAGCTGTGAGGGTCTTCCTCCCACTCTGGCTGTGGAAAGGTGACCGTCCTGTGGCTGTAACAGGTGGTAGAGCTTTCTGTCCCCAATAAATGGGAGAGGAGAGGATTCGGAGCCGCGGGCAGTGGGTTTGCCCAAGGCAACGGGGTGGGCAGAAGGACAGCAGCGGCCACATCCCTCTGAGAGCTCCGTGCTGGCCACTTTCTTCTCCCCAGAGGCAGGAGGGGGAATTTCTCAAGGTCGGGAAGATAATTTGCAAGGTGTGGCTGATTCTGCGATCCCCTCGGTTCTCAGGGGAGCCGTTACACCCCCAGTTACACCAGTCTCATTGTAACTGTTGCTGGCTGTGTTCCTTGATGTGCAGTGGTGGCTGTCATGTTGTGCAGTGGTGATGGGAGCGTGGTGACCACCTGGAGGACAGCAGGGGGTGGTTCTGCCCCTACACCCAGACAAAGAATGAGGGTGGTACCAACCTGACCCCCTCACACTGAGCAGAGAACACCTACCTCCCCTTACGCTCCTCCCAAACAGGCAAAGCCTTGTGAGAATCTTAACTGTCCAGGTTTACACTTATTAACAGCCTGGCTTGATACGAAACCTTCTGCTCCCTTTAGGATGTGCTGGGACGAAGGGAGAACATAAAGAGCATAGCTAGAACACAGCCAGAGGGGATAGCAGAATATACACAGCTTTTCCCAATTGCAGTTCCCTGAATGCAGATCTTCTTTTGGGACAAGGTAAGTTCCTAGGAGCCATCTCTACCTTTCCATGGTACAAACAGGGGTTCTGCCGTCCTGCACCAGCAGTTTACTTACAGTCGAGCTCTACCTCTACCTGTGGCCTAAGGAGAAAACCTCTCTTCAGCCTCTCTCCCAAGCAATGAGATTTTTTTATATTTTTTTTCAAAGGAAATAACTTATTTTACTATCAAACCTTTGACATTCTTTGGAAATCTCTTTCAAGTTCTGCCTGAGGGTATTATAACTCAGCGTGTGCACATACTTTATAGCCCGAGTGTTACAAGTGGAGCTGCCTGATGCTGAAATGCAGTTGTTTCCTCTTCCAGCAGCACCGCACAAAGGACTGGGAGATGTTGGGATAAAAGTAGTTTTCCAAGATAACCTTGTCTAAAACGATGTGCTTGAGGAGAGAAAAAAGCTGTAGTCCAGAACATGGTTGTGAAGAAGATCAGTAATACATTAGTAATATATCCCTGTGGGGGTTTTATTAAATATCCTTAATGCCCAGTTCAAACTAGTCCCACCATGGACCTTCTGGAGCGAAGGGAAAGACTTGACTGATGCAGCCTTGAGAGCCTTTGGCTCACGTGTGAGAAGGGAAGAGCGTTTTCCTGACGTTGTTCCCTGTCCCTGCAGGATCCTCTCCTTCCCAAGAAACCTCATCAGCGCCAGGGACACGCGCAGGGGACTGGCGGCCGCCTTCCGAATGTGGAGTGAAGTTTCACCCTTCAGCTTCAGGGAGGTGCCGCGCCACGTGGCCAGTGACCTGAAAATAGGTAAGTCCACACCGGCTTCTGCGCTGACAGGACACAGTGGTGTATGTGGTGTCCAGTGGTGTACGTTAACTCCACCAGGGAGTTCCAGGTCATAAACTCAGAGTTTGGAGGCAGGAGAGAATCCTTTTTTTTCCCTGTGTGGACCTGGCAGGGGCTCTCAGACAAGGACTGGGGCATCGTTTGCCCTTAGTCAGGGAGAGAACCTACTTTTAATGGCTCTAAGGAGATGTTAGTATCGTGATTAACACTTTGTGTTATTACAGTCAGGAAGCTTTAGGTATTTGACAAGAATTAACCCTCAAAATCTGCCCTGGGATGGAATTATCTCTATTCTGTCGCTGTCAAAACTGGATATTAAAAGGTGATGTGACAGATCCAAAGAGATGAGGACAGATTCCAGCTTCTTGTGGTTGTAGTCTCCCTCTTGTTGAAGCCCCATCTTTTCTCTGTCCTCTCTCCTCCCCTTCCTTCTGCCCCAGAGTTCCTCAGGCCTAGAAGAATGTCAGGGCCGAGGCGTTGGCTGCTCAGTCTTGACTCCAGATGCAAAATTCTTCCTGAGATTTATGGTCCGTGTGAAACAACTGTTTCCTGTGCAGATGGCAGCAGCAGCGAGATAAGCAGCAGATTTTCTGCTGTTTCGCAACGCCCTCTTTGCTCTCATGAGGCCACGAAGAAGCACACGACACCCCCTTCCCCGGGGCCTGTCCTGCTGCCACGGGTGAGCTCCTGGTGGCCCAGTTCCCGGGGATGCAGCGATGCCGTCGTGGTGTGGCAAAAAAGACAGCATGGGCTATGACTAAGGCTGTTTATTTACATTTAAAATGGAGCAAGGACATGCTGGGGTAACCGTCTCGCTGTCCAGCTTCTCTCTCAAAAAAAAAAAAAAAAAAAAATTTCCACATGATGTTGCAAAAAAGAGCATTTCTTTCTGAAAAGTGTAGATTCTCTTGTGTCCCTTGGACGCAGCTCTAAATCCAGGGTCACCAGAGGGGCTGAGTATAGCTTGTATCACAAAGCCATCGTGCCTGCCAAGCACTTTGCATTTATTTTTCACTTTATGGCTCCATAAATTGGAAAATGAGATTTTTTATTAATTTTTTTTTTTAAATAAACCACAAGTTTAGAGGTGTGTGTGCCCTGGACGGGCTTTTCCCTGCCGGACACGCTACAGCTGCTGCTTTTTTCACAGGCTTCTACTCTATCAATCACACAGACTGCCTGGAGTCCCTCATTCACCACTGCTTTGATGGAACAACGGGGGAACTCGCCCACGCCTTCTTCCCACCCAACGGGGAAATCCATTTTGACGACCACGAGTACTGGATATTGGGGAATACCCGCTTCAGCTGGAAAAAAGGTAACGCGCCTCTCGGGGAGCGCATAATTCGTGCCCAGGGGATTCAGATTTCGGTTCTTGCTCTGGGGTTTCTTGAGCACGGGAAGGGGACGCAGCTGATGCGTCTCTTGGTGACGATGGGTGTGATTTGCTGTAGTTTTGAAAGTTTTGCTCTTGAGGGATGAAACTGCTGTAAGGGACCACGGGCAGTGGCCACTTCTTTCTGGGTAGTTCTGTGGAATTAATTACCCGACCGTTCAGCCCCACGCTCAGTAATTCCCTCCACTCCTGCCCAGGCAGCTGAGTCCCCAGGAAGGATCGTGTTGTATCACCTCTACTTGCTGGCGTCTTTATGGTTTAGTTTTCCTGGGCCTGTTGTTTTTTGGGTTGTGGGCACGTACAAACGTCTGTGTCACTTATAGCTTGGCCTTTCTTCTTCTTTTTGTTTTTATAATTTTATTTTTTAAACAGTATCAAAACCTAACTTTGAATTAAAAGCAGATGCTAACTAGCACATTCAGTTCGTATTATAGGACCAACTCGGTACTTTTATTGAAAGTAAGATATTCTGCTCTTCACTAAATAAAAAGAGAAGAGAGGAGATTTTAGGTGTGAAAGAGAGACATCTCCTATCCTCCTTTTTCCAAAGCACAGCAACAGAGACGATCTAGGGACAAAGACCTAGGAAAGATGATTTTTAAAGCAAGAATATCAGCCTGTATCAAGAGCTGGTCATATTATTTTGTGTAAAATAACTGAGTTTAGAAAAGATGCCTTTCTCCATCAAACTTCCAAAGGCTGTAGAGCTGACTATCAAAGGGCAGCGTTTGTCAGGGATGACAAAAATCAGAGAGTTTGTCTGGTAACAAACCTGTGCCTTGAATTTCCAGTTATCGGGGCACGACGCATTTTCCCAGCTGTGTTTTTCTGCAGGCAGCAGTTGAAACAAGGGGCGCAAGGAACGCCTTTCACGTGCTTTCTTGGATTTAACGCAGGAATTGTGAGATTCTTGTGGCCTGCAATTGTGCAAGATACCGAGATAGGCGTCCCAAAGACAGCTCTGGTGACTCATCCTTCAGTTAGAATCCATCTCTGCTGGACACAGGCTTCGAGATGCTGCCGAGAAACTCAGTTTTGGAGTGTGAGGGATGCAGAGGTCAGTGGGAGGCTCTTCCCAACTGGAATATTCCAGCTAATTCCAGCGAGCAATCTCACTCCCAACAGCTGTTGCCAGCTACAGCTCAGGGCTGTGGGAACAAAGTTAGGGGAAAGCTGACGAGAGTGAGTATCACACAGGGCACAGACCTTCATTTCAAACGCTGCTCTCTGTCCTGCTGCTGGAAATCAGAAACACGTGGAATTAATTGGCTCATCTATTTGCACTCAAGCAGCTACAGAGGAGATGAAACTGGGGCAAGCTTTGATAAGACCATACCCTTCTAGTTTTACATCTAGAATTAACAACTGTTCTTGCCCACGCGATGCCAACCGCTTTCCCATCTCTCTTCCAGGCGTCTGGCTCACGGATCTGGTCCATGTGGCAGCTCATGAGATAGGACATGCCCTGGGACTCATGCACTCCCTCAACCCCAACGCCCTCATGCACATCAACGCCACCCTCACCGGGAAAAAGACCATCTCCCAGGACGAAGTGTGGGGAATCCACAGGCTTTATGGTAAGGAAGGAGGGGTTGTGCTCTGGGCTCCTCCCTAGTAAGAACTTCTGCCCTAAGTATCAGTTGGATCCTGTGGAGCTCTCGTGGTGTTTGACCCTTTGGCAGGACACGGCTGTAAGGCAGCGAGCAGGAGGAATTTTACTCCTTTTTTTTTGCCAAGTAGAATTGAAAGGAGTTCCAGCACTGTCTGTTTCCAGCACTACCAGCTTCAGAATTGATAGACAGGAGGTTGGAAATCTCACAGACATGGTGCTCTCACCTCCCATTCTTAGATGAGAATAAAAGGTTAATTTTAGCTGTGGAGAGCCCCGAGTTCCATTTGTAGATTTGCAGGCATCAGGTGCACAAAGGGAAAGGCAAAGCCCCCTTGGAAAGGAAGGGGGGAAGGCAGCAGCTGCTAATGACACTCTTTTGGTGGGCTCAAATGAATTAATTACAAGATGACAAAACATGACCTGGTGTAGAAACAGCAACTCTCTTGAATCACTGATGCTACTGTAGGAGAGTAGCTTGATACCCAGCCCGGCGCTCCTGGCACCCTGCTCTGTTTATTGTATTCCTGCTTTAGCTTCTTCCTCTGCTCTACCATCGACATTAAACGATCCGATCCTTCCCCCGTCCCTCTAACGCCTTGTCTCCTTCTGTTTCAGGATGTAAAGACAGATTATTCATGTGCCCATCGTGGGCACAGAAAGGTTTCTGCGAGAAGCGCAGGAAGCTGATGAAAAAGCACTGTCCATCCACCTGTGACTTCTGCTACGGTACCCACTGCTGCTGCTGGGGGTCTCGGTGGGGTTTGCACAGAGGGAGGAGGTAAAAGTTAATCAGTGTTTGCTGCAGGGATAAGCCAGGTCTTAATTCCCGTGGGTGCAGGTGACTGTCCCCATCCAGCTCTAGCGAGAAGCGTAGCAGAGATTGGCCTCTTACACATTTGAGCCAAGACAAAGGAAGTTCTGTTTGTAGACTAGAACTTTAAACCATCCCATTCTTCAGCCAGGTGTGGTGGGAGGTGTCCCTGCCCAGGGCAGGGGGGCTGGAACACACGGTCTTCAAGGTCCCTTCCAAACCAAACCACTCTACGATTCTCTGGTTTAACTGAGCCCATCGTAGGGAGTTTCTGAGAACAACTGCTCCGCACGTCTGGGGCTGCTTCCCTTTTGGACTCTGCTGAGGCTGTTGTGCTGAATTCAGAACAAGAGATGCAGCACAGTTCCTGAGACAGTGGTGGGACATAAATAAGACAAATGACATCTCAGGCACAGCTGGACTTGAGCTGCTCAGCAGAAAAGGAGATCAAGTAGTTTAATCACCTTAATCTAGGGGCTCAGTTTTATGGATCCAGATAAGGGACTAATGCAGGGTCAGGTCCAGTTCCTGCAGCTGTGGATCTAAGCTCTGGCTAAATACCTACTGACCCCAAGAAGATGCACCGTACAACTAGTACCTCTTTCCTTAACACAGAGGGGTTTATTTAGACCAGATTAACGCAAAGACGCAGTCAGATAATTACAAGCCCAGTATATTCTAGGAGACTGTTCACACACTGAGCATACACGCTTCATAGGTAAGAAACAGGCAACTCAGTTTTTATCCCCCTCTGTCAGTTTACGTGCTAGAAAACTGTGACCTTTGCACATGAATGATGTTAACTTGTCCATCCTGGAATTGGAGGCAGGAGACATTTTTAAATTAATAGTTTGAGGTTTCTTAGGCGATAACATAATTCTGTGAATGGATTTTGGAATGACTAATGCTTAATAATGAGATATACTAACTTTGCCATTTCTTTCTCTCACCTCTGGTGGACAGAATTTCCATTTCCAACAGTGCCCCCTACTCTGCCCCCGCCAAGGACAAAAACCAAGACTGTTTCCGAAGGCCGGAATGTCACCTTCCGCTGTGGACAGAAGATCATTCATAAAAAAGGCAAAGTTTAGTAAGTGCTCTAGCATTTATTCCAGTCTTTTAGGAGACTTTGCAGCTTACGTACCCAAAGGGAGGAGGAAGTATGACAGAAGAGTGTAAACAAAGCAAGCAGTTTATCTTCTGGGCCACATCACTCTCTCATTTTGCCCCAGAGCAGGAAGGGGGGTGGCTGGTCAGCTGTGAAAGGGGAGCGTGCAAATCCTGTTCATGACACTGAAAGGCATTTGGACTGAAAGCAGAGCTATGGGAGACGAGCAAACTGAGCTGAAAAAGGATAAAATATACAGATATAAAGTATACAGATATACACAAAGGTAATTCTTGCCACCGAGTCAAATTCCCTGGCCCATATTCTGCAAAAAAATAGTCTTAAGTTTCCCCTTTTGGTTATTAGTTTCCCGGCTTTTACCAATGTAAAAATGTGTTATTTCTGGATGTGTCCAGAATTGAGAGATGTGCCCAAGTCCATGTGTTGGTTTAGACCGAGGACCCAAATCCCCATCAGCTTTCAGTGAGCTCAAGCTCCTAAATGACACCAGACAGAGCCCTGCTGTAACCACCATCAGAAATCTATAGTTAACCTTGATTTGATAAGTCTGTGCTGTACACTCCCTCAAGCAAAACTTACCAGGAGAAAGAACCACCACCATGTATTGCATCATACTGGACACTTTCTAGTTTAATTTCTTTTTTGTTTTTCTTATAACAGCTGGTATAAAGATAAGGAGCTTCTGGAATACTCGTATCCAGGGTATTTATCCTTAAATGAAGATCACATGAGCATCATTGCAAATGCAATTAATGAAGGAACTTACACTTGTATAGTAAAGAAGAAAGAAAGAATCTTGACTACTTATTCCTGGCGGATCAGACTGAAGCACTAACGAGGGCCCTGGAACGAGCACTTCAATTACTGCTAGTTCTGTTTCAAATTGTTTCTTTGGCATTTTATATTTAATCTCCAGTAGAGCAACGGAACTTTCTGAAGCAGCTGCTTCTGTACCTTGGCCAAAAGAGACTCTGAGACTTGATTACTGGAATGTTAAAACTTTTCCAAACTAGTTTTAATGATAAAGAATTTATCAAATGCGTGCTGTACAGAGAATTAAATTTTTTTTTTATATAAAAACTATGTGGATCACTGCGGATTGCTGAAAAACAAGGACGTAGCTCTTCCTCAAACAAAGGGATGAAGAGACGGCGCAATGGAGGCAGAGGCACTGGAAGGAAAACGACCCATTATACCCTGTAAGTGTTCAGCTGTCATTTTCCAGTCCTGGTGCATAGCACTAGAAGAACTTCTACAAAGGTATAAGATGTAATACTGCTTTTACTTGCCAGGTGGAAGGTGTAGGGTTATAACAAATCCTTTCTAATTATTTTATTCCAGTTCAAGTATCCACAGACCATAGGGGCTTTTCACCCCCAACCACTTTCCTACGGTTTACATTTACTTCTTGTGTAATCTTATCCCAACAGACTATTTACCTCCATCAGCAGCTCCTCACAACTTCTCCTTTAGGTGTCTCATCGATAAACCTCTCGCCTCCTTCCACAGAGATGAGGTAATTTCCACCACTGGCCTCACCTGGTAGGTAAATGTGCCACATCCAGCAGGAAAACAGAATTAGGATGGGCAGGGGAAGCCTCGTGCACTCACATGTCTACAGCGGAGAACCCCTGATAGTCATTATATTTAGCAAGATCCTGAGGCAGCGTTAATTAATTAATATTATTTTTTTTTCCCTTCCTCCCTACACATTGCTCTTTGCTTAGGCTCATCCTCTTTTAGTTGTCTTCAACCTCTTGAGACAACTTTCTTCCTACTTAAAAGCACCAACGAAACAGCAGAGCATCTGACGTGCTGCGGGACAGGTCAGCAGTCCAGGAAGACCTGTCAATTAAATCTCTATCGATTATATTCTCCTCTGTTCTAGGACAGTTTCACCATCACTGTTGAGAATACAGCATCATATAAAGCTTAAAAACTCATCTTTGCATGGATTGTGAAGCTCAGAATCACAAGAGGCAAGCAGTCTATACAAAAATAGACAACTGAGACAAAAGACAAGCTGAGATTAATAACTGAAGAGTGTTGCACTCCTTGGGGAGCGCTAGTTCTCTGCTACAAAAACCCCCAAACCCAGTTAAACATCTCTCTCATAACCATATTAAATTCCCACTGCAATCCAGCATTAGGGCTTTTTTTGTTCTTCTAGAATTATCCCAACGTAGATGACTAACCCTTTTTTTGTCAGGACCACGCCTCTTCCAGTGATGCCCGCAGTGATGCCAGGGAAGCCAGGAAGGCAGTTAATTTCACAGAGCACGAGATGCACAGCACAGCTTGAAATACAAAGTACACAGCCACGTTCTACTCCTGGAGAGCAAAAGGGCTCTCCGTTCTCTGTGGGATGTAGCAAATCCCCGCTTTTCAGTGGGTTATTGATCTCCACCTAGGAGGAATCTTGCTAAAACGAGGAGTATTTCAGTTAACAGATTGGCACCAGAACCGTTTCTCCTGCAGCACAAGCCAACAGTCAGGCCTAAAGAGAAAATAGTTCTGCATCGCTCCATGGGAAAAAAAAAAAACCACAACAAACAACTCAAAACTACTGTTTGCAAAGTTTACCACAATGTTAGTCCATCCAGATTCCAGCTACAAAGCTTTTACCCAGAGAAACTCTCTTAAAATGCACTGAAATTGATGGAATGTTTATAATTTGAGTTAATCCTTTTACTGGCCTGGTGCCCAGTTCCATCTGCGTGATTACCCTGGTATTTTCCAAATCTTCCTGTTCCCAGAAAAGAATGATGGCATGATGAGGGAACTCAGACTCAGAAGACCCTGATATTCCAACATGATTTCCTCTGGTCTTTCATCTTCGAAGAAAGGACTAGAACATGGCATTGCACAATTAGTAAAGCAAAGCTCTTTTTGTCTGGAAAAAAAGGGCACATTTAAAAGAACTTTCTATAGAAAATAAAGTATTAAATCTTTTTGGTTTATAAAACAATAGAATACTTCTTTTGCACCAGTGCCATTGTAAATACACCTGTACAACACACCACACAGCGTCAGCTCCAAAACAGTCTGAGTAGCGAGGCCATCCCTCTCCAGGGCACACAACGGGAAAGAAACCTCCGAACTGCTACGGGTTTGTCACCCTAAGTACATTCAGACACACAGAATTTAATTAAAACTAGCTGTTTTCCCCAGGCTGACGGTATGCTGGAGCAGCCAGCACAGCTCTGGGGAGGCGACAGGGGAAATAACGTCCCCCTCTAGAAGACTTCATGCCACCAACATCCAAGTTTGGTGTCTGTGAAGAAATGAAATCCTTCACACTGTTAAGCAATTAAAAATGTATTTTAATTCTACAAATTTACAAGGAAAAAAAAAAAAAAGACCAAAACAAAACCAAACAAAAAAAAAACTAAAAATGAACCAGAAACTGTTCCAGGACTGTACTTCAAGTTTTTTTCTTTGTCAAATTTTGTAAAGATCCTTGGCTTTTCGGGTTAATTCCAGTCCTTGAATGGAATGCAGCAGTTCTGCTCCACACCCAGCAAGAGCCTTTCAATCTGGGCTGACATTTGACTGTTCCCCTGTGAAAAACATCTAGTCCCCCTGAAGAACAGAACTGGGGACTCGGAAATCCACTCACGTGAACGGTTCACTTTTGCTGTTGGGGTTTTTTTCCCCCCCCATGTCATGTTGAATTTAAAATTTGAGGCTGAAACCAGGTCCTGCAGCAGATGCTCCTTGATTTGTGGTGGTCAGATGAAAACCTGTGTCTTTCAGATCATCATCGCCCTGCGAAAAACAATCACGTTTCATTTATCAGTAAGTACAGATGGAGTTACCTCTTCAACACAAAAATCTAACCAACAGTTAAAAACCCAATAAAGCATATTTAGGAGATGAGAAACCATTTGATTTGGTGGCATCACAGCTACGGCTGCGGCAGAGCTATTCACCACCTTTAAATATCACTGGTTTAAAAGTTATCTTTCCTAATGGCATTCCTGGTTTGTGTATCTGCATCCTCTCTTTGGCAATTTTTATACCCTCAAAAAAAAAATAAATCATCAAACACATTTTTAGGCTGCTTTATCTGAGAAATTGTATACAATAAGTGTACACTGTGGCACAGAAATAGTAAGAATTCGTTATAATTAAGGCACCTGAGACTGTCACATGCCATATTTACAAGTGCTTTGCTTTTTTCAGACAGTTTTTTTATAACATGGGCAGCGCAATCCCCACTGATGGAAAAAAACACCTGCCTTGCCTTTTCTTAGATTCTTCTTCAAATATTAGAAAAAAAAAAAAAAAAAGAAGAGACTGTTTCTATCCACAAGATGTGTATAACTTGCCAGGCTTTGGATTTTGTTTGGTTTTTGTTGTTTTTTTTCCAAAATAAATTTGCAGCTTTGAAAGCTTAGTTAAAAGTGTAAAACAATGTACACTTTCAAAAGGAAAACTGTGATAAAACCAGGCATTGGCTGCGTCTCAGATCACGTACTGAAATTATGATTCTGTGAATAACTGGACAATTGGAATAACAGCAGCTGGACCTGCCCTGTCAAAAGGAACAGAGGGAAAAGCCCCAGAAGGCTGAAAAAAAAATGCGGTCCACATGAAATTTTCCAAAAATCAGGGCTGGGAGATGCGTGAGGCCATCGGGAGGCTGCTGCAGTTGGCCTCGGGCCGTGCTTACCAGCTGACTGTAGCCGAGGCCCCCCTCGGGTGGTCGGGGGCTGGTGCCGCGTTTTACTCGCTGTTGCTCGCTTTTTGCCGGCCAGGTGGGAAACATGGAGGGGTCGATAGGAAGGGGCGTCTCTTTGAAATACTCGTGCTTCAAACCATCTTCGGCAGTAATTCTTCTGGCTGGGTAGTACGTCAGAAAGCTGGGAAGAATTTAGGGAGACAATGAAATAGGGAAGAAGAGACAGAAGGAAAATTTTTGCACCAAAATGATAAATTCTTCAAAAATGCAATTTAGAAAATTCTGATTTTTTAACAAAGAATTGATTGCTGACATGGCTGATCTGATTTTTTTTTTTTTTTT
>VZRU01015413.1:269117-282678 GCA_013398155.1 Pedionomus torquatus
TGATTTATTTTTTTTTTTTTAGATATAATTTTAAAAATAGAGGTAAGATCTAAGTAAGATCTGAAACTCAATCATTTTCACTACTTGATGTCATGAAATGTAAAGGGAATAGTAGGGGAGGGAGGGGAACAAAAAACCTCTCAAGCCGTTATCAACATTTTAAAGAAAAATGAGCTGTAATGCAGTCAGGTTGCACCAGTAGAATTAAAGGGACTGCCAGAACATCAGATGAACTCAGGAACACAACTCGTGAACGTTGAAAATCCAGGAACAAAACAATCCTGCTGTTTTCCTAATTCTTTAATATGATCTCTAACATGTCCTGCTTTCCCCCCCTCCCTTATTTTCAACTCTAATTCAATTATTTTAACAAGATCCATCAGCAAACTGCGTGGTAGCTGAGTCACCACGTAATTCAACACACCAGGAACGAGCTAAAACTACTGCTCAAACATTTTTCTGTTCTTCTAGGATACAGGTGTGTGAGAGAAATCTTGGAATGAGGTTTAAGAGCAAGTGTTAAGAGCCTGGCCCACTGAATAAGTCTATTGTGAGGAATGTCACAGGCAAACTTCAAACCCACCAGGGGGTTTTGACAAGGTTAAAAGGACTGAAATACCATCCTTCCCACCACAATCATGGCACCTGAACACATTTTCCCAAGGGCACCCTGGAAGCAGCACTCACTTGTTCATCAGATCAAACCCCTGATCTGAGAGGAGGGCCCCAAATCTCTTCCGCAGATTGTTGTAGGGATATTCTGTGAACGTCATCTTCTTCACTGCTGGCAGCTCATTGTAACCAGGCCAGATTTTTTCGCTTGGAGTACCCAGATCCTGTAAATTAAAATGTCTCCTTAAAAAACTCATTCTGGAGTGCAACCCTTCTGCTCATTCATTACGTAGCTATAGGAGTTGGTAAGTATCCAGGGAAAACAGGAAAACCATAAATTATGATCTCAACCTCCTATAAGTATTTTAAAACAAGAATCAGAATAATAAACCTTTAACCCTGAATCTCTGTTAAGCAGCAACAAGCACTTTTAATTTCTTATTACTCTAATGTACCTGCCTCTAAACCCAGTCAGAATCCAAAGTTCTTAAAAATGTTACCTTAAAAACTTTGTTAATCTGGTCGATTTCTGATTTCCCTGGAAACAGCGGTTTTTGTGTCAACAGCTCTCCAAATATACACCCCACCGACCACATGTCTATCGCCGTTGAATATTCCTACAAAGAAAGAATATATTGTGTCTCATAAAGTCAGCAAGATGCTTTCACTGAGTTGCTTGTGGGGTTTTTGTTGTTGTTTGGGTTTGGTTTGGTTTGGTTTCTTTCCTTCAAGATTCTACCACTGTGAACAGAACACCTACAGCCACTCCAGTACCTGAGCCACGGTCTCAACTGCGTTGATTTTGAAGTTAAAATTACTGTGAAGAATGATGGGTAACATCCAGACACACAAATACTTCAGGATGAAAGTGTCCACAACGTTGCCTTTCTTCTTCATTCATGAACAGAGCGTCACCTCCAGTAAATCCTTCTAACTCCCTTTCACAGAGATCCTTAGCCCTTGTTTTGCCCCAAAAGCAACCCCAGGTTACGGGTACAAACCCTGGTCTCCATGATACATCTCTTCTCTCAAATGTAGGCATTGCCAATACCTTGTTCTGCTCTCAGCTGTTACAAATTTTAGACTAAAAAGAAATACTAAAAATGCAGCTGCCCAAGATGACAGTGACAGTTTGAGAAGCCCGGCAGCAATACCACATCAGCACTCTAAGGGAGAAAAATTCAACCCGTTACCCGCCCACCTTTTCTCTTCATGGAATTTTTTAGTTGTTATTAGGAAAGATAATATTGAAGATTCAGAATTTCCATCTCTAAATCAATATAAAGAATCGAGCATGCTCATAAATTAATCTGAAGTGTCATTGCTCTAGCAGGCAGAGGAACATGGAGGAACATACCTTGGCTCCCAGCAACAGCTCCGGAGCCCGGTACCAAAGCGTCACCACCACTGGGGTGTAAGGCTTCAGTGGAGACCCGTATTCTCGGGCGAGTCCAAAATCTCCAACCTGAACAGAAAGCAGTAAATCAGCACTGATTCCAACACTGACCAAACCATTCACTGACAGCATCAAGATGTACTGGCCACACTGGCTACTGCATGGGCTTCCAGCCTTCAAAAACAGCCCCCCAGAATACAGTGTTTCTCAGGGACCTGCCTTGGCTTTTCCCACTGAAGGGAAATAACATTTTTCCTTCCCTGAGGCCAAGGAAAAGTTCCTGTTCTCAAGCACCATAACAGAAAGCTTAGGGGGCGAGGGGAAAAACAAAACCAAACAATAGGTGCTGACTTCAAAAGCCTTTGCCTTTCTCAGGAAAACAAGACCTGGAATTTTTTTCTTGCTTTCCAAGTCCAGTTTTCCTGACAAAGGTAAAGGCAGCAACAAAGGTAAAGTAACAGCAACAGCTGCAAGACAAAGCAAATGGCAATACATAATTGGCATCTACGATTCTAAAAAATAAAATGTTATGCCCTGATCTTATTAGGTAATGCCTTTCTCTTAGATTTTTGTAAGCAGTCACCAAAAGGTTAGATAGATTTTTAAAGTGTACAATTTTTTAAAGACTTTTTCTGTGTAAAGAGAATCTCCATCTCCACCAGTGACTGACAGTCCAGCACCACTACAAAGATTTATATCATTAAACTTCAAAATCTCTCAATTTGAAAGACCAACCCCAGTTCACACAGTATGATGAAGGCAAACCATTCTATCCAGCTCTTGACAATAAGGAGCGTCATTCTGCAATACCATCGCGGTGCATTTTCACACAATTCTTACTTTTAAAATGCCTGAATGACTGAGCAACAGGTTGGAAGTTTTCAGGTCTCGGTGAAGTATCCAGTTGTCGTGAAGGTGTCTGACTCCTCGCAGTAACTGAATCATTAAGGTTTTCACTTCACCTGAAATAATAAAAAGAAGTCAAATACATTTAAGAGAAGAAATCTATCTTTAATTTATGTCTGGAGAACAGGGAAGTGGGAAGAGGGACAAAAGGGATGTCAAATTAAACGCATAATATAGACTGCACCATAAAAATGTCACAGAAGAAGTTGAATGCACACAGCTTTCAACAAAGCAAAATTAATTTGGATAGCTGGAATACTAACACTCAGAAATTAATGCTTCTCAAAAACACAGGAGGTGGCCAAATTTAAAACCAGGTGTCCTTTTCCAGGTTAGCACAGAAACTCCTTCCATTCCACACCCAAAGGCCCCTCACCCTACACAAACTGGAGTCACCAGCCAAATCTCACTACAAACACCAGCACTGCCAGCCTACCGTCCTATTTTAACTCCTATCAGTAAAATACACCAAACAGAGAGTGTGTTCTCAAAAGCAGTGAGTTCTCTGTTCCAAAGAACACTCACGGCACTTTCCAGGGCTCTACAAGTCACCCCACAAAGCCCAAAGGCACTGGGGCTTGTGTTGGCCAGTTCTGAGAAGGAGAGGAGATCGTGGCAGAGGGTACCTGGCAGAAACGGTTGCTTCATTGTTTCCATCAGGCTCTTGAGATCGTGTTCTACGTAGTTCATGACAATATAGATTTTATCCATGTTGCTGCCCACAACAATTTCCTAAGACACAGAAAAAAACGATCAAAGCCAGCACGTGGTATTTAAAAAGCATGCAAAAGTGAATTTTAGAAATTTAGTGGCAAGAGGATAAATGGAGCCTGTTATTGGTAAAAAAAACAGATGAAATATATTTTTCTATGAAAAAAATTCCCATATTTTTGCAAAGCATCAGATTATGTAGAGACAAGTTTTATATATATGTATATATAACTATGTATTTTATAAATTCAATATGGTTTTATGGGTAGTATACAGCTCTTTACAGAAACAAGCTCTGCTACAAAACACAACACTTTTATAAGGTATTTTAAAAGTCAAAAGGCAATACTTCAAGAACAAAAAGACTTCAAAGACAAGACCGTGGCCTTACTCTGACGGTGACAATATTTAGATGTTGTGCTTTCAGAATAGTATTTATTTCTCTCAGAGAAGTAATGGGAAAGCCTTCCTTTTCCTTTTCCATTTTCAGTCGCTTCAGAGCCACGATTTCATCTGTAAAGCAAACAGCACAGATTTTCCACCATATAGCTGATAAAATGCAAGTTGAGAGGTGTCCCAATGTTCTGGCACTAATTTAATTTATCTGACTGAAAACCGTTACTCCAAACATTCCGTTGAACCCAGAAGCAGAGCCAGTCTCATATTAGCAAAGTAAAAACAGAACAAAAAACAGCAACAAGAGATTGCCAAGTTTAAAGAATAAAATCCAAAGCAACAACCCAAAAGCTGCATCATGGATTTTAGTGTATCCCGATGTAACTCACCTAGAAAGAAATTAAAGTGTACTTAACTGCAAACTCCTCACCATAGCTAGGAAGGTAAGACAGACAGTAAATAGAGGAACCAAAGCATCCAGAATTTAAACCTGGCACCAAAATTTTAAAAATACGAACCCCTTTGGATACACAAGAAGTAGATTCTTGAGAGGCAGTTAAATAAAAAAAAAGACTAAAATTAAAGTTCTTTCTACAACAAAATACTGCAGCATACACTCACTGCACACCAGCCTCTGAATTCCCTGTCGGGCAGCTGTGCTGACAGTGACGCCTGCTGGAACGCTTATATCAAATTTTTAAAACTTACAACCTGGTAACTCTCTACAGCAGGTCTCCAGCCAGAAATAACTGCCTTTCGAGCCAGAAACTGCACTGTTGTTAATTACTCTATCCCATCATGGCCCATCCAGAGATTGCTTCTGAACTCTAAGAGCTGCAAGTGGAGCCCTTGTGTTGAAATTCACATCCTATTAGGAAGTAGAGACTGTTCTTCCTAAAGAAGACAGCCTTTCAGAGATTTTGTTCACGGATGAAAAATGCAAACCCATCGTTTCGTACAACTTCAGCCCTAAAGCCTCAAAGATACTAACTGGAGATCACTTATACTAACCAGTCTTCTTGTCTTTTGCTCTGTACACTACACCGTATGTTCCTTCTTCAATCCTGTTCAAACACTGAAATTCCTCCACGCTACGACATCCCTGAAAAAAAACAGATGGACAACATTTACTCCTCCAGCACCTGGGGGAAGGTTTTGCTCAGTTTTTTCACTAAGATATAAGATAACTTCAGCAACTTCATGGGAATAGTTAAAATTTACCAAGAGAATTCAACAACATTGGTGTTCTGTGTGAGAAAGGTATCTCTGGGGTTTACTTTTACTTGAATCTCTACAGAAATCTTCAACAGTCTGTGTTTTAGGAGATTAACCACATCATTTCATTAATTTTTCACTCTTTCACTTTTGCACAGAATAAACTGAAATTTCTGCCACAACAGCAAAGGTGGCAACTCAGCACTGAATACTAATACCTTTCATATAGTTCCATTAATAAAAATACGCTTTCTGTTTGTATTTCTACACTTTGCTGTTGGCTACAAAAAGAATAAAGTGAATAGAAACTGATGGGTGATTAGCAGAGCTCTTCTCTCCCAGGCATCTATTTCCAGGTAGCAACACCAGAATATCAGAGTAGCAGATACATTATTACATTCTCATCTATATCCAAGAGTAATCTCATTTTTGCTCCATGCCAATTTTTTTTTTCCCTTGTCAAGAGAGACAGCAATATTTCACACAGAAATGTGTATTTTGTGATGCTGAGTCAGCCCATGAACCATCTCGTGCACAACTGTTTATGATGTTAATAAAGCAGTTAGGGAAATCCCTTTGCCTGTGACGCTCTCAAGCATCCTTTAAGTGATCCTCTACCTGAAGTGCAGGAAGGTACTTGGGAAGCTCTTGTTTGAGTTCAATGGGGGAGGAAGCTGGCGAGTCAGGAATATAGTCCCCTTCTGTCATGGCATTGGAGTGAGGGGTACCCTCCCCTACCTCCTCCTCTTCTACTTCGCTTCCTGCTGAATCTCGGTCAAACCTCGACTCTGTAACTTTAAAAGTCAGAATCAGTCGTGGAAAGAGGAAGCTGTTTGGAACAATCAAGCTCAGCTTTAGACAAATAAGGGTAGTGAAACACTGAGTGATGTACATCAAATAAGTGCACAATGCACACAACTTAATTTACAGCAAGAATAAAGATCAATGAGAAGCCCCGTTTCTCTCCTTGGCAGAGATGACACTTTCAAGAACTCATTTATAGTCAAAGAAATGCAATTCCCAGCATCAAATACAGCTTGTCAGAAAAGCCTTTGTACTCACAGAATGAGAGAAAATTGACCCAGCAGCTCATTCTGACTGCAAAGATTTTTTGATGAGAGGGCAGAACAAGAGACCCAAAATGAGAAAGAAGGAAGCATAAGCTCGCTAGACTAGGGTCTGATTTCCCCTAAACAGATTCCAAGGAATTTCTGATTCTGACATCAGAACAGCCCCAAAACAGTAAACATATGATGCTTTAGAATGATGGCAAAACTGCAACAAGAAATACATTTAAAATATTTTAAAGTATTTGTAGAAATAGCTCTATTTGGCTGCACAAACTCAGCCAAAGGCTTCTTCAAAAATTCAGTGTTTGCATTGTACCAACTGGGATGTGGTTTCCATTCTCCCGTTCCTCCTCTTCGCTCATTTCCTCCTCGCTCACCTCTTCTGCAAAACAGAATCAAGTGCAACTGAATAAACTCAACTCTCCTGGAGCTCCTCGTAAGGAAATGCTTTTCTAAGTCCAGGCCTTTTCACCACTATTGAGTTAGTGACATCCTACTTCTGTTTCACTTGAAAAGCAAATGCTTCCCTTAACTCCACACTTTCAGCATCCAACAGGGAATACAATTCTTACCTATTATCTGGGAATTCAGGGACAGGGAGAGGTGGATAAATTAAGTCAAGAAACTTATGAGTATTTGCCTATTGACTGGAATTGATTTTAAAGAAAAATATCCAGCCATCAGAGCATGCTTTGGTGCTTTTTCTTTACTAATAAATGTCAAGAATGGCTGCAAGTAGACTTTGTACTAAACCTTTTTTGTTACATTCACTTATTTGTACTACCATGAAAAAAATACATCTGAGATTTGCAACTGAAAAGAATTCAAAATGACAGAGACATTTGTATTTCACCCCCCCCAAATAAATGCAGAATTGTTCTCTACACAACATTTCTTGTTACAAAGTTATCAGAACTGTTACCCTCACACCACTTAGGGAGATAAAAAATGGCTTTCAGTTTTCTAATCTGGCTTCTTAGATGAATAATTGGCATTACCTCTATAAAAAAGGATAGAATATGACTTGTACTTGTTTTTTTTTTCTTTTTACTTATCTTGACCTGTCAGGTCTCAGCCTATCCTAGACTAAGAGAAAAGGAAAATGTTCAAATAATACAATATAAAACGAGAAACAAAAGCATAACACACCACTCCAGGACCTGCTTTATGCTACTCACCAGCTGACTGCTCAGACACTTCCTCTGAATTGCTTCCCGTCTCCTCCTCCTCCTCCTCTTCCTCTCCCTCTTCCTCAGAGCCTTCACTGCTAGATTCTTCCTCCTCTTCTTCTGAAC
The DNA here is from genome assembly GCA_013398155.1 of Pedionomus torquatus. Taxonomy (NCBI): domain Eukaryota; kingdom Metazoa; phylum Chordata; class Aves; order Charadriiformes; family Pedionomidae; genus Pedionomus; species Pedionomus torquatus. The sequence continues at coordinate 276,719 of VZRU01015413.1, forward strand.
CTGATCCAGATTCTGGTCAGGGATAATCAAACATGTAACTAAGCAGGCACACACTCTAACAACAGTGTTTCCTCACCAGACAATCAAACAATTAACTACATCTACTAAATTGCACTTAATCACCTGATGAAGACTCTGCCGAGCTGGTTTTTCTCTCACTGTCACTGATGTCTTGCAAGTCTGAAAGAGGATCTCTCTCTTCTGGTTTCTCTTCTTTTACTGTTGGAATCACAAAAATTAAAAACAGGATGCTGACTGAACGTCACTTCTGTTTGTAAGACTCTGAACACCCAGGGAACTGCTTTATTTATCCAGCCATTTAACGCCTGCTGAATATTCTGTATTGGAAATACAGAACACTAAAAAAAAAATAAAAATTTCACAATCTGCTCAAAAGACAAACAGCTTTTCTGAATTGCAGTGCTGAGGATCAACAGCCAAAACCAGAGAATGTTGACCTTTTGGTTTTTAAACAGGATATCAGCCTAGGCCCCTCTAAACGTAATTAAAAGAAAAATGAAAAAAGAAAGTCACATGGTAACAAGTATCAGCACGACACAGTCTCACTGATGTGTGTACACACAGCGCTTACTATCAGTGCCTCCTGTTCTAGTGCAGCCCCGCGGGACCACCGCGAAATAGCACGTGCAAGTAACTGTTGATTGATCAGACAGTAGCTCCAAAGGACTCCCTGCCCGTCTCTGCCTGGGATTTCAGCTGATTCCATTCTGCAATCAGCTTCTGTGAAATATTTGCCCTTATTTTTCCAGCTTACATACGATAACAACGTGGACATGGAGCTTTTCTTCTTTCATCAAAGACACTTCTACGTCAAATTTGTATGTTCTCTACTCACAATTAGGACCTTCTAGGCACGGCAAGGACCATTTTCTAACCAGAATACTGCCCTAAGCATTTATTTCCTTCTACAAGATGACAGTATTAGTGATGCTTAAACTATATTGATCCCTGTAAGGTAACTTTTTAAGGTAGCTTAGCTCCTTTACAACAAATCCAGCTGGAGTTTTTGCAAACAATCCCTTTTTAATCTGCCAGGGAATTAAACTGCAAAATTTTAAAAATTCAGTCAGCTACTTCTTTCATTGCTGAATGAAGTAACTCTGAAACTTTTAAAATTACTGTTCCCACTACTAAGAAGGAAAAATTCATTTTAATTGTCACTTGCACATTCACCTGCAAAACCAGCATTGCTTTAGAAAACAGTCCACATGTACATATTTGTGAATATTCCCAGTTATGCCACCGCAGTTGCAGGGGACAAAACTTTCAACACCGTACCAGGGATGTAAGTTTACTACTAAAAAGTAAACCCTACCCCAGAACAGCTCCTCCTATCCCCCAGGCAAAGACATTATAAAGTGGCAAATGCTACCTGGTTTCCTGCTCTCTCCTTGCTCAAGCTTGTCTCTTTGCTGTCGTAATGGGCTGCGACTCCAGGGTCTCATTTTTACTTTGTCTCCATATTCTTCCCTCACTGTTCTATGGTGTGCAGAAACTAGTGAAAACAAAACCGGAAGAAATCGTTACGTCTCCCTGCCCTAATTAGAAGATTTCTGTCTGCCACAACCACCTGCTTTGCAGACTTTTCCTTTTTCCTTACAAACTAAAGGGTCACAGGGAGGAGCAGAAGTGGAACCTAACTATACCTAGGACAATAAAGGACTGTGATCTGCTAAACACAGTAAAACATGGGTTTGTACCACTTAAGAAGAAGGTGCTGCCATACTTCGGGAACAGAAGCAAGATGCCCTGGATACTAAAGAATAAACACCCTGAAACTAAGGCATCAATGCCAGAGAGAGAAATGGACAGACCAGGAAGATAGGCAAGAGAATAAAACAGCTAAGGGTTAGAAGGAGCTGACAGAATATTTAGAGCAATAAAAATAACTAAACTGAAAAGTTTGATAGAAGGACTGATTTCAAGTGTAAATACTGAGCGCAAAGAGGAGCTGTTTGGTATGAGCCAAACTAGAAAGAACAGCCATAAACATGGCTGCTTCTGCTACTCTTGAACAATCTTTGTCACTTGTAAAAATCGGAGCCCGTTCCTGTGATCGTCTTAAAGTTGGGACAAATAGGACAAACCAAAAATGATCTCAGCTTACATTGCAAGTACCCGATAAACTACGCAAAGTGAGGGTTCATGTGTAGAAGGTAATTTAAATCGCTGGTATCAGATCTTCCGCACTTGGCTCCCACCCCAGCCTTCTTCATAGTCAGAGTACTTACATGATCTCTCTCCCTCCCCTGGCAATTTAATTCCCCAAATCTCTGTAACACTTGATTTTGAGACTTCGACCTCTATCAAATTGGGTTAGACTCCGACAAAGAGTTTCTAAGTGACTGGGATCGTGATGGATACACACACACATAGAGAGACAATAGCCATTACACAAATCCTGGTTCTGTAGAAAAAGACTAACTGACAGGCAAAGAACAACTTACTGACTAACCAATATGCCATGATGTTTAAGGCATATGAGGGTGGTTTATTTCCCCATGTTGAACTTCATACATTCCTCCTTTTTTCTTTTTTCTTTCCAAATTCTGGCATTGATCTAAGGAAAAACTTCTTCCTATAACTCCATTACCCTTTCGAGTCAGCAGACAGTGAGCCCAAACAACATTTATACAGAGATAGTTACCTTCTCTTCTGGCTTCCCGTTCCTTACGTCTTTCCTCAGCTCGTCTTTCTCGTTCTTTTTGCTCCCTCTGTTCTTTTTGCTGCTCTCTGATTTTTCTCTCTCGTTCTCGCTCAAGTTGCTCCAGACGATCTCTAGAAAAAAAAATATTTTGTTATATTACAGCTCACTACGAATTCAGCTTATAAAGTAAAAGAAAACTGTTTTGCTTTAATAAACTAAAGGGTCATTCAATTTAGCAACAGTACCACTGACTGGGTATCAGTTAAAACCAGACACAGCTTCTCAGCTGATCCATTAAAAACAGTATTTCAGAGACAAAGACCGTGCGCCCTCAAACAGATGAGCTTCTGCACCCTTATTGGGATTTTCAACAGAAATTAAGCAAACTTGGTTAATAAATCCACTGATACTATGCAAAACTGGTTTGCGCTTTTTTTTTTTCATTAAACACTGACAATGCATTCACATAAAAGTATCTGTTGCAATGAAGTCAGTTACAAAGGTAATTAAAGTCAAGAACACATTTTCATTAGGTAACCCATTCACAAAACGTGGCACTGCCATCAGTCCTTACAAGTTTTTGCTCTGGATTTTTTTGTTAATGAAACAACGAGGGGTTAGTGACAGACTCAGAGGAGGAAGCTGTTTATCTGTTGGTTTGTCAGAGGGAAGGGAGGGATAGATGTACCTCTCCCTCCTGGAATGCTCCCTTGCCATTTCTCTCCGTTTCTGTCTTTCCCACTCACGACGGGCTTTATCCTGCTCTTCTCTATGTCTCTTCCTACGCTCGTGTTCCCGTTCTTTCTCTTTCACTCTGGCATGTTTCCCTAAACAAACAAAAATGAATTTTGGAGTGTTACTATTCAAAATACTTAGTACTCCTATTTTTAAAAAGCAAGACTAGAAAGGATGACACTCATGGTAACCTATTTTCATGTTCTCTGTTAGTTTCTTAATGGAAAAATCTGAAAGGCTGTTGGAAAACTGAAATATTTTAAGATCGTGCACAAGTGCTTCCATTAGAAAAAGACTACCAGCAACAGGAATACAGCATAGATGTTTCTAGAATGGATATTTTTTTCCTTTACAGCCAGAAACAAAGATCATAGCTCAACCCACTCCCTCAGTGGAGCCAGAAAAAAGCTTAACTCCAAAGAGCAAAAGCAGACTGTTCCTGTCCCAAAGTGGTCACTGTCCCCTCAAACACATATATCCCCCTATCACTCCCATAAGGACATTTAATATAATAAAAGAAATAACACAGGTTTAAATTCCCTTGTCTTATCCACCTGATGTGTTTTCTTTATTTTGTAGCTATTGTTGTGTACAGTCTACACAACAATACAGTCTACACTGTTTGGTGTCACCTCGGGAAGAAAGGACAAATGTTATCCAAATGCAGTAATAACAACCTTCTGTTGAATGACTACGATGTCTACGCTTCTCTTTCCTCTTCTCATCTTTCCTATGGTGGGCTTTTTCTTTCCGTGACATCTGCTGTGGTGGTTTTATAGCCAAGGAATCATCTTCTTCTCCTCTAAAATACAAGATAACAAATTTGGGAAGGTTACATGTACTGTCAAACCAGCTGTGTTTATTTCCTCTCTTCTTCATTTTGAATAGAAGGCATTTTTTTTCTATATTATTAATTTGTATTATAGTTTATTTCCATAATACCTCTGAACCAAGGCATTAACAGTAGTTTACAGAAAATCACAGTCATTTACGTGAGAAGTTTTATTATATATGCACTTTTAATACAAAAGCAACTTGAGGATGAATTAAAAGAACTCAGCAGGGCTGCTTCAACTGCATCCTGAGCAAAGTATTTTATTAGTAGGTAGCGGCCAAAATTGGACCACAATATTCTGTTGAACCTTAATCAGTATTTCAAAATGAGACCCTGGCATGTTCTACGAACAGGAGGGAAGACAGCACATCTGCATGCTAAAGAAGTTAACCTTTTCCCCTCCAGATGTTTTTAAACCCCCTTCTCAGTACTTATAAAGGTTCATTTCAGTAACTCTTCCTAAGGTAACAAGATTATTTTCTTATTCTTACCTGTCCTCCATAGAGTCTTCCCTCCTGTAAGGTGAATTTCTGATTGTTATTTCCATGCGATGATCTCTCAACTCCCCCTCTTCAAGAGAATCCCGCTTTGAGTCCCTATCATCTGACTGTGACGAACCACAAGAAAGGGCAAAACCAAAACGCAGTTAGTTTTTATGTCACAAAATGAAAACATGTAATTAGTATTCAACTCTTCCATTCCTGGCTCAAAAGCCATCCTCCTCACATCCTTTATACCAGTGAAGTACACTCACTTACGAAGCACAGATTTCATAGCTGTAAGCAGCCAAATATAGTTTAATTGCAATTACAGCTGAACTTGTATAAATTCAATATAACCAAACAAAATTAAATAATGATCAAGGACGACTGTGTTAACTATTGTGGGTTTTAAAAAATGTTTTGCACATAATTGTACAAAACCAATACCATAAAAGCTACTTAGGAACAATTAGTTAAACCCTTTCTTCTATAAAATCTTGGAAAGGTTTTGAATTGAACTGCAACTTCCAGTTAAGCTCATCAATTGCTTCACCTCTTTGAACCAACAGCTATGAAGCAAAGCACAGGATAGAACATAAGGCCAATGAGATCTTAGCAATGCATCGTATTTTTGTCTGACTTTGGAAATGGAGATCACACACAAATCACGTAGATGAGCACAGGGGAATTCTGCTGAGAGGGCAAGCAGCCTTGCTCTCATCAGAAAACCAGGAAATAGGCACTGAAATGTTTCGTTAGAAATGCTTGTATACCAAAGGGTAGCTTACATTTTTCATACGTTTTATCTCTGCCTTCTCTTCTTGCTCCTTCCTTCGTTTTTTTTCCTGAAGAATTTCATCTAAAGTTTTCACTTTCCAAGAATCCTTTTCATCACCCATTTGAGTTTAAAAAAAAACAACTCTGAAAAAGAACCCGACATGAGCAAAGCCTATACAAACTCCAGTCCAACACAGCTATTTTACACTGATTGTTTTTACATGCAAACACTTCATAAACCATCTTCAAGCAAAGTCCAGCTGGACTTAGGCTGAAGCAGAAAAATCCGTTTTAACCCTAGAAGCGCGCAGTCTTTGCTAAAAGGCAGGGACCTGTCTGAGCAAAAGGAAAACACCGTCTGTGAACGCGGCCGGGTCTTCCTCCGACGAAGAGGATCCAGAAGGGGCTGGATCGCCACCTACAGTGGCGGAATCGGACGGGTGACGGCACCATCACGGTCTCC
>VZRU01015415.1:0-50378 GCA_013398155.1 Pedionomus torquatus
TTTGCTTGTTTTTCAGGTCACGAATCAGGTAAGCGGCTTTTGTTTGAGGTAACCTTTAGTCCCGGCAGTTTTAGGCCCATCTTTCATTTTCGTGTAGTGAAGGGTTTCTGTTTCTCCAGTCCCCTTCCTCACCCCACGGGTGTCGTCTTCTAATATTGGACCGTCCTGATGCCACCTGAAACCTCGGAACACAGTGTCGTGTAAAGATACCATACGAAAGAAAAAAACGGTAAAGAAAGAAAGAATACTTGTATGATTATTAGTGTAATGGAATCTTTGGTGTCTTCCATGGTGGAGTTTAATTCTAATTAATGATTAAAATATTAGATAGATACATAAACTTATATATTATATATATGCAGTGTGTGCCAGTTCTGGACCTGTACACAATGCCTTTGTGCACTTATATAGATCTGCTGACATCACCCGTGTCACAGTCTTTTTCTTCTTTGGCTGACCATAAGAAATAATGTCATTTTGTCATATTTGCACTTTGCTGCTTATTAGTGGCAATATCTGCCTGATTTGTTGTTGCTGATTTTTTTTTAGCCTAGTATGCTAGAGAAGGGAAACTTGTTCTAGGCCACAGAACAATGCAAGTGCTACATAAACTAGTTGAAAGGAAATCATGCGTTCTCTAACCTAGCATCATGCTCTCAAAGTGATAATTTTAAGTATCTTTAGCAAGCACCAGAGGTCAGATGTTGATCCCCAGCAGGCCAAAAGACTCTGAAGCTTCCTGCAGAAAGATGGCATTCTTCAAACTACAGTATTGGAACATTTTTTAAATTAAGGATTTCTCTGTGTGAAGAATGAAGTATTTGTTGCTGCTGCAATATACTCAGTCTGCAGGAGAGTAAAGGATTATTTGATACTGGCTCATCTTGTACCTGGGTTTATAGTTTTCTAGGACAAATAATGTTGCAATTCTTACAGTATTGCTGCTGTGCAGCAATTTGAGATGTTTTTGATCCTAGTACTGAGTTAAAATTAACAATGTTTCTCAGGAACTTTTCTCAAATGTACACTACAATTCCCTTATGTTTTAAATTTTTTAAAGTTCTGAAATTCTGAGACTAAATTCCAGGTTGGAAGACAATAAATAGGAATAAATGACTAGTAGAATTTCAAATTCTCTAATTTATTTTCACTTCCCAGATGTTGAGATGAACTTATCATGGTACAAATAAAGTCCTGTCAGCTATAAAGTAGAAATTGAGGAGGAAAAGCTGATTACTTTTTCTAATATCTGAATTATCGTGTATCACCACATGTTTATATTATATGGAGAGAATCCACCAAGACTGTTAAATAAACAATTCAAGATGTGTTCAAAACCTGTCTTTCTTGCCCATTGGCTTTGGATTGATGGTGGATCATATCTATCAATTGTGAATGATCGTGGATTATAGGAACTTTTGTTCTGCAAGGGCTTTCTTGTTAATATTTCTGTACGCATTCAACCAGTTAGACTTCCTCATTCACAATCATTTTGCCACTGTTAAATGGGCAGTGGTCATTATTATCTAGACTGAGAGGTGTATTTTTTTAATTTTTTTTTTTAAAGGAAGAAAGCAATGGTCAGTGTTGAATATGAATACACCTTGCATAATTAGTCATTGTTCTTTTAACCTCATCAGTGCATTGGTAAATTGTGTAACAACAGGGCTGTTAGTCACCAGTTAATCATATTCCACTTAAAACAACAATAATAGTAATTTGCGATTCAAATGAAGTTGCAAACACATTTTTAAAAAATCCTTTTAATTAAAAGGAGAGACTTTTTTTTTTTTTTTTTTTTTTTTTTTTTTTGGTGGCACTCTGTGCTGTGCTCTCTAAAATATTGTAGAATCCTTTAGGATTAAAAAAACCCTAATGGTGTGCCCTTAATAGCTGTAATATGTGTGTCTAGCTAGTAGTAGTTGAATACATACAGGCATTTAGCCACGTGTTTCTTCACTTTTGGGTTTGTTTGTTTGGTTGGTTTTTTTCCCTATTTTTTAAAGTTGTATTTTATTTGTTTTACTTGAGTGTTGGACTACCCTTGGAACATACTATTTCTGTTGAAGTGTGGTAGTGAACTTTAAACCCCCCAAAAATTCCGGTCGCTCATGATGTGCATGGATTCTGAAGCATTAGATTGGAGTCAGAACTGTCATTACGTTTTAACAAATGCTTAGCCTGTTTTGAGTGTCATACAAATCATTCCCTTTTTTAACAGAAACTAGAAAGGAAATGCACTCAATGCAGGTTCATTGTAATTACACTGTAATATGTTCTTACAGTACTGCGTACTCCCTAGTTTTGAAATTTCAGTTGCAAATTGAGGACTCTTTCAATCTTTGTGGCAGAAATTCAGGCAATAATGGAAAAGAACCAGTATTTCTCAGTTGTAGGGTATGTGAAATCCTTCCAAAATATCTTGTAAGTTTTTCTCTGAAGAGAATGTTATTATATACACTTAGGAATTTCTAAATTCTTAGTGTGTACTTACTTGTATGTATATATGTATTTATAGGATCTCACTTGTGCCTATATGTTGGAATTATTTAAAGGTTCAGAAATGGGCTTGTGAGGACAAACAGGAATATTCTTTTCTAGCTTTAAAGGTTTCCAGTGGCAGTGACTCACTTGGAATACCACAATCATGTATCTATAGTGATCTTTTTTTAGTGAAAAGGCAGCGTAGTTAAATGTACCATACACTGTTGATTATTGTCACAATACTTGTTTTTTTCTTCCACTTCTACAGTCTGATAGAATGAATTGTTAGAATCATAAAATTGTCTAGGTTTGAGGTCCAGCCATAAACCTAACTCTCATTAAAAAAACCCAAAAGAAACAAACAAAAAAAAACCACCCCCAAAACAACCCATCAGTAAACCATGTCACTTCAGGGATGGTGTCTTAACTACTTCCCTGGGCAGCCCATTCCAATGCTTAATAACCCTTTCATTGTAAAAAAATTTCCTGATGTCCAATCTGAAATTCCCCTGCACAACTTGAGGCCATTTCCTCTTGTCCTATCTACTTGTTATTTGGGAGAAGAGACTGACCCTTGCCTCTCTACAACCACCTTTCATGTAGCTGTAGAGACTGGCAAGGTCTCCCCTCAGCCTCCTCTTTCCTCATAAGGCTTATTCTCTAGACCCCTCACCAGCTCTGTTGCCCTTCTCTGGACCTGCTCCAGCACCTCAATGTCTTTTTTTGTGTTATGGGGCCCAAAACTGTACACAATACTAGAGATGAGGCCTCACCAGTGCTGAGTAGAGGGGGACAATTGCCTCCCAGGTCCTACTCAACACACCCTGATACAGGCCAGGATGCTGTTGGCCTTCTTGGGCACCTGGGCACACTTGGCTCATGTTCAACTGTCTGTCAACCAACACCCCAGGTCCTTTTCTGCCAGGCAGCTCTCCAGCCACTCTTCCCCAAGCCTGGAGAGCTGCATGGGGTTGTTGTGACCCAAGTGCAGGACCTGGCATTAGGCCTTATTGAATCTCATGCCATTGTCTTTGGCCCATCAATCCAGCCTGTCCAAATCCCTCTGCAAAGCCTTCCTACCCTCAAGCAGGTTGACACTCCACCTAACTTGGTGTTGCCTGCAAACTTAACTGAGGGTGCCCTTGATACACTTGTCCAGATCACTGTTAAAGATGTTAAAGAGAACCAGCCCAAATACTGAGCCCTGGGGGATACCACTTATGACCAGTCACCAACTGGATTTAACTCCATTTACCATTACTCTCTGAGCCTCGCCTTCCAGCCAGTTTTTCATCCAGTATAGAGTATTCCCATCCAAGCCATGGGTAGCTACTTTCTCCAGAAGGATGCTGTGGGAGACCATGTCAAAGGCCTTATTAAAGTCCTGGTAAACAACACCCACAGCCTTTCCCTCATCCACAAAGCAGGTCACTTTGTCATAGAAGAAGATCAGGTTTGTCAAGCAGGACCTGCCTTTCATGAACCTGTGCTGGCTGGGCCGGATCACCTGGGTGTCCTTTGTGCACTACATAATGGCACTCAGTATGATCTGTTCTATGACCTTCTCAGGCACCAAGGTTGGACTGACAGGCCTCTAGTTCCCCGCATCATCCTTCTGACCCTTCTTATGGATGGGTGTCACATTTGCTAGGTGCCAGTCAGATGGGACCTCCCTAGTTTGCCAGGAGTGCTGGTAAATGATGGAAAGTGGCTCATTGAGCACTTCTACCAGCTCCCTTTGTACCCTCAGGTGGATCCCATCTGGCCCCATAAACCTGTTTATGTCGAGATGTTGGAGCAGGTCCCTCACCATCTCCCTTTGGTTTATGAAGCCTTCATTCTGCTCCCTGCCCCTGTCTGCTAGCTCAGGGGTCTGGGTACTCAGGGAACAATCTACTACTAAAGACTGAGACAGTCTTCAGTCGTTCTGAAGTACTTCAGTCTTCTCATCCTTTGTCAATCTCTACCCTCTGTTGGATGTCTCCCGAGTCCTCCTGTTGTTACTAATATATTTATAGACATTCTTTTTATTGTTTTTAATATCCAAGGCCAAGTTACGTTCTAGTCGGGCTTTGGCCTTTCTAATCGTTTCCCTACGTATGCTTACAATTAGTCCACCTTTGATACAGAAAGAGTTGATGATTCAGCATTTACAAAGACCCAGTCCCTGTGCAGTGATGACAGGGAGTGGTTTCTTCTCTTTGACCTTCAGCTTGGGGCCTGACATGACCAGTGCTACTTTTCTTCCTCAATCTCTTAAAAGACTTTCCCTGCTAATTAAAGATATATTGGAAAAAAATGAGTTTTATCTAGCCAGTGTTTACCAGAGGACGTTTGGCTGTGTATCTTGTTCTCAGTTTCTTCTACCGCTGAATGTAATAAAAAAAAATAAAATAAAAGGCTGTAAATATATTTTTGAAGTAAAAAGATCAGACACAAGCTGATAGTTCTTCATGACATTGCTTCAGCCTGCCTTGCAAGCCATGATTGATTGATTCCCTAGCAAGTGTAGATAACCAATAAAGTATATTGGTGGATATCTTTCTTTATCTCTCTTACCTTTCTTCATCTCATGCATTCTAAGAGATATCCTTGCTTCCTAGATAAGGTGCCCTGTCAGCTCACACCTTCATTATATCTCAGTAATGATAGTGTAATTGACTGCATCTGATTACAAAGCTCAAGCTCTGGCTTTAAATCGTTCAGAGTTAAACTATTGAGAGTTGGCTGTGGTTTTGGCTTCTCTTGCCACCATGTAGGGCTTACTTGTTAGTTACCTTCCAGCATTATTTTCAGGCCTTTGATTCTATTTTTTTTTTTTTTAAAGCAATTAAAGTACTGAAGGTACTATAAAAAGAAATTAATTTTAGTCCATGGACACTCTTGACAGCTAAGGGGAGCAATAAAGATCACAAAACATAAAACAGATGTGAGAAACTGGATACAGCTGGTCTTCACCCAGTTATGGAACACATATCTTAAAGAAAATAAATACAGAGATTAATTAAATATCTTGAGGAAGCAAACATTACTCTTTCTGAAAAGCAGTGCTATCACACAAGGTTTTCTGAAGGAAGGCCCTACTGATCTAAGTCACTCAAAAGGCAATGTGCCCATGATTCCTGAAGTGGGTTGGATGGTAGTACTTGTAGATGAGCTACTAGTTGGAGTGAAAGGATGCTGGATGTGAAGAAACAGAGATGTCCTGAAAATGCATAGCTAGGCTTATTTTTTTTTGGGGNGAGGGGGGGGACAGAGTTGGGGAGAGGGACTGGAGTTTAACCCTTCTGTTTTAAACAGAGGAGATAGTGTGCATGCTTGGAAAACAGCTTGTTACTGTAAGTGTAGCCTCAGAAAGTGGAAGACCAGGATTAAATTTGTGTCTCTCTGTATAGAGGGTGCTCCAGAAAGCCTTCCGCAGAGCCAACAAAGTGGAAATGTTGAGGCGTGGTGCAGCACAGCAAAGAATAAGCACGCAGATAAATATGAAGGGATTGTAGACATCCACTGTCAGATAGCTTGTTGAATGTCTGCTTCTAGTTTAAAATATCTCAAGCTATATAGACCCCTTATTGAGTTTATATAGGTAGATATGCTGCAACGTGAAAATAGTAACTTGTTAAGGGGTTTAGAGAAAATGGTCAAGCAACTTGGGGAACGAGAAAGATGACTTCTGGACAGAGCTGCAGCTATGGATTAGTTTTGTTGCAGTCCTTGAATAGGATGCTTCACAGTTACTTGAAAGAATCACTGAAAGGACTTGAGTCACTGCAGGCTAAAAATGAAAAATTAATTAAAACAATAGAAGGTCAGAAGGAAGAAAATAAACATCTTCTTAAAGATGTTCAAGACAGAGAAGAATAATTTCTTGGGAAATAAATTACAAACACCAATCTCAAGATTGAAGTAGAAGAGGCTTTAGCAAATGTGAATAATCCACAGTTTAAGCTGGAAGCTGCAGAGAAAGAAAATAAGAGAAAGAAAATTTGAGCCAAGTTGTGCAGAGGGAAAATACTTAAAAGATTGACCAAGGATCTGTCTTTGTATGTTTCTCGGTAGTTGAAAGCTAAGAAAACCATGCATTTCATTCCTCTATTTATACTTGTAACTTCTGGCCTTTTATTATGGTCCTTTTTTTGCTCACTTTATTATTTCTGTTTCAATTACATTAACTAAAAATTGTAGCAAGGAAACTTTACTGTCTGGAACGCTGTTTAAGTGAGTGGGGTGCTACAGAGTAGAGAACAAGAGATAGTTGTTCATGGGACAGGATATCTCCTTGCACTGAAGATGCTGGTGCCGCCTTCTGCGTTTTCCTAGGCTTAAAGGACCAGCAGAATCAGTTGAATCCAGTTGTTTTAGAACGCTTCTGATGAAATTGGAAGTTTTTTCTTTTCTTCTCCTTCATTGCAAACTTTGAAAAATTAAGAAGCTAATGAAAAAAAGCTTGTGATAAATGAGCTGTATTCCTTGAACATTATTATGTGGCCCTGAAATACAGCATGTGTGGGTATTAAAGAAATTGTAATAGATACTGAATTTCCCAAGTAAGTTTATTATAATGGAACATCTCTTGTTTGAGCAAAACCATATTGTGGCCACTCTAAGTGAAGAGTAGGTAAACAAGAATAATGCAACTTGTGTAAGTTAAAGACAGGTATTTGCTTCTGGTATGACTCTTGACTTGCTGTATAGAGTTAAAGTTTCTACAGCTGCTGCCATCTTGTCATGTCAGTCATTTCAATTAATGATCTGAAAAATGCCTTCTCCAATATGTATTCAAAAATGATCCCTTCATTTTAATTCCATAAATGTCATAATGAAAGAATTAAGAAATATATCTTTTTTAATGTCCAAACAAAAAAATGTTGTTTGGGTGTTTTCCTTATTTCTATAAACGAATTTAACTTCTGATACATTTTCTTGTAATATGCCTCTAGAAATGATGTATAAAGAATTGAAAGCAAAATATTGGTGCATTTATGTATGTGATATAGATTAGTTTAATAAGAACTGGATACTTAAAGAGCTGAATGCAACCATCTATTTGTGGATTTTTATAAATTGTAATATAAGTGTTTTTCTGTATTTTTCTTTCTTGGTGATAATTCCAACAGACATAATTTATGCAGTGTATTTTCTAGGGAAGAAGATTAGCTTCAATTTAACAAAGTGCCAAAAATTCTTATGCTCTAATGGAAAAGTTACAAAATATTGATTGTCTTAATTGGTTTATTTAGATGTAGTTCTTACAGTTTCCTAAAGCTGTAGCCATGTAGAAGAAAGTATTAACTGTGGTTTTGTTGTGATATAGTGATGCTTTAATCCACTAAGCAAAAGTACAATTAAATGTAGAGTCTGTTGGTGCCTTGGTTTACATTTGCATTTAGAAGAGGATTACAATGGTGGGTTCTTCCCACAAAAGCTCTTTGACTTTTACATCTGAGTGTCTGGAAACGTTTGTGTGTTTTGCCAGTTTTTTGTTTTCAAGGTTCCAACTTGTATAGAAATACCGCAGTAAAATGTGGAAAACTCAAAATCTTAAGTATAATGCCTTAGTATTTAGAATGTGGGATTCTTGAAATATTTGCAAATACCATTCAACTTTAATTGTACCTAAATTTTGAAGTCCATTTTGTTTCAGTGTTTTTTCACTTCTTTTTTACATGCCACTGACAAAGTGGAAAAGAGCATGACTACTTTGGACAATATTTAAATTGTGTATTCATTACTCCAGCAGTTTTCAGATAAATAGCACCCTTAATTTTTCTGACCCCACTTACCCGTTCATCTCTATCAACCCCATAAATCAAACCTTCCTACTGGCTGCATAACTGGGTTAGCAGACGTGCTGTTTTAAACTACTGAAGTCAAGTTGCCTGGGTCAAGATGTTGCTAGGTTGCCTTTGTCTCCTGGGTTTCCATTTGACTGTCCCAGCTTTTAAAAAATAAATAAATAAATAAGCATGAACTCTTTTTTTAATAATTAAATAAATTTCATGAACCTAGGTTAAAGCAGTTGTACTGACAATGAAACCAGCATAGGTCATACCACATAGGTAATGTGCCTGAATCTGCTCATTGCAATGTTTTTCCTATTAACTAACATTTGGACATGCAGATTTACAGTTCGTGGTGATTTCGAAAAGAATCAGGTAGGCTGGAAGGGACCTCTACAGTTCTGTACCACAGCGATATTCTGTTCAAAACAGGTTGCTCAAGAACTTGTTGAGTTGTGAATTCCTCAAAGGATGGAGACTTCAGAGCCCCTTGAGCAGCTTGTGCTAGTATTTGACCGTGATCATTATTTTTTAACTTTTATTTTTAAATGCTTTCCTTTATCAAGTTCAAATTTCCTGTATTCCAAGCTATGTCCATTGTTTCTCGTTGTTCTGCTGTGCACTGGTGAGGTGAGTCTGTCTCCATTTTCTCTACACTCCCCCCTAGCTAATTGAAAACAGTAATAATCAGGTGAGAAGGAAGGGCCTTCTGGAATACTGGGGGGAAAAAAGGAGAAAGTCAGAAGTGCAGATGATGAAGGGGGTGTGGAAAGTAATTTTGAAAGTGCCTTTTTTTCTAGTGGTTAGCTGGAACAGTGAAAAACCAAGAAGTATGTTTTGGGAAGGTATTTTAACAACAACAGAAAAGAGACAACTGAAAATATGACAACAATCAGTAAAAATAAAGTTCTGAGTAAGTTAATAAACTAGAGATGTGTGGTGGTGTTTGTTGTTAGCTGCTGCTGTTATTGTTCTTCCTGAGCTCCTTTAAGACTTCTGTAATGTAGCCAAGTATCTTTTTTTTATTATTATTATTTTCTGGGGTATGTGCTTGAAGACCTATAAATTAATAATAGTCAGCAAAGTGATAAGCATTTACTGAAAAAGAGTATCTGATACTCTCTTGAGCAGATCTAGAGAAATATAAAACCGCTATTTGATGGTAACTTGGGAATGTAGTATCAATAAGCTAAGAGAGGGTACACAGGTGAAAGTGACTGAGCCCTCAGTTATTTTGTTATATACCCTAACTGCTCCATCCAGCAGGTATCTGTAGAATAAAATTGCTTGGCTAATGGCTGAATAAACAGAATGCAAAAGTGCAGAGGTCCCTCCCTATGGATGATGCTGTCTAAAAAGCATACAGAGCTGCCCACTGTCCTACAATAGCAATGTTTTTGTCAGCAGGGAGGAGATTGCTTCACCTCCTGGTGTATAACTGGCTCCTTTTTTTACCAGCATCTGCCTGGCCTCGGAAAGAGCTAGAAAATGACTGGGGGGGGTGGGGGGAAGAAAGGAGGTTTAAATTAATTATGACTAAGGTATTCAGGTAGTTTGCTAAAACTGCTTGTGACATCTGATTTCTGACCTTCCTGTGTCGCATCTAGTGTGGATTTTTGTCCCTCTAAAGAACTTTCCCTGGTTCCTAACAGCTTGTTTTTATTCCTGAAAAATTTCTTCTCCCTGACCCTACTAAATGGAGTCTTGCCTTGCTTTTATCCATTCAGAATGCAATTGCAAAAGATGACTTTTCTGGCTGTGTCATTGATTGAAATCCTTTTTTCTTTACATGTCTCCACGTTAAAAGCAAGCTCTATATATTTGTTTTAAGGGTTCTTCCCACCCTGTCATCATTTCTAGTCATCACTGATTGTATACTGAAACTTGTAATTTCTTGTAAAATTTCTAGACAGTATGGTAATAGGAATAATGAAAGGCACCCTATATTGGAGGAGTTCCAATTATATTGAATGTTTCATTCAGGAGTTTGAGTATAGTAGCTATTTTTGGATTTAGGGAGCGTTTTGTTGATTTAGGATTTGTGGGTAGTTTTGGTTTATTTGGTTTGTTTGGTTGGCTTTTTATTTTTTTCTCTCCAGTGAGAGAAAAAATAGAATAGTGAGAGAAAAATGTAGAATAGAACAAGAGACCCTAAATAACTTAGTTTTCCAGTAGCTTAACATTATCCTTGTAGCGCTGATGATTCTGGCTCTGGGCTCTTTTTCTAGGTGAGTGTTGTTTTTGTTTTGTTGAGGTTTTATACCCTTATTTCCTACAGTCTTGTGAAATAGTAAATAGGTTTTTTCAGTTGCGTTACTTTTACCACAGTAAAAATGATGGAAAGATTAGTCATTGGCTCTGTAAGAGAAGTGCTAGGTTTACAAATAATATTTTAATGTACCTATACATGTACTTCTTTCCCCTTCAGAATTTTTTTTTCTATTCACAAGGTGGTAGTTACCTTCACAACCTAGAGGGTTATGAGTTAAAAAAAGTACTGTCTTTTGTTTCATCAGCTAGTAAAAACACTTTCCTTTCTCCACGTTTTCATTAAATGGTAATAATTTGGTCTTCTTCCCCATCTTGGCAAGACTTAAAGGTGGTACAGAACCAAAAGCATTGGTGTATTGCATAAGCAATCTTCTGAATGAATTTACTTATTGTACTTCAAAACTACCTTGTTTTTTCAACTAGTCAAAAAGGGTAGGTTCTGCAAAGCTTTAATTATGATTTATCCACAGTCCTTCAAACCTCTACAGAAGGGAACAAGATTTCATTAAGAGCTTGATAAAGACACTTTATTTTTCTCCTCATTTCCCTCTCCTCTTTGAATTCATGGTCAACCCATGTTCTTCATTATTAGTAGGTAGTGTGAAAAAAATAGGGAAAAGTGTACGTGTGGCCTTATGAAAATAAAATCTCTGTGTTTTGCAATGTAATCATAATCAAATACTGAAATAGCTCTGTGAACTGTATAGGCTATTACTGTAGATACACAGCCATGTTAAATTTTCCAAGATACTCTTTAAACTTTTTTCAGATTTCAATTGCCTTTGCTTGCCCCTGATTTTGTCATCATGTCTTGCAGCGTAAAATGGAAAGAGAATAATGCCTGTAAAATTTTAAAGTGTGTGGTTTGTTTGGGTTTTTTCCTCCTCAAAAGACTGGCTGCAAACTGTAGCTTCATTCTCTTACTAAACTTAAGGTTATCTATATATCCTGTTGTTTTGCCACCTTGTAGAAGATATTCCGAAGTGTTACTGGTAAAAATCTTCCTTATTCTTTGTAAAATACTTGTTGTCCATGCATTCAGCCTTTGTAGAAACTGTTTCCTTTATATCGCTAAATATCGAGAGTCAGTCTATTGGCTGTCTCCTGAAAGACAACCACCTTGCCTCTCACCCACTGCAAGCTGAAACTGGTATTGGAGGGGATCTCGTAGATTAAGACACATTTCATTGTATGTTCTTGTGTTTGGTTTTAATAAAATATTCATTTTGGGTATTTCTTACAGTTAATTCTGTGTAGGTAGGGATGTACTCAGATATGGCATAACTGTTAACTGAATTCCTATGCGTATGTTTAAACCTGCTGAATAGGTGAATTGAGAAAAGAAGGGTCATCTATGCCTTTCATTTAGGTTTACCATCTTACGTGATTCCTAAGCATCTCTTTACTGCAAATGTATCAATAAATAGATTTCCTGAAATAGCATTGGGCAGGAAGTATGATGAAGCTTTAAAAGTAATCTTTCCCTTCTGATAAAGAGAATAAGCAAATTACTCTGGTCTTCTACAATATCACTTCTGTGAACAGTATTGGGAACTGCAGAGCTGAGTTTTGTTGAGAGCTCCCTAAAGAAATGCTTTAGGAGTTCAATGTTTTTCCATTAGAGAGGGCAAAGGAGTATTACTTGCTGCATGTTTTTCCAGGCATTTAAATTTGCAGCAGTTTATCAGCAGACTGTCCTTATTTTAAACTTGAGAGCCCTGGGTGACTGGGTAAGGGTTCCCTGTTTTCCTATAGAATGTGATTTTTTCCAGCAGAAATACAGTAAGTTGTCAAATGTTAACTTTTTGGAAAATATACGTGGAACTACAGAGTCACGGAATTGTCGGAGTTGGAAAGGACCTCTAGAGATAATCTAGTCAAACTCCCCTGCCTAAAGCAGGATTGCCCAGAGCACATGACTCAAGGTTGCATCCAGGTGGGTCTTGAAGATCCCCAGAGAAAGGGGACTGAACAATCTCCCTGGGCAGCCTGTACCAGGGCCCTATCGCCCTCACTGGAAAGAATTTTTTCCTCATATTTGAATGAAATTTCCTATGTTCCAGCTTGTGCCCATTGCCCCTCATCCTGTCACTGGGAACCACTGAAAAGTGTCCATCTCCATCCCCCCTCAACCTACCCTTCACATACTTGTGAGCATGAATAAGGCCTCCCCTCAGCCTTCTCTTTTCTAGGCTAAAGAGTCCCAAATTTCTCAACCTTTCCTCATAAGGGAGATGCTCCAATCCCTTCATTATCTTTGTTGCCCTCCACTGGACTCTCTCCAGTGGTTCCCTGTCTCTCTTGAACTGGGGAGCCCAGAACTGGATGCAGTATTCCAATTGTGGTCTCACCAGTGCAGAATAGAGGGGGAGAATGACCCCTCTCGACCTACTGGCCACACTCTTCCCTATGCCGCCCAGGATTCCATTGCCCATCTTGGTGACAAGGGCACATTGCTGGCTCATGGGTAGTTTACTATCTACCAGGACCCCCAGATCCTTCTCCTCAGAGCTGCTTTCCAGCAGGTCTGCCCCTAACCTATATTGGTGTCTAGCATTCTTCCTCCTCAGGTACAGGACCCTACTCTTGTTGAACCTCATTAGGTTTAGCTATCTTTACATCTTTAAGTATCTTTACGTTTTTCTCCCAAATGTATTTCTTTCACCAGTAGAAGTAATGTTTCAAAATAGGATTTATGTATGCCACAAATGTGTACCATTAGCTTTTTCTTATAATTATGAATGGTCAGTGTGCGTGTGTAGTTACAATAGTTTCTGATTTCAGTTATGTTCTTCTAGACTTTGGTAACGCAAGTATTTCAAACTGGTTTAGATCATGTATCGTTATCAATTGTGCCACTGTTTTTGTGGTACACAACTAACCATTAGGCTCAATTGAATAGAGGAAGAACTATCTGATTAAAAAGCGAGCACCCAATTGTAGGCTAAGGTTGTCAAAGCTTAGTAGGTGCTACAGCATCTTTTTTGTTCTTAAGTGGATTAATGTTAGGTAAAAGATCTAAAATGCCTTTTTGTATTGTGATACGTAGATGTAGCATAGGAAAGAGGATCAGGAAGCCTTTGGTTAGGGTACTGTTCAGAAGTTCTAAAGAAGTAACTGAGAATTACTTGAAGATTGATGATTACTGTCTAGTACTTAATCTTTGTCAACTTCAAAATATGTTGCTCTATCATAGTTTGAAAGGGATTTCCGCCCAGAAGAACACCTTAAAAGGTACACCTACTACAGTCCGTATCTTGTGTGTCTTTGCTTAAAATACCATCCAAGATCACTATTATTTTTTTTTTGAGTTGCTGAAGCCCTCCAATATGAACACTGGTGTCAGGTATTCTGAAGTACTCATGGAATCAAATATCATAGGTTTATTCGTACATGCTCTGACCCATGATTTCTAGGTAAACTGAATATTCATTATTCTTCTCTTTTGTGACAAAACACTTTCAAAATGACTGAAAAGCTTTAATGCTTTTGTAAGTAGTGCTGGGAGTGTAAAACTATCTAAATAAATAGAAGATGGGAGCTTTGTTTGTCATTGTTAGCACTACAATTTATTTATTTATTTAAACCTGAATCTTGTTTATTCTCAAGTTCTGGAAAGTAGGGGTTGTTGCAATGTATTTCACATCGTAAATACTCTATTATTTTTCTTAAAAAGTAAGTATAAGAGTATAGTCATTTAAGAGTATTCTATTTTCTTCTTTTCCAGTTTCTCAAGCAGTTAGGTATACATCCTGACTGGCAATTTGTAGATGTTTACGGTATGGAACCAGAACTGCTTAGTATGGTGCCAAGACCAGTCTGTGCGGTGCTACTTCTCTTTCCAATAACAGAAAAGGTAAATGTATATTTAATAATCGACTAATCACTTTCATTGTAAATGAAATGGGAATGAACTGTTTGAATCTTGTAGTTTGGTGTCATAATAGCATCCAGAATGAGACTCAAACCTTACTCAAGAGACTCCTTAATTAAAGACAACAACAAAATGCTTCCTTCAGAACCTTATTTTGATTACCTTGTGTATATTTCTGATTCAATTTGGAGTGGGAAAAACTAATGTAGAAGCGCAGAGAAATGCACCTCACATTTTTCTATTACAGACAATTTAAGTTTGTTGTGTTTCTTTTTTTTAAATATACACTGTGAAATGGCTCAGTTTCCTACTTTTAGCAGAAAGCTACAGTAGCATAAGCAAAATAAGAGGTAGGGTGTAGGACTATATAAAATGCAACTGCTTTTTGAGTTTTGTTACTGTTGTACTAACCAAACTTCAATCCACTTTTAGTTCAGATACCAATATCTGAATGGCTTTTGCTTGTTGGACAGATGGGGCGTATTTCTAAGATGAAAGAGAACTCCCCCATGGCTTTCTTCCTCTAAGTTAGACTTTAAAATACTTGATGTGGTTAAATCTTCAAGTCTGCTTATTTTGTGTCACTGTATGCTTCTATGTGAAGAATACATCCATCATGCAAGTGTTCCTTCAAGCGTTACATAGGGTGAAATGCATGATTCATACTGATCTTTCAAGTTATAAAAATCTTACGTGATTGTAATAAGGTCAGCCAAAAAATCTGAGGTGAATCTGCACAACCATCTTCCTTTAATAAGTCTCTCAAAAAGAATATGGGTTTTATAAGGACAAAAGGTGAGCTATTAAAGCTTAACTTCTATAACAAAACCTGTTTAAATAGAGAGAGGCATGACTAGGTCAGTCCTCTTGCTCATTAGGTCCTGAAAACCTTTGCATTCTCAGTTTCTCCAGAACAGCTATGCAGGCAGTCCTTTTCAGGCTTGAATTCAGCCACCTGGATAGATTTAATTTAGGCTAACTCTTACCTGTTCTTGCCTGCCTTCAGGAAATTTTCTTTCTGTCACCTTTGCAATGTTGTTTTCAATATGCTGTGGGTTCTGTCTGGCTGCTTGAGCTACAGGTCTGAGCTCTTTCTGCGACTATTACTTTTTCTTTTGTTTCACTGACTGTACAAATTTAATTTCTTGGATCATGCTGTGGGATCATCATCCCATGGGCAAGAACAACCTTCCTCTTGTTCCAGAAGATGTATCTGATTTCATCCTCAAGAAATGTATGACAACCAGAACCAGAGGAGCAACATATGCTCTGTTGCATTGATAAATCAAATTTGACCACTAGTCAAATATTTGAGATTTTCTGCAGCGTTTTAATCCTTCAGAAACATCAGGGACACAAGTGTGTTGGTCTGTAGGTTGAGTGTGTGAACATAATGAAAGAGGTACAAGAGGAAGAAAGGACAGCATTGTCTGGAATATTTATAGTTCTCTTTCATTCTTTTTCTGTTTGAAATGAAAATCTTAAAATAAAAAAAAATCTAAAAACCCCAACTGAACATAAAAATGAAAAACAGCCTCCTCCCAAAAAGAACCAACAAACCCCAACCAACCAAAAATACTTCACAAAAGCAACATACTTGCACAGTCTAACAGTTTTTAATCAGTTACAATCTTTACAAAGGAAGTACTTCCGATTGTTCAAACTAAGTTCTTTCTTTTACTACAGAAATTCACTTTATGAGTATGGATTTTTGAAGGGCCTGTTTTGAGGTTGTGAGCATTATAGAAATCTTATTTTATGTTCCCTGGAAAAGTGAAGTGTAAAAATGGAACTTGTAGGACTGCTTCATGCTGATGAAACATCTGAAGTACCTCTGTCCTTAAAAGGCTTTTGCTGGATTGAAGAGGGACAGTGGCAGGTGTTCTGATCAAAGAAATATTTTTGAAATAACTTTAACACATATTTTAAATGTAAATGAGTTTTGGCTAGTGGGAATGTATTGGTTAAAGAAGCAGTATAGAGCTGTTCAGTTGAGCAAGTCTACATATACTTGTTGGACCATGCTAGTTAAGTGTTTCAAATTACAGCTCGAGTTTTGTTTTTTATTAATTAGCTGTTGCTTTTTTAAGACTATTTTTGTTTGAATAATGTCACCAGTATCTATTTATATTATTTGTGTAATGTCTCCAACTTTTCTTCTAGTATGAAACCTTCAGAACAGAAGAAGAAGAGAGAATAAAAGCTAAGGGGCAAGATGTGAAATCCTCAGTGTATTTCATGAAGCAGACGATTAACAATGCTTGTGGAACAATTGGGCTAATTCACGCTATTGCAAACAACAGAGATAAAATGAATTTTGGTAAGCTTTTTGTTGGTTGCTTGGGTTTTTTCATTGGCTTTGCTGTTTGGGTTCTTTTTTTTTTAAGTGTGTCGAGGTATGGAGGGAAGGATATATTTTCTGCTATTTTCTCTGAATGTAATCTTTCATAAAGAACGATCTCTATTCAAAGAGCATTTCTACCTACAACTATAAAAGCAGTATTTCATACTAATCTGCAAAGTAAAGCACTCGAAAGGCTGTGAACTGCAGCAAGTCAAACTCTTGCAGCCAGCCTTCAGTGTCTTAAAGATGCAGTGTAATTATATCTTTAAATTTTTTGTTGGATATAAGCATTTTGTAAGCTTTGAAGGAAGTTGGAGTTAAAGAATGACTCTAATTATATCTTTTTTATTTTTTTAAGAAACTAATTCTTCACTGAAAAAGTTCCTAGAAGATTCGTTATCTATGACTCCAGAAGAGAGGGCCAAATATCTAGAAACTTACGAAGTTAGTATCATGTGTTTTTACTTTTATTTAAAATAGTACAAGAGTTACTTGCATGAGCAGGTACTGCCCTATAGGACTTAATCCAGTGGAGCACTTAATTCAATTTTATACATGAGCTTGTGATCAGTCAGTTGCTATGAAGAAAACTCTGCTTTGGTAAAGTATTCCTGCCTGCCCATAGCTCAGTCAGCAGAATGGGTTTTGTCAGTGTTCCTCATCCTTACTAATTCACTGGCTTAGTTTAAAATGACTTTGAAGTGGATGAGAAATGCGTGTGTAATGTTTTTGGTGTGTTCAGGATGTAGTTTAATGATCAATTTAAGATGATCTTTATGTTGCTGTAAGGATTACATGGCTATTGCTGTAAGGATGGTCCTTCTGCTGCCTCCTTTCATTTGTGCCTTCTAGTCATCCCTCTGGCTCTAGCAGCTTGGGGCACACAAAAAGCTGATTTGGCTGAAATGTAATCTCCTTCCCCCTGCCCTCCCCCCCGCCCAAAAAAAAAGTTAGATGAGCTAGCTGATAGTGTGGTTAGCCAGATTCTTACTGCTGTTTGAAACGATGTGGCAGAAACATCTGGCCAGTGGTGCTGGTGCTACTGATGGTAATGATGATCCTCTTTCAAAATGAAAATCTTGATGATTTCTAAGCCTGCCTTCAATTTGAGTTTACTGTTAAGCCCTCAGGAATAAGGGTGTTAACATGACTGAGGGAAGTACTAACAAACAGGAACAGTAGAGTTTCAATGACATTTTCTGTAGAAATGTTGGACATAAGATGTCTGATCAGGGCTTCTATCTAAAGTATTTTGTCTGTTCAAGAGGTGATATATAACAAAAACATTTGCCCTTAGTGTTTTCTGTGTGTAAAAGTTCTGTTTCAAACTGCTAGGTATTTGATTTGAACTGACTGTGATGAAGCTGAAATATGGGTCTTCCTTCTTGGAATTGGAAACTATTTATTTATTTGTTATTTATCTATTACAAGCACTGAACAAAAATAGTCATCTATGGCATCTGATAAAAGGAAAATCATACAGTGATTCTTAAAAGTCTGATTCTGAAAGTCTCTTTCTTATTTAAAGTCTGACTGAAATATGTTTTAATTTTAGGCTATTCGTGTCACTCATGAATCCAGTGCCCATGAAGGTCAGACTGAGGTATTCATTTTTTAAAAAAAAATCTCTGTTAATAACTGCTTTGAGTTGAATATAATTGAAATGAAAACAAATCAGATATTAAAGGCTTACAGTGAAATGGAGGTTATTGCTTGGTTTGCAGTATTATGTCATTGGTCAAAAAGCAGGGCACAAAATCAGGTGGTATTGTTGGGGGAAATTAAGTTTGTTTGGGTTCTGAGTTTTTTTGTTATTGTTGTGGGGTTTTTTTAAGCTTCTGTATAACATGGGTTATCTTTTCAAGTGTCATTTCAGAGTAAAACAAGCAAAAGCAGTATTTTTAATGAAAGTTGGAAGTTTTGGTTTTGCAAATTAGTAGGTCAGATCCATAGTAATCATAAAAGTGGAACAAACATTTTATGAGAGTTGGAAAAATTTTACTTCAGGAGAAGAAATAGTACAGTATTGGTTTGCCATTGTGTATGTGCTGCTTGTTTACAAATACTAATTCAGATATAAACATGTATTTAGTGAGAATTTAAGGTTTTATCCCCCTACTGTATTAGGTGATACAAAGAAAAAAACCAAAACTAAAATAAAAACAACAAAAACAACCTTAAATTAAGCATAGATGTAACATTCAGTATTGTTCTGCTTCAGTCATACTAAGGCAGTTTTCCATCTTTCCAGTTCAGATTTCAGTATCTATACCACAAAAAGAAAAGTGATTAGATTATTGCTAACACTGCTTGGTTTCACAAAGCAAGGAGCTTGCCTTTGTTTGGCTGGGACTTCAGTGGCTCCTCCACTTGCTTTTTTTTTTTTTTGAGTAGGTGTCTCTTTCTTCTCATGACTTCTGCAGTGTCTTCTAAACAATGCAGGGAAAATGCAAAGCAGTCCTTTCTGCTCTTCCTTGGCCCACTGTCTGGAAACAAAAATTGAAAGAATTATTTTAACTACCTCTATTTTAGATACTCAAATTCCTTTTAGCTGTTTTCTTTTAAAACCCCCACTATTTGTTCTTCTTACCTTTTTCTCTAAATAAATCAAGGTTCTATATTTCAAGAAGAAACATCAGAACAAGTTTGTATTTCTCTTCCTTTTCTAAGTGAGAGAATCTATAAAATCTGGTCTGTTTTCTTTACAAGAAAGATCTAGATATTCTTAGCAAGCTCGGTAAGAGAGGCTGTGGAGCTTATTCCCACAAGCTGCTGAAGACTGAATCTTTTCCTAAGATCCTTGTGAAAGAGAAAAACTTCTTCAGTTGTTCTGATGTACTGTGTCTTTCACCCAGGGAATGTATTGTCTGTTCATTCTTCTGACAAAAATTATGGAATGACTGGGAAAGAGAATTCAAGAGCTATAGAATTCCTAAGAGTCTTCCTAAAAATTCAGGAAGCATCTAAGGGATGATTAAATCACTTCATAAGGGACAGTTAACTTCCTGAACTTCCACAAATTAATTTGTTTCCTGGTCAAGATACAATACAAAAGATTAATAATTGTATGGAAATAGGAAGGCTTCTTTTCATAATAAAAATTTACAAGATTGTTTTAGCAACCATCTCTGAACACAAATATTGAATAGGTAAATATTTATTATTCCACTTTGCATGACTGAATCTGGAAGTAATTAAATATGGATATTCCTTAACGCTGGTAAAATAAGTTTTTCCTTTCCTGTTTCCAACTTTGAAACAATACAGTGGCTGAATATATGTCCTAAGACCATTTTTCAGTATAATTCTGATCTATCAACCAAGGAGGGAAAAAATAAACAAGATATCTTATTAGAACATTTAATTGCCTGAAGATCCTGTCCTACCAGAGTGTACTTAAATTAGCAGCAAGGCCTCCCATTTCGTCTGTACAGGAGGCATTGCTTTACTTTACAATTCTTAAACAAAACTAAATCTGAAACATGCATATGCTGAGAAGTGTAATTTAAGATTACAGTGAGTTAATCTCCTAGTCTTTTTCTTTCCAATAGTGCATTGTAAATGTTGCTTCAGGTAGTAGTGGGGGGACTGAGGAGTGGCAGAGCACAGGTGCAGGCTGCCCAGAGAGGTGGTGGAGTCTCTGTCTCTGGAGACATTCAAAACCTACCTGGACAAGTTTCTGTGCAACCTGCTCTAGGAGGATCTGTTTTGGCAGGGGGTTTGGATTAGATGATCTCTAGAGGTACCGTCCAACCCCGTATTGTTCTGGCATTCTGTGATTCTGTGACTGATGAACAGCATTGCCCTTGAAGATGCTGAAGTTAGCATATGCAGGTCATACAAGGATGTTGACTTGTCCTGCAGTGCAAGTTGATAAGTTCTGTCTTGCTTTGGAGCAAGAGAGAGGAGAACCCCCTTTACCCTGCATATTGATTATTTGTTAGGATTACTTTCCTGAGAACTTGAACTTCATTTCAGAGCACTGGAAAGGAACGTGTTTGCCGTCCTAGGACTCTGTTGGGTTCTTGTTCTCCCCCCCGCCCCCGCACAGCAAGGACATCTTGCATAGAAATCTTTCATTTGAATACAAAGTGTCTTTTATAGTTGCTTAAGGTTAGTAAGTGCTGTAGCTTTGCTAGCAAAAAGTCCTTTCCACGTCTCCTACAGAATTAAAGGTTAAGAAAACGTGCAGGCCTGCTCATCTTTTAGGATGAATAACTTGGCTTGCCTGCTTTCTAAGAGTAGCCTGCTCTGTGGGTATTTCTGTCCCTTAGATAGGTATTGCATGCCACTCTCTGCTCAGATTCTTCTGAAAATGTTGCTTAAGCTCAACCGTGTGTGTTAGATTAATTTCTGGAAGTGGGAGGTACAGCTGTGGGCCTTGCTGATTTGGTTAAGAAACTATGTAACTGCTCTCAAAATGCTCTTCTTTCCTGCCCCTATTCAAAACACAGCACCATAGACCAGTGTTATTCCAGAAAATTTTACTTTTATCAAATCTTGAGATGTGGACAGTTTGAAAATAGCCAAGAATACAGACTGGTTCCTCTCAGATAATATTTCTTTTTTCTGGTCTCTGATTTCTCAGATCTTTGAGGCATCAGCTTTTAATGCTTTTAACTAAAGCCTTCATTTGTTGATTGGTTTTAACGCTCCCTGACAGTCTTGCTAAGCCATCTCAGTGACTACTTGATTTCCACAATGTGGAAGTCAATTTTTCTAGTTTCTTTTCTGTTCTGTGTATGTGGGTGTTCTGAACCTAGAAATATAACAAGTCCATCTAGAAAGAAAAGGTTAGCAGTAATAAAGCCATCCTGTCTTTCTAGTATCTGTGTGTTTCATCTGTTCGTCTTGTCCAGTGGGCAGGATTTGTTTCTGTCGTATAATAATTTGTAATACAATACATTTATTTCTATTTTCGTTTCTTATGGTTTTAAGAAAAGTCGTATTTAAAAAAAAAAAAAAGCTATCTGACAAGATATTATTTGTGTAACTTTAATATTAGCAATGGACTGCTAGATTCTGCATTCCAGTTAATGACTGCTAGAATAGAACAATTTTGGTGGTCAGTTTACTTCTGGGATTTATCATTAATGCATGATCTATTTAGATGAAGCATTAAGATGAATTGCTAAGAAAATGGATTAAAGCTGAGAACTATAGAGTGTTGTGCCGTGATGGGTACCTATAACAGGCCTGACAAGTTTGATAGCTATGATTAATTTTGCCTAGTTTCAGGGGGGGGGGATTGGGGGGAAGGCTGGGTTCATAGCCATTTTATATAACTTTTGGTATTGCATTTAAAAGTTTGACAGGCCATCTATAGAATGGACTAGAACTGAATATTTTGAGGAGATTTTTGTATTAAAATATGTGAGGTTTTTAATGACATTTACTGAATTTTTGTTGAGTTACTTAAATATTTTTCTTAAAAACAGACTATTTTTATTCTTTCAAAGAAATTAAATTTTAAGAGCAGTCAAGCAGTTTTCATTTTGCTAATTCATTTCAGGTTTGAAAATTGAAAGGATTTTAAATTGGGGTAATCCTTCAGGCCTGGTTTTGGACAAGGTTTGATTCAAGTTCTGTGTTAAGACTTGGAATCTGTGGCTCCATGGTTCACTTTTTTGCTTTGGTAAAGCAAATAAATAGATGAAGCAGTCCTATGGGCACTTCTGTGTGTAAAAATTATAGGTCTGTTTAAAATTACTTTAGTAGCAAGCAGTAAGGTCTGGGAATAATCCCACAGAAGTGTGGCGTTGATTTCAGGGCTTTTGAGGGTGATTTGATTCTGGTCCCATGTTTCAGTACCATAATGAGGGCAATTAATGTAAGGCTCTTGTAAGTCTTGCTGTTAAACTTTATGCTGCTGAAGCTTACACTTTCTCAAGTGACAGGTATTTCATATCCAAAGCTGCCAAAAAAGGGATCTAGGTCTTTAGGATAAAGCTTTGCTGATCCAACTTCTCCTTTCTATGTGATAGTTCCTTAAATGCAGCTATGGCTGACACTGGAATAGTTGCCAGCTACTCAAGGTCCTCCTTATTTTTTCATGAGACTTCTACTGAGTGTATACTTTTGTTTAAAATATCTAAGATGTCTGAAGATGCAGAAAATATAACCTGCTTCTTTGCAAAACTGCACACACTTCTAAACTAAACCGTTCCTTATATCGTAATGAGCAGAGTTTTTTTCTGTTTGTTTTGCTTCTTTTTTTTTCTTTCTGAGGGAGGAAAAGTAGCAATTAATAGCACTGATCAGACCTAGGTTCATATCTGACTTTTTTTTTTTTTTAATTACTATCTTGGATTGCTTTCTTTCAAAACAGTCATAGTAACTATTTTCAAGTAACAGATTGGAAAATCTGAGGGGAGAATTTTTTGAGAACGGGAAAACATGTCATTATATCAGAGAATTCCAGAGAGAGGCTACTCATTTTCATTAAAAATAAAAAGTTACTGTATAGTTTTCTGAGTAGGAAAAGAGGAAGATGTAAAGGCACACTTGTTACAGAGATAAACAAATAGAAATTGTTTAACTCAGTTAAACAATGATATGCTATGACAGCTTGAGAGTAGTTATTCCAGGTAGAAAAATTATTATCTGTACTGATTCTTGAAATAAATGAACTTTTTAATACGCGAATATAATAACGTGAGTAGCAAGTTAGTTTTGTTCTGCTCTCATTTTCATATCCCTGACATTCATATCCCGTTCTTTGCAATGATGCTTCATTACAGCTCAGTGGTACAGTAAGGAAAATGGCAAGCTGTACCGTATAAAGTACCTTGAAAAGATTAATTGGTCTTAGACAAGAAATTGATCTAGGTCCGTATTCAGTTTCTGCCTTTCTAAAAACTTTGACATGCTGAACTCTTGTTCAAATATTGTTCTGGTAACAATATCTGAAGTTTTAGGCAGCTGTGTGTGTCTGTTGTAATAATTCTGTATTGTCAGATTACTTCCAATATCTTGTGTCTGCTGTCAGCTTCCCAAACAGCTTCCTTCAGCAGCTCATTCTATAGCTCCTGTAGGAGCTAATGCTGGCACAGAGACGTTAGAAGCACACTCCTGAGAAGAGAAGGCTTCACAGACTAGACTTAGATCAGCTTTTTCTGCTGTGGACAGCAGATACTCAAATAGCTGTGGTGCTAATTGTCAGGTTGTTTGTGCAACATCAAGTTATCACTAACTGCTGACACATAGCTTTCCATATCACTTTTTGTTATGAAGTTCAAATGATAGAATGAACTTTTTATTATGTCTTGCAGTACTTGTGACATATGGAACCACTTTTGTGTTTGAGGTTGACTTTTTTTTTTGGACAGGGGAGTTTTAGCATGGCTTATGCATTACTTCTTAGCGGAATTTGATTTGTGGTCTTTGGGAAATGTACTTCCATAGATGTTATTACAGCATAGCTCAAAGTAATGTTTCAGTCTAGCAAATAAATACAAGTGAAGTGGCCGCGTGAAATACCTGGGTATTGGTTAGAGAATAATAAGAGCTTTTTATTTTGTTGATGGCCTAAATTCTTAAGAGAAAATTAGGAGTTCTCAAATTCCTGTTTTTTCTTTTCCTTGGAGACTATTGAGAATGTCCAACTAAATGAAGTTTAACCTACAGTGTTTCAGTTACTTGCTATTATGGAGGAGAAAAGAAAACAGAACTAGGGTATACAATATATCAGCTATTTCAGCGAGCAGAGAAGAAACTGCCTTTGGTTCTGTAATTTGTGTTTGTGGAGGGGTTTTGTTATATTTTTATAGTACAGTGCGTACAACTATTTACCAACTGACAGCTTTGGCTAGTAGTACTGTATGTTGGGCTAAATGAGGCTCAGAAATGAGCAGAATGAGGTGCTGCATCTGAGCTGCCACTTAAATGAAAACAACATTTCTGCATCTCATTAGACCTCTATCAAAAAATGTTGATGGTGGAAATATTAGCTTTTAAAAGTCAAAATTGATGTTTGACTCTGCCAGTATAAAAGTCACAAGTAAGAACTGCTCTCAGATGTTCACAGAAAACTGATGTGCACATCAGTATGTTTACTTAGATAGGCTTTTTGTTCACAAGTATGATCAGTAATATTTTTAACATGAAGTTGGCAGCCACTAAAAAAGCTACCACAGCTTGATATTTTTGTTCCTTAACTAAAACCATAACTGCAAACTGTAGTCTGTAAACTTGTTTAGTGTGCTCTGAGAACTATAATCTTGCTTGGAATGCGCTAGACTTTGATCACAGTAACAGTCGTTAACATTGGCAAGAACGAAGTAGAGTCAGTGTACTCTGTTCTCAGCTGCTATAAAACCTGAACTTTCAAAGATCTCTGGTTCCCTGGGGCATTACAATTTATTGTTAGAGAAGAATCATAAAGGAGCTTCCCTTTCACTCCTGCCAAGAACATATGGTGGGATTTTCTTCTTAAATAGCCCATATTCCTCAGTGTTTCTTCTGAATAATCCATAGCCTTGTAAAGAAACATTTACATCTTGGGAGAATGTAAAATCAATTCTATAACTGTTTCTAAGATGATTTTTGTTGAGCTTAACAGTACAGAACAAGCGTGTAATCTCCTCTGTAAAGGCGATGAAGTTGCCTTAATTTGTTAGCTATAGCTTTTTCTTGTTTACAGCCTACACAGTAAAAGTGTAAAAAATGAGCTTCCTAGAGTCATATGAAATGTTTTGGAAATTGTACTTGGTCAGTCTTTGACTTGTTGCATTGCCCTTTTGTTACTAAATATTTCAGTGTTTGAGACATGCATCAATCTGATTTCTTTACTGAGCAAGTAACTGATAAGGTATTAATACAGTATTGCTCTGAATTGTTATGCTTAACTGTAAAATCTATATCAAGGAACTCTGATTCCTAGGATGAAATATAACTATAGAGGATATTCGCACCCATAAAGCAGTCTATGAATTTAAATAACAAGAATATAAAAAATAAATAATGACTGAAAGTACCAAAATGCTTATACATCAAACATCTCTACCAACAAGCTACCATAAGGTGTTTTTTTAGGGGTTTTGATTTGGTTTGGCTTTCTTTGGCATCTCTCCAATCCGTAATGCTTTCGGTGTTGTTCTTGCACTATCCATGGAAGAGACAGCAAGCAGCAGGCTTCAGCCATGTGTTTGCTCACTGGCATTTTAGCAGGCTGATCATGACAGGTGATAGTTGAGTTCATACTCAACCTCTTTCCCTTAGGCAAGAGAGAAACTGATTTGGCTTTTTTGTTTTGTTTTGGTGTTTTGTTTATTCTTTCCTTATTCAACCACTTATTAGGGAAAAAATTGTAAGAACTTACATTCCTTAAGACCCCCAACACTTGACCAATATGGCTCAAGCTAGACAGTGGGCTAAAACTGCTCAGAGAATTGATGTTGCATCAACCAACTTTGATCAAGGAAGCACTCTAAAAATATGGTAATTGGGTGTGCAACAATGCTGTTCAATTTATTTAAGAGAAAAAAATATTGTTAAGGATAAATACTTGAAAAAAAATCAAGTTAAATTAGGTTTTGCAGAGCTCCCTAACCTTTAGAATTTTCTTTTTAGCAATTCCACGAATTTTTGATCACAGAAGTCACCATTGTGATAATCTAGCTTGACTTTTGCCTAACATAGGCCATAGAACTTAAATTCAGGTCTTCAGAGAGATATAAATAATCACTAATTCTGGAATTTATTTTTTTTTTTTGGGTGGGAGCTCTGAGCTCACAATTTTTCTTGCCTTTAAGCTCTGTCTTTACCTGTATGTCTAGCAAAGTAATAGTCTTGGGATACTGTCCATTCTTAATCATGGATTAAACTGACATGGAGAACACTGTCAAAGTTTTTGTTTTTACCAGCTGCAGAAACTCTAATTAAACGGGTGCAGAAGTTGATCGGTGAGCAGGTGTAGCTCAATTTGGTTTAAAAATTGGAGGCTCGATTTCAATACTTAATATGTATTTGCAGTAATATTGCTGATGATTGTCACGTTGACAAAACACGTAGGTCTGTGAAGAGTGGAGTTTGTGAACGTTAACAGTTTGCATGTTGAGCAGGCTTTTGTTGCATGTAAAGAAGTTCTAGTTAGGAACAAGACGTTTCTTGCAGTTGAAATATTCATATTATCTCTTGTTTGTGTGAGTTCTGTGGTGCAGTGTTGGAGAGGAGCTCATGAAGCAGCTCTGTGAAATGCTTCCTTTGTCAGGCTCCTCTGCCCTATCTGGCTGCTTATCTTCTTATAAAAGCTTGAAGGAACTTAGTGTCTCTCAAGATTTCCACCACCCCCACCAAAACAAGACTGAAGCGCTGTTAGAAGATTAAAAACACTTGTGAAGAAAGGAGGAGGAAGAGGATTTTTTTAGACAATGTGATGCACAGATTTAATTTGCATGTAAAAAACCCACTAAGGATAATGACTTCTAAGGAAGAAAAATGTTGTTACACTTTGAACTGCAATACAGACCCTTTTAAACAATTCAATAATGAGCTATTACTTAAACAAGACAAAAGAAGCCTTAAAAGGTGATGGGAAAGAACAATAGATACTAAGCACATCCTCTCTAAACATAATCTTAAAGCTATAACAACTCTTATATTGCCCATTTGACTGAAAAAGTTGCACTTAATGACACTTCAGCCTTCCCCCATCTCTACTACAGGGCTTACTGTATGGGAGCTGTATAGTGAGGCCACCGACACATAGTTTTTTGGGAGGAGTTACTGCAAGCTCATGGACCAACTCAACTGAGCAGCTGCAGAACATGTGGCAGAGCCTCTGATCCTGGGGTTGTGCATATAAAACAAAAGACCAAGACTATAAGTATTGTATCTCCTTCCATTTCCCGAGTTTCCAGTGATGTTGGTATGCAGTTAGAGCTGGTTTGAGCTCTGTCCCAGAGCAACGACAATTTCTATCTACGAAGAGACACAACCTTACAATGCAGGAAAGAAGAAAGCCACAGTCCAAACATAGTTTGTCAGCTGACAGACAGGGAAGCCTTCTTAGAGGAAGGTGGCATGGGCGTGAACTTTACACTGACATGATCCCTGAACTTGAGCTTCCAGACAGGTTAGTTTTTGTAGCCACTAACAAAATAATCCGAAATAAGTATTTCCTCTTAGAAAGAAATGATCATGCAGTATCAGACACTGCTTTGTCCTGTTGGGTCTTCAGTGCATTAGATGTGGACTGAGATACTTTGCTGGCTTGGGTTCCCTGAACGAGATGAGCAGACACATCCCTGGTACTAGAACTTGACCAGTTTTGTCATGAGACCAGTCAAGAGCTACACGGCATGATCAGACTTCTGCACTTTTAGNTGTAGGTGTTTCCTTTAGATCTTAGATTTAAATGGCCCTGGGCTTTAATAACAGCTATATATAGGAATGATTGGGGCAGATGATAATTGCCTGAATGTTTTTTGGACCTATACCATGAAGCTTTTAACTTGTTTATAATGTGTTTTTTGCATTACAAACCATAAACACAACTGCTTACTGGTTTATATGACAATAACATTCAATTCGATTTCAGGGGTTTTGTTTTACCACTTCAGATATTTAACCACCTGCAATTTTCAGCAAAGAAATATGCTCCTGTGATCTTTTCATCTTGTGAAGTTAGTCTGATTCTCTCTGCTCTGCAGTTTCTCGCTGTTAATAAGGCTTGTTTGAATAGAGCGTCTCAAGTTATGATTTGTCTTCTGCATTTTAAATTAATGTGAAATATATGACTTTATCCTTTGTTTAGAGACATGTATTTAACA
Source organism: Pedionomus torquatus (assembly GCA_013398155.1). NCBI lineage: Eukaryota > Metazoa > Chordata > Aves > Charadriiformes > Pedionomidae > Pedionomus > Pedionomus torquatus. Next base: position 28,525 of record VZRU01015415.1, read on the forward strand.
TTAATTTCATATTAATATTGACAGTAATTCTAGTTTAATTTTTTAATATTAAATTCAATTGACACAGATTAATTTTTGCTTATAATTAAAGCAATGCATGGAATTTTTATAGCTCTTGTAGCCCTGTTAACTAGACATAATCTGGTATAAACTTTGCTTTTCAACAATTCCTACATACTCCCTGTTGAAATTTCTTTCAAATGCAGAAGTATATTTTCACTGTGGAGGAAGTTTCTCTTTGTCTTGGTTGATCTCACTAGGGGACCTACCAGTACAGGAAATTTTGGATAAAAAGCTTCAATGAATGGAATTTAAAATGAAGACAAATACTGACTAAGAAGTCTTTAAATATTGGTTGTTTTAAACTGCATTCTAGATTATAAGTTCAATTTTGAGAAGATAAAGTGTTTTCTGGTGTCATTACATTCAGACAAGGGGTGTTCTTAATGTATTTTCATTATTTTAGCAATATTGTGTAGGGAACAAAGAAATTACTGCAGTCACTGAGAATGGAAAAAGTGGAGAATTGTGGTAAAAATAGCAAAAAAGGCTTTATAAAAAACATCTTTCAATATTCTGGTCATCCCTATACTGTTAAACAAATCTTACATTTGGTATTGTTCAAAGTCTTATTAATTGTTTCACAGTAATTACACTAGGAGTGCTAAAAGATAAAGGATTTTTCCATAGCAAAAGTATGCAGTTTAACAGCTTCCAGTCAATGGAATGCATCAATAAATTCCCACTCTTCACAAATTTTTCAGTTTCTTTTTTTTTTACTATTTCTAAGTAAACAGTTACTATGTTGCGGGTTCCAGGAAGCCTAACAATCTTGTCTGTTTTGATAGCAGCAGCTTACAAAATTGTAAAACAGAATGTAGCGTGTCTTGCCTTTTATTGTGAACTGTCTAGTCAGCAAAGCTCTTAAATTTCTGCCCCGCAGCAGGTTCTAATCTTACAGGTTCCTCCCTCCATAGGGAGGTTTGTGGACTGTAAGGACTTCTAGGAGCAATGTTTTATCAGTTGTCTTTTGGAATTTTCTTAGGCAAGCTGAGAATAAATTGTTTTCAAAGCCATCTGATACTTTATCTAAAAGTAAAATTCCTCATTTTAAGCCAGTTCTTCAAGTGCAGAATTTGAAAAAAAAAAAAAAAACAAAAACCAATCCAACAATCAGTGGTACACAACTATAATAGCCATTTAACTCTTGTAATACTCATAGAAGTATTGTCATTGTTGAATTCCTCTTTCTTCATATAGTCACATTTTTTCAGTTGGAGGTTTTCTGGTTTTATCCTCTCTTATGTGGAGCTACTAAGGTTTAGGGGTGGATCAGAATGTTTGAAAATCAGAAGTTAATTTTAAAAAAGCCAACCCAAATAACACACCATGCTTATCTCTGAGCTTTACAGTTTCAACTGTACTTGATGCTTGCTTTTCATGAAGAATTCTTATTCCTGTCTTTGTTCTTTAAGGTCAACAATATGGGAGCAGAAAGAACCAATTCCTTGCCCCAGTCTTGATAGAAAAAGGAAAAAAAACGTGAATGGGAAAGATCACTTCAAAAATAATACAAAGAAAGTAAATGTTTTTGACTAGCACTTAAGCGTTGGTTAAAAAGAATGAAAATACTTTTTTTCAGAGAAGCTGTCTAATGCTCAATCTTTGAAGTCTTCTAGAATCATTCCATTGAATGTATAATGTGGGACATACCTTAAAGAGACGCAGTTTCTATTCTGCTTGCATAATTTCCATGGATTTGCAAGCAGCTGGCAGGTCTTGGTGAAGATAAGTGGGCTATCATCGGTGAGTAAGTATGTTTCTTAGTTGGGGGCTCTGCAGGGATCGGTTCTAAGACCTGTACTGTTAAACAACTTTGATCAGTAATGTGGAAGGCGACATAAAAATACACCCCAAAACTTACCGGCAGTGTAAAAAGATAGCAAAGCACAAGACATCAACACAAGACACTCTGTGTTGCTCTTTAGGTTAGCTTCAAACAGGAGTATTTTTCTGAGGCTGAATAAAAGCTGTGTAATTAGGACAAATGATGAAGTTTATTTCCTAGCAGAAAGTGAGGAGTTCTCTAAAAGACTGAAGGTGACATTGGGGATTTCTGTATGTGATGAGAGGAGAAAGTTATGGTGGATGATAAGCTGAAGGTGAGCCCCTGGTTTGACATCATGGCTGGATGAACTAATGTAATCGGTTGTTCCGTGTTCCTATCATCATTAAGCAGGACTAGAAAGGTTGCCTTTTCATTTAGCACTAATGTATTTTGTAGACTGTATGGATGTTACTTACTGTCTCTGGAGCTATAGACAGGATTGATAAGTTTTGTTTTATTTCAGTAGCAAAAAAAATGTTAAGCTTGAGTGTTTGTTTTTGTTGTGTGAGTACCTTCTGATCCAAACAAAACTTGAGCTTGATTGGTCCTGTGGCCTGTGTGGGGCAGAAGATCAAAACTAAATCATCACAATGGTCCTTTCTGGTCTTAAATATATTTACTGTAACTTTGTCAGTTGCAGCTGAGAGTCATTTTTAATACTTCTGTGGTCTTTCTTCTAATAGTAACAATTTGAATGGTTTAACATAGTCCTACTGCTTCCACGGATACTAAAGGGATCCTGAGTGTTAATGGCAATACTGCCACTGGCCTGCTATTTTAGAAGAATAGGTGAAAAACTTAGGAAGTTACATACCTCACCACGGTAAGCTTCCCTTTTCCTTTGCTTTCCTTTTATGTTAGTCATGGAACAGTAAACAAACTCTGGGTTGTCTTACAGTAGTTACCCGATCCATTCTAAATCCCAGAGCAGCACAACCTAGCTTTCCCAAATTACCAAAGAAACTGTTGCTTAACGGTTTTGTAGCTGCAGGAAAAAAATTATTGTGCTCTGTTCTCCACTGTTCCTTCCATGACATGCTACTTAAATCCCCTCCCTCCTCACTTTCCAACAGTCTGTCTCTTGAATGAGTCAGTTAACTTGTGTTCATATTATGAAGTTCACTGGGTGTGAATAACCTCTAGATTATCTAGTGATAACCTTCAGATTTGGACTGTGCTTATTTTCACTGATCTTCTGTCTTCTCATTGAAATTCAACACATTCTTGATTATTATCCGTGTGATTTGATCAGTTAAAGGACAGTGTAATAAATCACGCACATCTTTTCAGTTGCCTGTTTAGGTATGTTACTTCAAGTTTAAGTGGGCTAAGTATGTTCTTTTTTAATGTTTATGTAGTCGTCATCGTCCTCGCTGTCTTCACCACCATCTTCATCGCAGCCTCAGGTTAGCCACAGCAGAACGAAGGCTTCACCATTGTGTCACTCTGCATCCCTCTCCTGGGCCAAACGTAATCATGTAGGTCCTGCAAAGGCTACCAGTCCGTCAATCCGTCTTCGTCGTTGGCGGCCCTTGATACGCCTTCCATCTGTTGGGCTTCATTCTGTTGTAAGTGTAGTCCATCTTCAGTCTTTTTGTACTCTGACACAACTGGCCTTCCACCATGCAACTTCGGTCTTCAAGGCATCATTTTTTGTTGGGGTCTTCTCTCAACCATTCTTAGGATTTCTTTCTTCTTTTTTGGTTTTTTTTTGGTTGTTTTTTTTCTTTTCTTTTTTTTTTTTCTTTCCCCCATGTCAGACAGCAAAAGAACATCATTCCATGCTTTGCTGTTCAGGTATTTTTGATTCAATTCACATGCTAAATCATTTTCAAAGCATAGGTGAAGTTTGCCCTTCATGAAGTGGCTTTTTTTTCCACCACAGACTCCACATCCAGCCTCTTGTTTTCACCTCATCTTCATGATCTTTCATTTGGATGTGCTAAACTAAGGAGCTTCTAATTCTTTGTTACATGCTATTATTTCTTCTGTGTTTGAGACCTGGTTTATGTTTTCGTATCCTAAGCCTAGTCTCCTTTTCTTTCATTCTACATCTTGCTTAATGATCCCTGAGTATTTCAGTAAAGATTAAATGTTTCCTGTAATCCCAAGGGGCTGCCTTACTTTCTCACTTGACATCTGTTTCTTTATCCGGTTTGTAGACATATATTCTAGTTGACGGTGAAGACATTCTAATAAGAAAAGCTTGTCATCACATACCATACTTTGCCTTGTGAGTGAAGAAGGAAAAAAAGTCTCAAATATATCTTGGAAACGTTAGGAAAGGAAAATGACATGCACGGAATAGATAATATTTTCAAACTGACCTATGACCACCATCAGAAACACTCAACTGAAAGAGTAGTTGAGGGGTATTTCATCCTTCTTTTAAGGAGTGATCACACTTTTAGTGCACACAAAAAATCTTGATGTGTCGAAATGAATGGTCTTAAGTGCAAAATATTAATTTTTTTTTAATCATTCTTTGGTAATGAACACCTGTCTTATTAGAAATTCTTATTTGAGTTATGTGGATTTTTTACTGAGGTGAAAGAATTATTCTGACCGTGGTCCAAATAACTTTCTTTTTCATACAGATCTGTCTTTCCAGATATGGAAAGCCTTCTTAATGTTTCATTGCTATTAAAAATTTGTGTCCAAATGCTTCTATTTCTTTATAGCTTTTATATTGTTACCCTGAGAAGTATCTCGAGATATTTTCCCAGACTCCTTTCTCATTATGTGAATTGTAATTGATATTATTGTTTCACTCTCTTGTAATCTTCAGAACTATGAAACATTCTTGATACTATCATTTGGAACTAGTTAAATACCTTGGGATTTGAGGAGGCATGGAGTTTAGCACAGAGTTAAGTTCTCCCCAGCACATGCTTCCTTTCCCCCCATGTAATATTTATGCCATTAACTGCTGACATTTTACCTGAGGACTTTTTTATTTGCGTAGCAAAACTTGGAAAATTCTACATCATATTTCTGTAATTTGAAACTGGGGTCTTGTATGAATTTGACCTATATAAGCTTGTTGTTAACAAAAGACTTATTGAGGGCAACGAGCTTGAGTGTGCCTGCCTAGAACAAAAACATTAATTGACCGTGAGTTTATTTCAATGCTAAATAAGCTCATGACTTAGCCAAGGATGGACATTATAGCATAATCTTGTGGCTACACTACAAAACCACTGTTGGCAAGTTGAAAGTTTTATTTACTTCAGAAAATTTCTAAAAACAACTCCTCATTCATTAGCAGTGAGTGTTTGCTTTGAAAACATTCAAAAAATTATTTGAAAAGCAAATGGCCTTCAATACAACTGCATCTGGCTAAACAGAAGCCACTAAAAATAGTTTTAAAATAATACTCATTAACTCCCCTGAGATCCTGACTGTCTCCATCTGACAGATTAAAAACTGTAAGTCCTATATGCAAAGATTTTGTCACTGAATAAAATATATTCTGATATTTATTCTTAACTAAAATGTTGTTCTTGTCTTTACATAGCTCTTCAAGAAGATACAAAACCACACAAACTATATGTAAACTATTTTAATCTGCAGAAAAACAGACAGCATTTTGGGCATTAAAGCTCTCTCAGCTTTATAATACGTACTACCTTGTCTTTCAGCTTTTGCCCTGTCAATGCCTGTCCCTATTAGTATTGCTCTGATCATGTACAAGGAGGCTGATTTGGTCTCAGGATTGTATGAAAATGTTGTAGTATTTGCTTTTATGAAGAAATCTATAGAGTCAAATTTAAGAGAAGGGGAGAAACATTCTGTGTATTGTGTTTAAAATACAATTGAACTTTCTTATAGTTCAAAGTACACTTCTACTACTTAAACATTGACAGAAAATTGATTGTTTCGAAATTAAAGAGTGAAAATCTTAATGACAGGCGACTGTATTTATGTTTCTTAGTAAAACCACCACTTTCCCTACTTGAAAACTTCCCATGACTTTTTAGAGTAGGTCTCCAGACAAATTAAAAACACACAATAGGAAAAGAAAAAAAAAAGTGTAAATAAAAATACTATCCAGAAATGTTCTATGCAAACCTGATAAATTGCAGTAGATGTGGCATATTTTAAGCTATAGGTAACAACATACTTTATTAGTAATGTTGAGTTTTCCTCTGTCCTTTTAATGATCTCTTAATTCTTGCAGCTTATCTGTTCTTTTAGTTTAGTGTCTCTGCTTACCTTATGGTCATTTTGCTGCCTTTTATACATCGAGTTGATCTCCTAATTCCTTTTTCTTTTCTACACTTCTCAAGTTGGAAAACATGCTCTTTGTTTTTTCCCCATTTAATTTCTGTGTTAGACTAAAGTTACAGTTCTTTAAAACCATTCAAGAAGTACCTATTTTGAGCAGGTGTATAACGTCTCTTGCTTGTGGATCTAAAGGGAGATGCGTTTGTATCAACATTCTGTATCCAGATACTCTGGTCATTGGTAGAACCCATTTCTGAATTTCACCTTCTTGCTTGACATGCTCCCATTCAGAATCAGATGCTACTTTCCCACAGCTTGAAACTGCCCCTTGCTTGGTAGTTGTGTTTTATAGCTGTAGCTGTGGACAAAGTTAATAAGCTTGAGACAGATTGTCTACCATGACAGATTGGTAGAGAAATATGTTCAAGCAATGCAACTTCTTGTCCATTCTTAGCTCAGCACTTGAGACAGTCCCTCAGCACTTTTCTTCTAGAAATTCTTTTTCATTATTCTAGACAAGGGATACCTTAATTAAGCTATGAATGTTAAAGAGTGAAACTCCGGAGCATTTCAAACACTGTAAACTTCACAGCAGTATATTGAGCATGAATGTCATTGTTCTGTGAGAATGAGCCAGAAATAATCTTGCTGAAACTTGTAATCATCATTCCAGTGGTCTTTGTTTTAATTGCAGTATTTTAACCAGGATTCAAATGCCTTTCCCAGGACTGCACAGTGCATTTGCCCAAGCACGTTCCATGCTTCACTATGGAAATTATAGAGGCCTAATGTACCCAATAGCAATTGCATTGCTTTCCCCCTTTACTTCAAAAACTATTGAATCCAAACTCTACCTAAAATTCTGTTCTGTAAACTTGGGGTTTCAATATGTTTTTCTTCAGCTTCTTGCAATTCCTTGGGAGTGAAATGGCAAAGTTACCCCTAAGGGTTTTTCTTATCTTCAGTTACTTTTATCATGATCTTTCAGTTGGATGTATCTGAAACTTTTTATTCCTCAAGGTTCCACAAAATTGTCTTTGCTGTATCAGTCTCTACTGCTTTTCATCCAGAACCTGACAGTCTCTTCATGCCAATTTCTTAATTTAATGCAAGTAATGTTTTTTCCTTTCCCAATCACTACCTGTAATAAGAAGCATTCTACTGAACTGGTTTGTGAAATTTCTTGCTTTGCTCCTTTCTCTCAAGAGCAAATGTAAGGAAATAATAAAAGAAATCCAATATTTAGTTGGAAGAGGTGGCCTGAAATCTGACGTGTAACATTTAACCTGTTTTTTCTAATGTGATTTTTCCTAAATAAATTTTAAGCAGGGCGTGGTGAGGACTTGTTCAGTATTTCCATGAGAGCAAAATAATTTTTTTTTTCTCAGTTGTTCATTGTCGCAGAAACACAGTTTTCAGGAAAAGAAACCAGTTGCACATCAAATTTGATGAACAGTTTTGTTCTAAGTTAGCATCGTTTAAAAATCAAAATATTTCAAATGCACAAAAACTGGATACTGATTTTTCGATTGGGATAATGATCTAAGTGCACTAGCAAGACAAACTCTGTAGGTGATGAAATACGCTTTATTAGATGGGCTGATATGATTGGGCAGACAGGGATAGAGGGGTGTACCACTGAGGTTTCTGATGGTTAGTGCAACAAGAAAGAGGACTGTTGCAGTTCACGAGGAGAGGACAGCATGCAAATGTGGAAGGTAAAAATCAGGAGTTTCTCAGTACCAAAAGAGGAAGTAGGAAAGGTTATTATTTGTACAGTAAAAAGTTTGGGAAGTGCCATTTTAAAAATTACTGATTGGAAATTTGCTAGTAAGACCAGTGGAATAAATGTAGAGGTGCTGTTTCAATAACATGAACTAATGGGGATTGACCCGAGACAGGTACTTAAAACTGACTTCTCACAGCAGTCAGCAGTTGCTTATTATTTAGTTTGAATATCCATGTTAACAGAGAAGGCAGTCAAATCCTCTGGAAAATTGGGACTCAGTCATTTAGGTGCTTTTTAATGTGGTATCTGAAATTAGAGGGCATGACAACTTTGGCTGTCACTTTTGTATATGAGACTGAGTGTTTGTGAAGATAACACTCTATTATTACCATTGAGCATTATCGCAATACCTTGAGAAAAAATGACAGCTGAGGTGGTCTTAGAACCATCACTTTGAGCATTAAACTTCTTGCATTTTTCCTCTTCTATCCGTTTCAAGTCTACTGGTCATTATTTTTCAGGTTTGGGGTTTTTTTTGAAAGATACCTTGGAAAAGTGATGTCCACTAAATCTTATTACCAAAACTCACTTCTTATACTAAGGTTGGAACCATAACATAAGTTTTCTGTAAGCTACTCAAGATGCTGGTATTTGTCCTCTTTCAGTCTTTTCTGGATGGGAAATAAATACAGATTTTTCTTCACTGTGTGCTACAGCTCTTTGGAAAACTTGAAAAATAAGTCTCGAATCCCATAGGTTCATTCCAAATCCTGGTTAGAAAATCATCTTGTGTAGACTCCTGTGTCTTTCTCCATTCTTGTGGTTCATACATGCGGTTATTTAAATCTGCTGTCTGCTTTTAGACTTTGAGTGGGCTTCTAAGTGGAAAAAAATCTAAGGCTCATCCCAAGACTTAACTGATGTTTGTGCTACTGTGGCCTTTGACAAGAGTAATCAGAGAAATTCCTCTGTAATACTACCTAGTGATGAACAAGAAGAGTAATCCAGAAAAATTCCTCTGTAATATTGCCTAGTGATGAACATGCAGTCAGACTTCTTAAATCTATGTTCTCTTGTGCTTTTAAGCATTCACACAGACTGTTTATTAGAAGCTGAAAACTTGGCCAAAGGTGTAGCTTTTCAAGGAGACCACAAAAGACATCTCCCTGAAGCTGACATTCCCTCTTCTTTCCATTCCTTTGAAATTTAAAATCTTCTGTTTCTAAGTGTTAGAATTTGTAGAGCTTCCCAGTGAAGTAGAAATTGGTCAGAGTGCACATGCCTGCATACATACGCAATGGCTGGCTTTTTCAGTCCCTAGGGTGGGGTGGGGGCATTTTGAGTCAGATTCATCACACTGGCAAAGTTTAATCCAGTTACTTGTTTGTCTAAGTCATAAGCAACACATTTTTATAATATAAAATTTTAGATCATCTTGGCTGCTCAGTCCCTTGTGTTTCTCTGTGTTTATAATTATGTGAATAATTCTCTGTCAAAATTGACTGAAATCCTAACTCTTCAAGAAATGTAACAGAATAATACTTTATTATTAGGTGAAAAGAAATCACAAAGAAAAAAGACTGTTTACATTAGAGCACGTGGTAGAAACTTTTGAAAAATGGTGTGGCATCTTTCTTTCTATGAGGTTGGGGAATTAAACATGTAAAAACAACATTTCTCAGGAGTTGTGGGAATAGCACTTAATGGAAGCACATTATTTAGACTAGGCACGTACAAAAACTCAGCAGGATTCTATAGGAGCAGCACTGTCTTCAAGAAAACACTACGAAAAATTAATAATGCTTTTTTTTTCTTGATGGCATCCCTACCCATCTTCTATCTGTATATAGGCACAGCATTCCAAGTGTGCCAGATGTTCCCTTTATTGAAACAATGTTTATTAGAAGCTGGCAAAGAACACAACACTCAAAACCAGCAAAGGGACAACTCTGTTTTCTTCTAAATGTGATCAAAACAGAATCTTGAACATCTCAAAGTCCTCTGAGATAGTGATATTCCACATTATTTTAGTAAATGCAATATAAGCCCAGGTAGCATATACTCAAATGTGAGCTTTTAAATGGCAAGCCATTTCCTTCCAAAAGTGAGAGTAACTGGCCGTAGGCCTTCCCCTAACCCTGAAATTGCTTAAACCCATATTTCCCAGTAATTTTCCCAGTAAGTTTACCAGCTTAACTGGTAAGGGAAAAGCCGTGAAGTCGTATCTCCACACAGGGATTAGGTGGCAATATAGGATTTGGCAAGGACTCTCAGCTGCGCCTGCCTGCACACAGCATGGTTCAGCCTGGTTGATCGGTGGCACCTTGTTATTATTCCCCTTGGTCAGTAGCTACTATCTTGTGCCGTTTTTAAGGAGTTAGGGAAACCTGTGCTCTTTGGAAGTTTTCAACTGGAGTAGCCAAACTCTAGAAGCTGCTTGTTTTTTATTTCTATGCCCTGGCTCTGTTTGGCCTTCTGTAAAGCAAAATTGTCAGAGGCAATTCCTTATGTCATGGGTGAAGAAGACTCCTTTGAGTTCTGGTGCAAAGATCCTCCTGGCCCTTTGATTGCCGCCTCATATTCAGCAGCAGGAATGCTCTTTCTCCACTCTAGGCTCTCTGAAACAGAGATGAGACAGGGTATTTATGTCTTTCACACTTTACCACTCATGGAGGTGAATCTCAAATGAGGGTGAGGGGAGGTTATGTGGGGTTTTTGTTTTGTTTTTTATTTTTCATTTTTGAGCTTACTACATAGAATTTTTGTAAGCTGATGGTAGTTCGTCTGTAATGCTGTGCTCTTCGGCGTTCTTGATGTATTGAAGGACTTATGGTGACTTCTTGACCTTCACTTTTACTGTTCTGGCTGTTTGCTACATTTGTTCCACTTAGATAATATTTTAAAGTTGCTTGGTTTTTTTAATGACCATCAGGAAGCAAGAAACTTCTACCCCAGTCTTGAAAACACAATACAACTGTAAGGTTCTACAATTCATTATACATTCTAATCTGTTTCTGGCAAATTCTTAGATTTTTGGGGCACTTCAAGCAAATTCACATAAGGCTAACAAAAAGATGGAAAAAAAGAATGCATGAAAATGACTTCACAGAAGTCAGATTCTCAGTGGTTTAATAAAAACGTAGGTGATTTTTGCCCGTTTCTTCAAACAGTATCTTCTTAAATTATGGATCGGGGCTCAGGTGTGGAGTGGTCAGATTGAGGAGAAAATAAGACCACCAGTTGCTACTGAACGCGGCAGTGGTGATTCACCTTTTGGCTCGGAAGTTAAAAGCCCACTGCTTAGTGGATGTCAGGAACACGTGCTGGTGGAGTACCGTGCTGTGCATGCCCGGTTTTCTTCAGAAAAATCTTTTGCTTGCTGTAGTTGAAAACAAGGTACTGGGCTAGGTAGATCTTTACCAACTACAACCAGATTATTATTTATTTATTTTTTTTATGTCACGTCGCTTAAAGTTGTCACTGCACTTGGTATGCAGTGATGATGCCGCTCGGAGGTTTCAGAAGTCTCTGAGACAGAGTTCTAGGCATGTGTCTGGTTATTTTCCTTCCTCCCCACCTAAGATGTGTGAATTGTACCTTTGAAATATCTGTTTCGTTCATCCGCCTGTGAAGAGGGAATGGGTTAACTGTACTATACATGGCTTAGGAGGAAAAATTGTTTTGACCAAGTCAGTATTTTCAGTTATAAAATAACACAGGTTCAGCATTCAGTCCTGCATCTCTTTTTATAGGAGATGGTTTAGTGAAAGAGTTGCTATTTATATGAATATCTAATTTTAATGTTAATATATTTGAGCCGATGCTACTTCTAACTTAGTAATGAAAAACAAAGCTATAACTGGAAATACTTCCAGACACTTTACTGAAAGGTTTCTTACTGAGCTGTGCCTTTGCGGAAAGCTTCTTTATATTCCAAAATGTTTTGCAGCATGACTTCTGCCATTCTGTATAGATCCAGAATGTGCTTCTCACTTGTGATTACTTTTGGCCAGGTGTCTTGCATATTATGATGATATGTTCTCATTAGTCATATTGTGATAAGAATTTTAGTGAACAATTTATTTTTGTTTTGTTTTGTCTTGCAGGCACCAAGTATAGATGAAAAAGTAGATCTTCACTTTATTGCGTTAGTTAATGTAGGAGGTCATCTCTACGAGTTGGGTAAGAGCACTTTTTATCCTCTCTCTCCATTTGTTTGAAACAAATACAAGTAATAATGTTGTTAACTATCAAAGTTTGAGAGAAATTACTTGATTAAATGTAGGGCTTAGTTTCTTTTCAACTGCATCATAGTGTCCAGGGATCAGGGGATTCTGTCAAACAATCGTACCTTCTTTCCATTGTTTTTTTGGATTCTCCTTCTCTCAACTCCTTCCAATTAAGATAAAACAGTACAGAATACTAGATTGCCTCTAAACTTCCTTTTACAAGGACAGAAAACCAGAAAGATATGATAAACACTCAGAGTTTTAGAGAAGGAAGTACTTTTATATCTGTGTTCCTGAAATTGCTTGTGGAATTAATAAATGAACTGTATGCCACCTTAGAAGTGTTAGCTATGTTTTTAAACAGCATAATGCAGTTCAAACTCGAATTATGTGCTCAGAATGCAAGCAGGTACTAATATAATTCATTTGTTATAGGCTGGTTATTTTGTGGTCACTAGACAGTTAACTGTAAAACAGTAGTCTCTGTTTTCTGAATTACAGCTATTTTTTTTCCCCCCTCTTTGGATTGTGTAGCATGACGTTCTGCTCGGAAATTCTCTAATGACTCCAATCTTAAACATGTTGCTGGGCAACTAGGTTTTGCTGCAGGCACTTCAGAAAACTAGCAAGTCGATCAGGATTTAAAAAGTGCAAGTCACTGGTCTTTCCTAACATATTTTTTTTCAGTATTTTATGGTGAGAACATTTTCATCTTAGGAAAATCAACACGTGATTAGGAAATGCCCTTAACAGGTGGCAGCTAATCATAACCTGGGGCACAAGTGGTATATAAGAAGTGTATATGTTAACATAAAGGTGATCTAAGGGGTATTATCAGTGGCAAGTAATGAACAATAGGTATGCATTTGTGGTTTTTTATGATGCTGTATGTCTATCAGTGACCCAGATCAAATAGTGAGGCAACAACCGTAGGATGTAATAAATATTTTATGACTAAATTTCAAGGCGTGATGGATGGCTCACTCTTCTAGTTGTGTGCTACAATTTCCATGTTACCCTTTCATTGTGCATTTATTCACTGTGCCTATAAAGCACACTACAGACTATGATTACCATGTTTAGATATTTTCCATAAGTATGATGCAAGATAAAACCATTGAATTTTTTGCTAAAAATTTAAAAAACAAAACCAAGAAGCATTTAGCTCCACTGTATAGCAGAATGCTAATACTACTGTTTCCTTTGTTCTTAAAATAATTTCTCTCTGTACCAGCAGAAGAAAGCAAAAAATACTTAGAAGTGGGGAAAATGGTAGAAGGTTTTGCAATTAATTCACTGGCTTCAGTCACTGTGGCCATCATGTAGGCTGTGGCAGGCAGAAAATGCTAACGAAGCACATGAATATTAAATGCTTTTGATGTTTTTGCTGTAGAAAACACGTTATTTATAGGCACATAAAATTAAAATGCTGTTCTGCCAAGATGCATGTAAAAAAAAAAAAAAGTAAAAACCAAGTCAAACTTAGCTTGCAACAATACAGGGCATTCAGTCGTGTTTCCCTGGCATGTTCTGAGGGGTTTGCATTGTTGTATCTTCAATCACCCTTGTTACAATAAGGAACAATCTCTTATTCATGTAAATCCAAAAGTTTTCTAACATTGAATCTATTTTTAGCTATGGAAAATGTAGTTTGGAAGTATGGTCAACTTTGATGAAATCTTTGGGCAGGGAAAAGCCTTTAAAAGGGAGGAGAGAGCCAAAAGGGAATTTGGCCTAGCAAATACTTAGGATATCCTGACATATGTTCCCATGTTGTTAGCTCTTCACAAGTAACCTGAAACATATTTCTACGAAGAAAATGATTTTAAAAATTATGAGAAAGATAGCATTATTAGATTTCAAATGGGAGAAAAAAATAATTAACTATAGCAACCATTTTTAAATGCTGTGAAAGTACTTAGTACTTGACGCTATAATGTTTTTTTGCTGCTTTTNTGATCACAGCTGTCAAAAACTACAGATGCACAGCTGCCTGGGTAAATTCATTAAGTGTAGTTGGAATTGTTCTTCTCTATTGAAAAACCAAAGTACTGCATCAGGACTAAAGCAATCACAACTTACCGCCTTAAAGGTTTCAAATAACATACTAAAAAGTATTTCATTGGTTTGATTGTGGTGGTGTGATTTATTTTTAATGCAACTGGCTGTTCATTGCGATACCTGTTGAAGCAATCAACAGTGGAGGAGAGACCTGGGAATAGCTAGCTGCATGCAAGATTCTTTTATGAAAAATGGGGTAGCATTTTTGTCAGTCTGTTCAAATAGTTTTAACTGGAAAAATTAAGCTTTTCTAATTTTATAAATGCGTTGTTCTATCTTCCTTTGTGTTTCAACAGATGGGCGCAAGCCATTTCCAATAAACCATGGGGAAACTACTGACGATTCATTTTTAGAGGTAGGAACAGAAAACCGTCTTGAATGGTGTTGTTCAAAATTCTTGCTTTATTTACATAAAACCTGTATAAATATTTATAAAAATATTTTATAAAAGTCTTGCTATATTTATGGTTGGATGAGGAACAGAGCGAGTGGAATGGTGAGATAAAATAAACGGGTATTTCAGAACGCTCATGTTGTGACTCTGGATGCCAGGCTATAGTAACACAGTAACAAGAAATATCAGAAGGGTTGACTATAACAGAGGATCAGACTGACTGTTCTTCTGTGATGAGATTTTCACATAACACTGCACCTTTCAAATTGTATGTGAGATGAAGTGATCAGATCAAAAATTTAGGATAATTTTTCATTCTCTTTGGTTATAGCTTGATAGGTGCCATGCTAGACATGAAATGTTTTCCTTTCTGGCACTTGCTAATAATCAGTCTTCTCCCATTTCATGGCTTCTTTTGGGTGCCAGTCAGGAACTGTTTAGATGAGAAATGAATTGGAAAGGAGTGCACTGAATCGGGAGGATAAACAGTCATCCCCACAGAATGATGAGAGAAGGCAATGCCTAGATCTGACTTTTATGGTATCCAGACTGGATTAGCTTTACAAAAGGAAGAAACCAGAGAAGAACTAAGAAACCAACCAAACAAAACCTTTTATAGTTTAGTAGCATAGACTTGTGTCTGTAAAGGCTGCATACAATTTGTGCTTGTTTGGGCAGGGGGAGAAGTTGGATAAAGCTTTCCTTTCTTCTTATGTGGCTTTTTTGCCTTTTTTCTTTTTTTTTTTTTCCTGTTTTACTGATAACATGTGTTCTCCAGATTGCACCCTAAAGCTAGATGAAGGAATTACTTATAATCTTTCACTTACCCTGCGCAGCTTAGATTCATCTTGAAACAAAGGAAGTATTTCTGAATACAGCAGCACTAGTAATAGCCAACTTCAGAGATGCATTTAGGAAGTCAGACAAGGAACACAACTGGTGCAAAAAGGAATATTCAGTCGTTGTTGCTAAGGTTCTGTGTATGAATCTGGCTCTCTTTGATGCTGCCCATATGAGCACTGCAAATAATCTTGAACAGTGGTAACTCAGATCAGAAACACAGTTTATGTAGATTTGTCATGCTTCTTAGTAATCTTCTATAGAAAAAATATTTTGAGCGTATTTTGTATGAAGTGCATCATCATATTTCATTTGTGGGTTTTTTTTAATAAGTATGATTTATCGTGTTGTGTTTTTTTTTTCCCTTAGGATGCAATAGAAGTTTGCAAGAAGTTCATGGAACGTGACCCAGAAGAATTAAGATTTAATGCAATTGCACTGTCTGCGGCTTAAAAGCCTTTTCCAGTGAGGTGAATCTATTGCAATGTATTGTAACAATAAAACTGTTGCCATATGTTAATAGTACAAATTTTGATACTTCCCTAACATGTTGATTAATTGTAGCATACGTGGAATAAACTTTGCATTTGTCCTTGCTATATCTTGCTGCTTGTTCCTGAAGCAACATTGGGTATTTATATACAAGCATGCATTTTGTGCAAGACTTCCTTTGTGGTGGGTTTTCCCCCTCCCGCTCCCTTTAAAAGTTTGGGAATTACCGTCTGTCATATTTCATCATAATAATGATGAGCTAGTTCAGAGCAGGATTATCATTTGTATCACTCACAGATAATGTTTTGAGTGGTGTATGTGATATGTTAATGGGTAAAAACTTGGCATATGAGACTATCTCCATCTTTTAATTATAACTTTTAATTAAAACTTTTGCAGGTGACTCAAAAGACAAATGCATTTTTTTTCAGTGCATTATTTCTAAATAAATATATGGAAGAAAAAAGGCAGAAAAAGGACTGTTTCTTCTTACTGGTGGTGAGCACTAACATTTTTAAATTACCTTAATCTTTTTTTGTTTCGAATTAAAGTTGATTTTGTTTCTCAAGTTCAAAAATGTTAATAAATTTTAAAAAAACTTTAGTTAAACCAGTATTTGCCATATGTATACGGGGAAAAACAACATGATTTTTTTGCCTCAGAAAAGCCACACTAGTAATTAATACCAGTTCAAATGGTAGGACTGCAGAGGACACACAGAGGTGAATACAGCAATGTGGAGCATTCACATTCATCTCACCTAAATGAAATAAATGATAGAGAAGTAACGATCATTGTAATGAAGCTTTGTGTAACAAGAGCAGACTATATATTTTAAGATAGCTGTGATGGTTATAAACTTTTTTTTCCCCTTTTGGAGTATCTATTGTAAGTTTGTCAGGTGGAATTACTGAATGATATGTGATACTATTCCTTCCCCTGAACC
The DNA here is from genome assembly GCA_013398155.1 of Pedionomus torquatus. Classification (NCBI taxonomy): domain Eukaryota; kingdom Metazoa; phylum Chordata; class Aves; order Charadriiformes; family Pedionomidae; genus Pedionomus; species Pedionomus torquatus. The sequence continues at coordinate 45,331 of VZRU01015415.1, forward strand.
ATCCCTCCCACCCCACCCACTGGACCTTAAGGTACTGCTGACCAGTTTCTACATTTGAATTAGGAACAACTTGGTTGTCTGGGGGATTTTAGGGTGTCTTGTGTTGTGTTTTTTTGAATAAGCAATCTTACGCTTTAAGATTCTCATTAAGGTTGGTTTTGGTTAATGTCCATCTTTTAAAATTCCAGGAAAATATTCTTTGTTTGCTTTGAAGTGAAATAATTCAGGTTTGCTTCCAGTCAAGATCACTGCCAAAGGAAACTGAACCCTCTGTGTCCCAGAGGGTGCTTTCATTCTCTGTCAATTGTCATTGCAGGAAAAACGAATGGGGTTATGCCAGAAGCAATCTGGCAGAGTTTTCCTTCTTCATAGAAAAGAAAGAGGCCTGGGAGTCTGTCTTATCACTGAAGAACATCTTTTGCACTCTAAAGAAAAAGTCAGAGTGTTTGTCTAAAACATGTCACCTGGAGAGTCCCCTAACAACCAGAGTCTTTTTTCTATAAGTGAGCTGGTTTGAAAAGTGAGGGGGAAGAACAACACTAACGAGCTTCTAATTTTGAGCACTTTTTCACCCCAATAAAATGCAGTATCGTTAGGACTTGCTTTATGTTGCCATGCTTATTAGTAAAACTCTGAATCTTGTCTTTAAATAAAAATCAAAGGCTTTAGTTACCAAAGCCGTTGCATTATCTTCCTCCTAATATCAGAAAATCAAATAAAAGTCACAACTTAGTTGGGGTATTGCATATCTTATGCTAACAGAGACTCAAAGGATTAAGTTTAAAGTAAGCCATACTTATATTGTTGTTTGCTGTAGGAAAATATTCAAAGCATAATATGCTCTTAGAAGATTTTGGTAGGTTTAGGTAGTAAACGGAGGAGCTCTGGTTTTTTGCAATTACTTATTGCAAAATCACTTCAGAACCAGAACTTTAATTGAGTATTAGGACTTATTAAGTGAGTTAATGACAAAGGAAATTTAGGTTAGGATAGTAAACTTGGCGTGGAATTTTTCATGGTCACACTGGAACAATGTATCTCAACTCTTAAATGAACACTTCTAAGAATTCTTAGTATTTTGGCAATATGATAGCTTTGCTCAACGTCTTTTACGTAGTCCTCAAATCCGTTGTCCTGTAGTGTAAAGGCTTCCTTCTATTTTGTTTTACTTTCAGGGCTAATTTCTGGCTTATTAATATATAAGATGATACTTTGTAGTGAACACTGCTTTGGGAAAGGTTCTCAAAAGTTTGAGACGATGAAAGAAGAGCAGTGTACCAGTTTTTATGCTGAACTGTATCTGCTCACAGCATGGTCCCTTGCTAGATGGAAACTCAGTAATTCTGCAGTGCCATCTTTCAGTCTCACCTAACGTGCACTATCTAACGACCTTCCAGTGCTGTTCCAGAACCATGTTCTGGCACAGGCACTGGTGACCATCTTGAGGAGCACAGGAAACAAAGGGAACTAGAAGATGCTGGAATATCTTTGGCCTCGACAGAACCTGTGTATCTTGGACACAAGGAGTGAGGAACAGTTGGCCAGCTTGTGTAGCTCAGCAAGGTCCTGGCCAGGGGCTGGTGAGCCCTGCAAACCACGTGGGGCGTTTGGCTCTGCAATGCCCATGCAGACGTTGCCTTTTCAGTACAGCATGTGCTGATTAGCTCAAGCTCCGTGGGAAAATAACGCTCTATTTCCAAACTTGGGACAGTCCTGCCAGAGCCTCACCACCACGGTGGTGCAGAGCACGGTCTGGCCACAGGCAGGCAGTCCCGGTGACTTGCCAGGATGTCCCTCTTCAGCTCCTGCAGCCTGGGGCAGCCCTACATATCATCTTATGGACACTCAGCGCTTCTCTTAATTTTAGCTGAGTGGGGCTGGTGTGCTATTAAGCGCTCAGGATTGTTCAAGCTCTTTTAAGTCTATTGGTGTACGTTTTCCGGTGTTATTACAAGCATTTTATTGAGAATTTCTCAGAATTTAATAACCGGTACAATGGCCTGTCCTTTGTCACAGCTGCATGATTCAGTTAAGGAAAAGGAAAAGCAGTGTTTTCTGTCACTGAAATGTAAGTTTTTAGAAAATAAACGCAGTTAATAGCCCACATTTTAAAAAACAAATACAGTCTTTCCCTAAGGGTGGAAGCCTGCCTTGGTAGAAAATATTATTGTATCAAATATTTGTAGAACTCTCTCTGAGAAGAATATGACGTAAAGTGTTGCTTGACTTATCACTGGGAGCACACACTCGCTGAGCAGAACAATATTATGTTTGCTACTTTTGACACCAACAATTAGCAGCTATAGCTGGTATAGAATCATATAATGGTTAGAGTTAGAAGACACTTTGAAGATCATCAAGTTCCAACCCCCCTGCCATGGGCAGGGACACCTCCCACTAGACCAGGTTGCTCAAAGCCCCATCCAGCCTGGCCTTAAACACTTCCAAGGATGGGGCATCCACAACTTCCCTGGGCAACGTGTTCCAGTATCTCACCACCTTCGCAGGAAAGAATTTTTTCCTAATATCCAATCTAAATCTCCCCTCTTCCAATTTAAAACCATTACCCCTCGTCCTATTACTACACTTCCTGACAAAGAGTCCCCCTCCTGTATATAGAATATTTTTCTGACCTAGAAGGTTGGGTGACTTCCCTTGTTAGTGCAAAGGAATATTTAACTATTTTAGTTGTTTGTGCTTTCATAGAAAAAATATTTGTGGTAATCAATTTGAAATGCACTTTGAGGAAGAAATTTACATGTTGGAACTTTTTTTTTGCTCAGTGAATAACTTTGCCTTGAAAGCTGCTGTGATCCACACGACTTAGTAAAAAGAGGACTCAATCAAAGTACTTGATGGAAATGACTTGAATTATTTGGTCTAAAACATTGGATGCTTGATTTGCAAGAAAAGCGATTTGATTTCCCATTAAATGAAACAAAACAGCCAGAAATAAGTTCAAAACTGTTTTTTTTTTAAACATGACCTTTTTTGAAACCCGTTTCATAGAATTTTATTCTCAAACATATTTAAACTTTTATAGTATTCGTAGTTACTTCCCTCTACTTAGGGACAAGCATCATATTTTTATATGAAGTGAAAAGTCAGACCTTTAAAATCTGGGAAAAGCTGTAGTACTTCTCCAGAAAAATGTTTAGTAGTGACAGCTAATGCAAACTGATGTCAGTCAGCAACAGCACCACGTACATTTAGACTTCTTCTTTTTTTTTTTTTTTAGTCTCTGTAGTCACAAATGTTAAATAGTGAGACGAGAAGGCTGTTTTTCTGATGCTTAGGCTTCCCACTCAAGAAAAAGGCAGGTCCTTCATTTGTCTTGGGGCTGATCTGGCTTGGAGCAGGAAAATAACTTCAAAATTACAGCTTTGATTATTCATCACTGGCTCTACGGCATAGTTGTCTCAAATCACACCACTGTGAGGAGCTAACTGCATCATTTCTATGCATCTGTAACTTTAATGAATGCCAAACATCTCCTCTGGAACTTCTTTCAGCTGGAGTCGCTGGGGTTTTCTGCCTGTGTGTACCACCAGTAACACTGATCTCCACATAACTGCAGACACTGATGGCTAATTGCTTCTTGAGATGTCGAAGAGATCTCCAAAAATCTTCCCTATTCTAAGAAAGATGTTTACAGAGCAGAAACAAGATGTGCTCCCAAGAGGCGTTTAGGAGCAGTTAATTTGTGTGCAGTACAAATTTTAAGTTACTTTTCTCGGTGGACCTTTAAAAAATTCCATTGTGTGGAATTCAGCCCTGGGCCTCACGAGCAGGAGGTGCCCGCAGCAACTCTGTTTTGCTTACAGAGAAGACAGGGAAAGGTGGAAGAAACATGGATGGTGCCATAATCCCAACTGACCTAGCGTTGGTGATTACTGTAGGGTAACCAGCCACCCGGGCTCTGGAGGAGTTGGGCTGAGACTGAGCTTCAGGACCCACAGCAGAGCGTGGGGAAGGCATGAAGAAACTATTGTAGCATGAGTGAAATAAAGCTAATAGGGACCTCCCTCCTGGAGGTCCTCTTAGCAAACCCAGGATTGCTGCAGATGGTGCTGGGAGCAGGAAGGGAGTGTGGAAGCTGTGCCCTGTGGCTCCAGCTCCGTCCCCGGCGTTTCTGTTAGGGTCATTTTGGAGGAAAAGAGTTCAAACCAAAGAGTGGACCTCTCCCGTCTTCCAAATCATGGAATGGTAGGGGTTGGAAGGGAGCTTTGGAGACCATCTAGTCCAACCTCCCTGCCGAAGCAGGTTTCACCTAGAGCAGGCTGCACAAGAATGCATCCAGGAGGGTTTTGGGTTCTCCAGAGGAGACTCCACCATGTCTCTGGGCGCCCTGTTCCACTGCTCTGTTACCCTTAAAGTAAACAAGTTTTTCCTCACGTTGAGATGGAATTTCCTGTGTTCCAGTTTGTGCGTGTTGCCTCTTGTCCTGTTGCTGGGCACCACTGAGAGGAGCCTAGCCCCATCCTTTTGGCACCCGCCCTTCAGATGTTTATAAGCATGAGATCCCCTCTCAGTTTTCTCTTCTCCAAGCTGAACAGGTCCAGGTCTCTCAGCCTTTCCTCATAAGTGAGACGCTCCAGTCCCTTCAGAGTCGTCACAGCCCTTGGCTGGCCTCTCTCCAGCAGTTCCCCATCCTTCAACCAGGGAGCCCAGAACTGGACACCGTGCTCCAGATGCAGCCTCACCAGGGCACAATAAAGGGGAAGGGTGACCTCCCACGACTTGCTGGCCGTGCCCTTTTTAACGTTCTCTTTTTTTAATCTTCTTGGCCGTAAGGGCACGTTGCTGGCTCACGGTCAACTTGTTGTCCACCAGAGCTCTCCAAAACTCATCTCCTGTCTTCCACAAGGCTCCTAACCTCATCCCCAAGCAGGACAAGGCTGCCCAAGGGCGTGGAACCCCTTTCCTTCGGCCGCAAGGTGGGGAGGTGCGGGAGCCAGCCCGCAGGGCTCCGGCTGCCCGGCCGGAGGGAGCCGGCCCGCAGGGTGGTCCCGTCCGGGCGGGGGCGGTACGCGGGACGGCGGGGGGGG
>VZRU01015415.1:72000-225108 GCA_013398155.1 Pedionomus torquatus
AAGAAGAACCTTGACCTGTTGATCCTTCAGCTTTTATAGGGGGCATGATGCTGATGGGATGGAATACCCCTGTTGGTCAGTCCTGGGTCACCTGTCCTGTCCGCTCCTCCTTGAAGGCGGGACCCTCCGACGGGTGAACGACGAAAATTATCTGACCTTGGTTCTTCCAGCAATAAGTCTAAACAAGGGCCTCTCTGCATACCATCCCCCGGTACAGTCAGGTCTTATCATTGCGAGATGGACCAGCTCCGCACAATGTGCTGTTAATTTCAGAGCCCAGCTAACTAGGAGAGGCCTAGCTAAGAAAGCAAATACTGTAAAACAGAAAATTGGTTCATTTTACCTCAAACCAGGACACAGACCACTTACTTTGCCAAAGCAGGAAAAAGAAATAATATTTATCTGTGGCTTTTTAAAACCAAATTGTTGTCTCCCTTCCAAACGGCTATGGTGTGGCAGTGGTGGTGAGTCAGCAATATTTAATACCCTTCCAGAGTCTAAAGTTGGGGAAGTTAGTCCAAGTGTTTTTCTAACTCTTATTCTGGTTTGTTCTCGTGTCATCACACCTCTAAAGGGGACCTTTATTTTTAATTTTTTCAGTCAATGAGACCTTTCTAGCCCTTTGAGTTGAAGGTAATTGCTACTGCCTTAGAGCACACTCTAGAACACAGAAGAATATAATTAAGCAAATTCTTCTGACTTTGCCATCTTCAATGCTTTCCTTCTACTTCTGCCATCTTGTCATTAACTGTTTATTTACTTTCATCATATTCAATCTATTTTTAATTTTTATTCTAGCATGGCTATAGAATTTCTTCTACATTTTGTCTTTAGTTTTTTTTTCCCCTTTAACTTGCTTGATTGTTTTTATCATGCTAATTGTGCTAATTTTGTTCACTTCTGTTTGTGCGAATGGGTTACTCAAAGAGTTCCTCTTTAATTCTACTACCGCTTGGTTTAGGCTATTTGGTTTCGCAACATATTTTTGATAAAATGCAAAATTAAGCTAGACATAATACTTTATTGATCTGATTGGACACCTGCTGGATTCTATAACAGCCTTTAAGCCTATAAATAAGTTTTTGAGCCCTGTTGCAAGTGTGGAGTAGTCTCTCTACACAGACGGCAGAACTGAGGCTCCCTCCTTGTGTCGTGCAAAACTGCTGTCTTTATTAATAAAATTTTTGAGTGGGAAACTGAGCTACCTGTCTTGACATGCCTTATTTAAAGTAGTCCCATATTTTGAAACATTAATTGTAATGCTAAAACCTACAGGGCACTCGTGGTATTTTGCATAACCCATTGTTTAGCGTCGTTGCTAAATAACTAGGTACTCGTTTCTTGAGTCAGTGTTTCTTCTACAGGAAGATTTTTGGGGGCCCTTTCTGTTTTAGTTACCAGCAGATAGTGGTTGCAAGTGAAGGCAAAAGAAAAGCCACGTGAGGATGGCTATTGGAACGGTGTGTATATGTGTGTCAGCTAACAGGCTGTCATCTGGATATCTGTGCGATGGAATAAGGTGCCGTGATGAGTTTTTGATGACTGTTTGCTTTGTAGTTACAGTTCAGACTCCTTTAAGATCCGCTGATTTGTCCATATTAGGCTGCTTTTACTCCAGTAAAGGTGTTATGGGAAACTTCCGTATGTTTGTCCCAGCAGAAGCAAAATCTTCAATGATTAAAAACCAGTCACTTTAACTACATGCAGGAAGGTGAAAACAAAGTCATTACATGCAGAACAATAAAAAAACCAAACAAACAAACAAACAAAAAACAACCCAAAAAACAAACAAAACAAAACAAAAAACCCAAACCAACATTAATTTTAGTCTTGCTGATAAAGAACACAGTTGTTGTTGAAAATAGGTTTGGTCTTTTTTTTTTTGTTTTTTAAACAATGAATATTACCAAAGAACTGAACAAGAAAATTTTCTACTTGTTGCTCTAAAAGAGGTAGGCTCTTGGCATGAGGGTGAACTTGCTGATTTGAGATTAGGGTCTCTTTCCCAATTAAACACGAGGATTAGAAGAGCATTTGGTGCTAAAACGCTCACCGGGCACTGTGCCGCTTGTCTTTCTGTTCCTGAGTCAAAAGTGTTATCTGACTGGGAGATACAGTCTCAGATTCATACTGTTTATAAATATTTGATCAAATAATGTATCGTCTCCCAAGCCATGGGAAATCAGCAAGTCAGAACTAATGTAAGCTGTAGATGCAATTTCATTTTGAAGTGTGTCAGGCATTATGATGGGAAAGGAAGAGCAAATGTTCTTTGAGCATTTGTGATAAGTACAGTAAAGGTTCATGCCTTGATCTTCATGATCAGGGTCTGAGAGGAGACTTCTTGTCCAGGAGGGAAAGAGAAGTTTACAAGTAGAGCACCATGATGAACACTGTCCTGTTTCTTCTTTTTTCCCTCTGAGTGTACCTATCGCTTAAAAAGTGGCATTTAGCTGCCTTTTCTTGCTTAAGCAATATAATCGTAATTCACTCGTTTATTACACTTTCACTGATGGTAATGTATTAGTAACTTAAAGTATTTCTTTACTAACCGGTACTGTCAAAAGTCAGTATAGAGTCCTAGACTTGTACATAATTAAGACAGCTTGCTAGTCTGCTGTACAATATTTTTGTAGTGAAAGTGCCTCTTAAGGGGGGTTGGGGGGAAAAGTCCTGCCTGAAACTAGTTGTTTGCGTAGTTCCAAATTAGCGATAGTGTGTATATTGCTGTGCTCAGTGGTTTTGATGGTATCTGACAAAAAAAGCCACAAACATTGTATTCTCAGAGAAAGAAGACATTGGAACAGTTTGGTAGCATATGGAGAGTCCAGATGCAAAAAGAGCAGGGTATGTGTATTTATGTAATAGTCAAATATGCAGTTTGTAATAAATGACAGGAACACGAAGGGCAAAGAAAAGCTTGGGCACTTCTATTTTTGTGATTCGTGATGTAAAATAAAGGTGATTTGCCTATAATGTATTTACACCGGATGACTGCAGGTATTGAAAACGCTAATTGAGCTGAAGGTGATTATTTTAAAGAAAATTATTGTCAAAATAAATTCCACTTTATAACAGCAGAGGTCAGAATATGTCAGGAGATACGTGAAATCAGTTTTGCAGTGACACCCAGATTCAATGTGAATTCACACCCGCTATCTATGCAGGCTCTCGAACTGAGGCACAAGTCTTGGAGAACGCTGGCTGACACAAGATATACGAGAGTTTTTTTAATTGCATATTCATGGTTATACACCTTAGTTAAAAGAGACATTGTACAGATTTAATACTTTGGATTTAATACAAGTTAGACTTCTGTCTGGGTTTTTTTGTTGGTGTTTTTTTTTTTTTTTTTTTTTCTGGATACATGTTTCCCTATCTTACTTTGTGTGTCACAATGAAATACTTAAGCAAGTAAGTATTAAGAAAGTTGGTATATGGGGGCAGGAGGAAGTGGTGGGTGATGCTTCTCCTTTCTGTAATGATTTCTGATGCAAGAGAAGTGTTTGTGAGAAGATGTGCCGCTCTCCCTATCTGAGTTTTTCTTTTTTTTCCCCATTTAATTACAGAGAAGGCTGGAATTCCTCTTAATATGAAAGTACTGGTATCCTCCCTCCCCACCCTGCGAACGTGCTGACATACCTGCTACAGGTCACTGTCAGACCGAGGATGCTGGGCGAGGTGGCAACTAGTTTAACTCAATGGGATAATTCCTTTGTTAGTCTGTAAATATTGTGCAAGTGGTGTCTGAATGCTCCAAGCCGAAGTTACAGCCAACTTTTTGTTCTAGCTGAAAATATTTAGGAGGATGTGAGTCTAATAAAATGCAATAATTTTGTGATGCCCCCAAACAAAATTTAATCTTGCATCGGAAATAGCATTGATGGTACAAAGTACCATTCCTTTCTCTCTGGAATTTTGAATAAAAAAACCCCAAAGACATCATTCCACTTTGATAAAGTGGTGACCTAATGTTAAAAGCACTTCCCAGTTTTGTTTTTGTTAATGGTAGGGAAAGTCTCTTCAGCTGCTCTACCGAGCTGTGAATAAAACGGTCAAAAATTTCCTGTAGAAATGTCAATCGTGTACCCGATTAAGCAGCAGAAATTGGCATAAATTCATGCAATATGTATGGAGGAAAATGTTTAAATTGGGGGCAGCGTATGCTTTGTTTCAGTTGCTAGGCAAAACTTCAGACATTCCTGAAGTCTGCGTGCCCTGGAAGGCAGCTGGTCATAGAAACCATTGTGGCTTGAACCTGAAATGCTTGAGGCATCTTGCCTATGGTGGAAGAAAATCTCGGTCTTCCAGGACATAGATATTCTCTGCTGATGAGAAACTGTATGAATTGGTGATAATGTTACTCTGTTTAAAGAATTATCATTTTAAAATACAAAAGCAAGTAAAGCTAGAGATGAAAAATGCCCGAAGTATATACATTGGCTTATAATCCTCTGGATTGTAATATATATATATATAGACATATGAAGTGCATCCTTCCTGTCATTACAAAGTACAAGCATAATCCTACTAAATGAATAGATGAGAGTAGTCTTCCAAGACTGTTTTTATGGCACTGGATAGAATATTTTCTGGTACAATCCCTTTGCTTGCATCTTGATCCTTTTCTTGTGCACGTTGTGTGTGGCTTTTTTTCATCACAATTTGTGTGGCTGTATCATTAGGGAGAAGTTATGTGAATACATGTAAACTGTCCCACTACAGGTTGGAACCTCTCTGGTTTCTTGTTTTTTTTTTTTTTTCACACAGGATTTAAGGTCAGTGTCGCGCTTTGAGAAACATTTATCTGCATATGGCTGAAATGTCCTAACAGCCATGTGTAGATAAATTATTTGATATGCTGTTGTCTGTCTTCCAGAGAAAAATAAATGAATGTTTTCAGCAACATGGAATTTCTTAATTATTTATGTATATATATAAAAGGGTGTTGAGCATTCACATTTTAAATGCTTAGTGCGTTGAATATGGAGACTGTGGGGTAAATTTCTGCCTCTCCCTTGCAGGGTATGGAATTGTTTACTAAAAGTCACGAACATTTCTCCAAGCATGTCATAATAAATATAACCAAGTTATGATTGTCTTTTGTAATAAGGGGGAGATTGACTACTTTTAAGTAGTAATTAAATCCTACCTCTGGGCAGCGTACGTAGCAACTTTGTGTAGCTGCTATGACAGTCAGTCTTATCTTGGGCTCTTCTAAACACACCCAGGGGAGGAGGCAAGCACTCTGTCAAACCAGTTTGGCACCTTAAACATTTAAATAAATAAAGCTGCATTTGCGGAGGCGCAATAAAACGGCTGGAGGAAGCGTTGGCACTTGAGGTGGTTGAGTAACGCTTGGGTTGTATCGATGCTCAGTCTGGATCAGAAATGGAGCAGTGAGTAACAGTGTCAAATAAGAAAGATAGTAAGGGGGAAGTGTTGGAAGACTTTGGAAGAGCAGCAATTGTCACTGGCAGCTTCTCTTCTGGACCACAATCTCTCCTCTGTGCTCTTCCCCTTAATTCTCTAATTGAAGTGCAACAGTTAGCCCTGTGTACCCCTGCGTGGGGCCACGTATGACTTTGACGGCTGCTAATACTTCTGTCTCGGGTTTTGCAAACCAGGCAGAAGAGTTCCATGGAGAGTAAGAGTTTTCTCCTGGTGCATTTGGCTTAACAAATGACTGAAAACATTCAGATAGGAAAGAGAAGTGACACCACGGTGTCATGCATAAAGAAGACTGTTTCCGTGGCACCTTCAAGTCTTTAAGTAGAGAGCGAAGTTCTGATTTTTGAGGTCAGTGGTAGCCTGATCCCTGATTTCTGTTAGCAATGACATTGTTTTTATAAAGGCAAATACATCTCAAACAGTGAAGGAGTTCATCTGTGGGGGGGAGTATATATATATTTATGAGTATTGGGTGAGTACTCTAAGTTCAAGGTGGAACTATGTCTGCTGTAAGATGACAAAAAGGTGTTGAAGGAGGGGTAGTAGGAGTAAGATACTCTGAAGAGCTGAAAGCTGTGTGATTAAGCACAAGAGCACAGGGTTGTTTTTTTTTCAATATTCTCCAAGAATAAAGACAGTTCAGTACCTTTCTATGTGTTCATCAAATATTTCTTTATACTTAAATCCTTCAAAAGGCAGTGTTGAAATTTTAGAACTGCTCATAAACCTAATCAGAGACAAGAGTTGGTCAGCAAAACTTACTGAGCCCAAACTTCCTTATTCTTTTGGCCAGACTGGTATTCTGACTCCCCTGGTTGTGCTCCTGTCATCTTTTCAGATGCACGCCATCCTTCTGTGGCTCCCTTGGACTTCAGTTTCCTCCGTAGCCATCCTTCCTCCTCTGACTGCAATTATTTAATTTCTTTGCCAGAGGCAGTTTCTTTCATCTCCTGCCAAGGAGAGGGACTGTGTATAAGCACAAAGCCTCTGGTCATATGCCGTAACTGGCGTCTCTCATTAGATGGTGCTGTGCAGCAGTGGCAGTGTCCTCTCCCGTCCAGCGCTCTAATATATGAGCTTATTACCTGTAATGCTGTGTGTCACTAAGAGCCTTGGGAAACGGAGCCTTCAGAAGCCTCACTCCCAGCTTAATAACTTGGTGCACGCACAGTGTGCTTCCCATACCCCGATCTAATTGTTTGCCTGCGTTTATATTCCTTTAAACTTTGGATTTTAAAAATTCCTAAAATAACTCCACAAAAAAAACCAACCCATCACTATTTTTCTTGATATGATAGTTCTATATAGCTCCTCTTACAGCTTCCTCACTCTCATATTTTTTAAAACTTAATTGTAGTTGAAAAAAAACCCAGCTAATAAATGTAGTAGTATTCAAGAGCTTTGCAGTCTTTCTTTTATTTCCATTTGAACAGATTGCATCAGTGGAGTTCTCTTAAACTAATCCTTCTCCCTGAATTATTCCAGATCCAGAAAAGAGCATGAAAGCTGGAGAGGGACTCTTTGTCAGGAAGTGGAGTGACAGGATGAGGGATAATGGTTTTAAATTGGAAGAGAGGAGATTTAGATAAGATATTAGGAAAAAAATCTTTCCTGTGAGGGTGGTGAGGCACTGGAACAGGTTGCCCAGAGAAGTTGTGGATGCCCCATCCGTGGAAATGTTCAAGGCCAGGCTGGATGGGGCTTTGAGCAACCTGGTCTAGTGGGAGGTGTCCCTGCCCATGGCAGGGGGGTTGGAGCTCTACGATCTTTAAGGTTCCTTCCAACTCTAACTCTTCTATAATATTTCTACAGCCGAAGCTGTAATGCTTAATCAGCATTAATGTCAGTGACTTCCACCTGATGATTTATTTCTATATAACTTTTGCTAGATAATACTGAAATTTCTCAAAGCTGTAGTATAAGCACTGGAATTAACACGAAGTGTCATAGTTTATGGGAAGTGGGGTCATGACTTTTTTTTCCAGACTTCATATGTTGCACTATGGAGTACAATGCTTTTATGGTGTTTTTTTTACCCTGTTAAATGTTTGTTTCTGCACAATTTCTTTGCTCACTGTCCATTGGCTGCCATGTTAATCAGCTAAATAAACCTGGTGAAATGGGTTGGAAACCTGTGGGTGTAGGTGGAGAAAGAAAAGAAGGGATGTGGGGACAGGAGGGAAGATGAGGCGAGATACACCTGCTGGTTCCCCAAACCCTGTGTGAACACAGGTGGGTGTATGTGTGAGAGAGAAAGGGGGTGGGTGGTGGTGGTGGTGAATGTTTTTGGCTGGAGTTAACTCAAGCCATGGCTTGATATGTACTCTGCTCAAAGTACTATTTCCAGTAAAGGTTGAAAAATTTGCAAGGAGTGATAAATCTCCAATAATAACAAGCAGTGACTTCCATGGATGAATATCCTCACTGAACACGCAACAGTAATTGTAGCTAAAGCATTCCCCTTCTTGGGTGCATGTTCTTTTCTCTGATGCCTTTCTCCTCCTCTTGCCAAACATAGTTTCAGGACCTTGCAGTTTGATCCCTGGTTTGCCTATTGAAAATATATGAAAAAAATCAAAATATTAGATACATCTAGGAAGTGAAGAAATCTATTTGTGACAAAAAACCTGCGGTCTAGGCCAGAAGTCTGCTCTGGTTTTGGCCACTTCTTTCACTATCTCTGTATTGCTTGGCCACTCACATAAATAATCCCAACAGGGACTCACTTGCGTATAGTAGTAGTTTTAGTATATTCTTCTTAATTAGTGTAAGCAAAGGTCTTTCCCATAAAAATGAATGCTAATGAACTGACAACCTGTATTGAAACTTGCAGCATATACTCTCTGACCTGGAATTACAATAGTAGTAAAACTGAGCTATAAATTTAGGAAATGGAAACATCAGAATGCTCTGTACAGCTTGTGTTTATCTTTTATTCTAAATGAACAAGAACAAAATATTTAAAGATTCAATTACAGTGAAGCAGAGACATTACTTAAAATAATAAATATAAAATAATAGATTAAACTGACAAATGTGGGTTTAGTACCACTACAGCAAAAAAGTCCAAGTTTGTAGTTGCTGTATTCATTTCTTTGTTTGCCCTAAACAAATGTTATTTTAGTGTCATTAATGTTTTATCTGTTAAAATTTCAGGTAATGTCTCTATTGTAATTGAAGCTTGTAAAATTAATTTTTTTTTTTTCTCGTTCAGCTGAAACCGATATGCTGCAGCTGTCATAAAGACTGTTTTCCTCCTTTAGCGAAAGCAATGGTATAAACGGAATTTTACATAGAGGTTTTGGGGGTGGGGTTTTTTATTATTCTTACCTGAACTTGAAGTTCTTTGTGAGGGCACATGGCTGGCCACTCCATCGGTCACGTACCGCCTGGCTGTCAGGGCGCTGAATCACCATATCTTTGGGTCTGTTAAGCCTCTCAAGAATCTGCACAAAGACCAAACGTTATCCCTCTCTCATCTCTGGTGTGCTGTGGCTCTAGCCCTGTGATGCCATTCCCTGGTGCTGCTTGGAAATCCTGGCTCGTTTGCCGTGGTTGTTTTGGGGCTGGGGAGAGGTGGTGAAATGTGTGAGAGGGTTATGTGGGGAATGTTTGTGGTTTGGGGGGGGGATTGGGTTTGTTTGTTTGGGTTTTTTTTTGTTTTTCTGTTTTAGCAATATATTAAAACACAAAGTCATCTGGGTGATTGTGAATTATTTTTCTAAATAAAACCCCTTCTACATGGGCATGAAGAAAAGAGTAGGAATAGAGGTCCTGGTGCCATTTTAGGAGGGCAGGAGATCATGGCTTTCTTCTGTGACTGCTCAGCCAAACCTCCAAAACCTTCTGTTAGTGATGTGCCTAAATCTTCTCACAAGTCCTCTTTCCGAAGCTGTGTTGCCTTTGACGTCCTTCCAGTCTTTTTATTTCAACATCCTAAGAAAGTTGTTGAGAATGTACTGATTTTTCTGTACAGGGCAAGCTTTTTGTATGCCCTGGGTAGACACTATGTAGGAGTCCAGCTGAGACACAGACTATGCATGGGTTCGTTTATCTCTTGATGGCTTATTCCCATGCTTGGAAAGGCATTGGCAACTTGAGGCCAGGTAACAACTAATGCAGCACTGAAGATGTTTCAGAAAAAAAGTTTGAGAAATGGCAGACGGGGTGATTGGCTTTCACAACAGGCAAGTTTAAAAGTTGGCTTGCGTGAGAGTGCATACATGATGAAACAGGATCATTAAAAGATATCTAATCAGTGAAACTGGAGTCTTTGCTCACCACTTCTTCTGTTACCTCAGTCAATCACTGTGCTAGAAATCATTCCTTTGCATTCCTCATTCCCTGGTTATGTTTAACTCTATTTTTAAACTTTTTTTTTCCCCCTATGGCAAAAGACACCTAGCTCTAGTACACCAGCATTACGCTGTGAGTTACTTGAAAAAGGAACTTTCAATTAGCCAGTTTTTTTGCATATTTGAGAAATTCAGTCATTCGTTTCTGTTTCAGGGATGAACTGGATGTTTGGATGTCTGTTTTCTCGTGGTGATTTTTTTCCTTTTCTCTGCTTAATTAGGAACACATATAGTTAAGGTGCCCACTGCCACCCTTCTTTTACCAGCAGTCGCAGAACTAGTATGAAATTGAAAGTTGAAATCAACATGCATCAATTAGGATGGCAGCTTTAGAACTTGTGCTCATTTAAACCGTTTATGAAATTATTAATTTCCAAATAAATTAGATGTGTCTATATTATTAGAATAAAAGGTCAATGATTTGGTTTTCTTCAGAGGTTCCCAGTCATTGAAATTTCACTTGGCATTTGCAAGTTTTTAAGTGCTTCTGGAACATCTGCCTCCATCTCTTTTAGGCTACCCATCTTTGCGTATCCAGCGAGGCCATTTTTACCACAAACTAATGTATGTTGGTTTTCCTAGTTTGACAGCTGTCAGTACAATCGTTGGTATAAACAACAGTTTACTTAGTTGTCTTGCTGTTTTGCAAGATGATCTTGTTTGGGGGGGTGGGGGGTGAAGCTTGACTGAATAGATTGATCCTAAAGGTTTATCTTTGCTCTTTCTGCAGTATTGTTCCCTGAAGTCAGGAATTCCCTTAAATACTGGAAGAAAAACTTCACTTCTGTCCTACAGATTGTCTTTTCAGCTCTTTTGTCAAATTGCATATAAAAATACAGAGTGTAAACACCTGGCAAGTGGAGACTTGTGCTTCTTGCACCTTCCACAGCAGTAATCATGTGCCTCCTAGCTTGCCCCTTATTCACTGTTTTTCTTCATCTTCTGTAAAAACGTATGTTATTTCAGGCGTCTTGGCATGTCTGCCCAGAAGGCATACCACAATGAGACCCCATCATTATGTTGATGATAGAAAATAACAGTAAGACTCTTTCAATAATCAGTCATTTCCTTTTATAAATGTCTGTTCTGGTTTGTTATGAAAGGCATTTTTGGCTGAAGACTGAAAAATTTCATTTCTCTGAAATGAAATGATACCCAGGGATGTAGGGTATGGGATTAAACAGGAGAATAGAGCTTTGCATTGAGCAATAGGGCAGAAATTATTCCAACTGAAGAACAGAAGCCTTACAAGTACAAAGAGAGACACTTGCATGGACCAGCATAAGTGATCAATGGCAAAAATATTAATCTCCTTCAGCCTTCTTACTTTTTTCTGTACAATTTGATTATAGAGGAGACTTCTTGGTGGATATTTTTTCTTATTATTTCCAGCCACCCCAGCTCTTTTCCTTGGTGGGGTTGTGCCTGTCATGGTGTTTAGCAATGAGTTGTGAGGACTTGAAAGGAGCTTCCTCCTGTAGAAATCCAGGCCTTGCTCTTGACTGCTGTGCAGTTGTTAGGCAGGGCAGCATCAGAAGTTCATTGCTGAACAGCTGACCGGGAAAGCCTCTTAGGTACTAGCCTCTTGACCTTCTTGTGACTTCTCAGGACCATGAATTAAATTGTAATCAGCAGGGAAGACAGCAGCACAGTCCTCTCTATGACTTTGCTTGAGACCTGACATCCCTCCTTCAGCTGGAGGTGAGATGCCAGCGGTGTTTTCTCGTGGGTATAAGATATGAATGCTCACTCTTTCTGTAGATCTTCCCAGGGCTCAAAATTCAGGGAGACAGACCCCGGTTGCTTAAAAAATGAGCTGCTTTTTTCTACTATTTGCCCTTGAGAAAGCTAGTGACTGCTGGGATCAGGTGCTGCAACACCAAAGGCTTTCTACCCAAATGGCTCATTTTGTCATTTTTATGTTCAAGATTGTGTGCGTCCAACCCTCTGAATATGGTTCATACTGTCTGCCCTTTGAGGATTTGGATAAATCAATTGACTACTAAAGCAAATTCTGGCAATGTTAGGGTTATTTTTTTTTGGTTGGTTTTTAAAAAAAAAAAAAAAAAATCAGAGAGGAAGAACCAGGGCAGAGAAAACTGGGAAGTCTGCAAAGGCCAAACGCCACAAGCTCATTACCTCAAAGCACGATGGCATCATTTTTGTTGACAGCTGCCATGTACACCATTCAAGGACAAGCTTCTATCCTACATGGCATTTAAAAAGGATTGCAAATAGCTGTGAAGGGGGGAGGCAGGACCTCTTGTAGGACTCTGGGTGGTGCATCTGAAATGTCCTACAAAGCAGCTACTCGTGGTCACAGTCTGGAGTAACCACTCGTTCCTACTGAAACACAAGAGAGGAAAAATTACCTACTGCTTTTGACAGATCCTAAAAGGTAAAATACATCAGGCTGAGGCAGAGCATGTTAGTGGCAACTGTATATAAAATGCAGTGGGCTTGAAATAATGTATAAAACGTGTCATGAATCTACTACTAGGCCCTGCCAAACCATACAGATGCCAGAGCATTGGGAGTTGCTTGAATGCTTGCTTGTTGGCTGCAGGTGTAGCCTGTATATCTCCTCGTGCATCCTACAGTAACAGTGCTGCTCTGGAGTGATCTATTGGATGAGGGTGGCTAGAGCCAAACAAGTGCTGTAAACGGGGCTATGTAATGCTGGGATTATGTAAGGATGGAAGCCATTTGCCATGTCATCTGCTCCAGATGGTAACTGTGGGGTGGGAGGAAAAAAGGCCATTAGCAAGACGCTGATGCGTATGTGAGGTGGGCAAGGTGCCCACCTAGATCTGCCAAGGTGTGTACTGTGACAAACTGGCAGGCGTAGCCAAAATTTTGTAGTGTGGATGGTACCACAGCATCAGATCGTATAGTTGTTGCAGTTCTCTAGAGTGCGTGAGCAGTCAATCTTCCATGCAGCACAATAAACTTGGCTTTTCTTACTGTGGGGGACCTGAAGTTGATAAATCAGTATAGTATCCTTGAAGTCACCCTCTGATTAATTGCTTGTCCAGTGATATCCTTGCATGAGCCGTGCATTAAGGCTGTTGCTGTCATATGTGGTTCAGTATCCTTCTTGAACCTTCCATCTCTAACCTTCAACCCTACATCAGGGAGCTGCGTGCGTCATGCTGGTGCAGTTAGAATTGCTCTCAAAGTGGTGCATGGGGTCCTTGCATGATTTGAGGTGGTGTAGTCTACACAGGGTGGTGGTAGAGGAGCTCTGAATGAGGTAGAGCAGGCTGGCCAGTGTAAACTGTTGAGGTAGTTGGATGGTAAGTACTTGGTTTCTCTGCAGCAAAGCATTGCTTAGGTGACAGGCTGGCCATGAGGCAGTGCCACCTTCTTGTTTCTGAGAAGCTAATGCTTTTGTGGCTTTTGTGATGGAGCCAGCGTGCCTGTATATGCGGTGCCAGTCTTGCATGGGATGGGGAAAGTCTTGCTTTAATGTTTCCACCACAGCAAAGTGTAATTGAGAAACCTACCACTTTGAGTTGCGCATGGTGGTATGTATGGGAAGCCAACCCACTTGAAAACATCTACTGTCCTGCGGTGGACTTGCCTTTCTGCTGAAGCCATTCAAACCGGTATAAACCACGGAATCAACTTGAGATGAACTCCCTTAGTATTTTTTACTGACACTGAAAAATATATTGATTTTGAATAGCTTGTAAGGCAAAGAAGGCCTATTGTGATCAGCTGTATTTGGTGTGTAGTAGGACAAGCCAAAGAAATGTACTCAATGTTAATTTTGGTACTGAGGCGTATAATCAGCGTATTCTTCTGTGCCGTGTGCTTTTTGTTTGGTCCATCATGATTTTGATGTCATGCCATCTTCAGAATGGCTGATCTCTGATTCTTTCTTCTTGATTTGCATCCTACAGAAATCCCAGCAAGCCTGAAATTAAAGTAAGCCTCTGTGTGTGCTTGTGTGTAAGCATTTTTAAAATATCTAAATTTAAGTAAAGACTTAATTTGCATACTGTTTGAAGTAAATTGCTTGGACCTGGCAATTGCAAGTTACCAAAGTATTTGGGGACGCAGACTTACAAAAATAAAATCAAACTGTTTTACAGCAGCAATTAAATGTGATTTTATGATACAGCCTTTAATTATGTCATTGCTGTCTTTCTATCAAAAAAGCAGAAAACAAAGCACAAAACATTCAGCTGAACGAAAGAGAGAAAAGAGATGTAATTTGAAAAGAGATGTTGTTCAAACATATATCGTGCAAAAGTTGTTTCTATCTCTTTTTTAATTATTTGGTAGCTCACATGGCCTAAGTGGTTGAAAAATTGTCCAAAAATCAATTATGCCTATTACATAAGAGTACCGCACCCAGTATAACCAGTTTTAATGAATAAACAGTGACTCACACATCGTAGACATTGTTTGAAGGTGTAGTATCTCAGGATGGGATTAATTTTGTCTTACTCAAGTTCTTAAAAGTCTGAACTCTGAGCTAGTCTATGGCTTTCTTTTTTTTTTTGGGGTTTTTTTTTTTTTTTTTTGTTTTTTTTAATGATACCTAATTCCTATAAAGGCTATAATAGAGCTGTGCTTGATGCCTTGCAGTGGATATAAGACAGATGAAAGTCCGTGCTGAGAGAAGTCCTCCCTCTCCATCCAAAAGCTGAGTTTAAAAGGGAGTACTTATTTTTGTGACATCAACAAAGTCAGGGTATTGTGCAACTTGGAAGATGTTTCGGTTTCAAGCCATCACTGTTAAATTGTTCCTTGAGAATACCTCTTAATTACTTAATTATTAGTTATCATTTAAAAGTCAATATTAATAAAACCTAACTTGGCAGTGCCGACGCTTTTATTTTAATGTCAACAAACCACGTAGTCGTCAAAATCTGTAGGTCACAAGATCGGTCTGACAGCTCCATCCTGAATATCAAATCAGTGTTGATTGCCACAGTGGCTGCACAAATAACTTCGTCAAAATGCTTCCAGGTAATGCCCTCTAATGTCATTTCAAGAGGTCTGCAAATCTAATAGCAGTGTTTACAAGCTTGTACTCGAGTTGGAAACTCGTGTTTCTCAAGGGTGGCTTCTAGTTACCTGAGGTCATGTGCCTGAAGACTTTGTGGCAGTCAAAAAAGTTCCACCCACCATTTTGGAGGCTGAGGTGTTGGGGTTTTTTTTATTGTGGAAAAGACCACAAGATGCACTATAAAAACATGATTATGCACTGCGGCATGGCACTCTTGTGTTCTAGAGGGGCTACACTGAAGTTCAATTATTATAGTTTTAAATTATTCTTGAGAACAATTTTTGAGGAGTGATCTCCTTAGCTACATGCTGCAGTCAAGGATTACTTTTTTTAATGAATTTCAGTGTGAAGGTTGCTTCTGGATATATGAGACTTTTCAGGTTTGGGATGGGCCCAACTCTAGGTGAAGAAAAAAATCTCACTAGTTATAGCATGCATGACTTACCAGTAAACTGTCTCTATAAAAGCAGACATTTCAACTGTGTAGACCTGTAGATGTCAGCAACAACTCCAGAATGATAACTTTTGGACTCTTAAGAATTGATTGGAGTTTGAAACGTAACCGTAAAACTAGACCAGCCTCTATTACAGTACAGTTCTGCTGTATAACATGCAAACTTCAAATTTCTAGCTTGCAGAATTAAGGCCTTAATTTGTAATCCATATTCCCTATTACCTAGGGAGCACAAATATTTGTATTTAAAGTTTCAATGATGTTATGTTACATTGGCTAGCTTCCTCAAAATCATTATCGCTTAAGAGTAGCAGCTTTCTGTATAAATTTGGAAGAAGGCAGCCATATTTTGAGTTAAGGATAATTTTTGGATGTTGTATTTTGAAATTATGCTTGAAAATGGTATTGCTAAGATGCAACTTCTACCCTTTGTAAAAACAAACTGTTAAAGAAATACTGTATTAAAAGAAGTTTCCCAGAGGAGTCACTGTTATTCTTTGTTTTTAAAAGTTTCAGCATTGCTTCCCTTCACCCCCCTTTACCTGCATGTTGAAATTTTTCTCATCTTGAGTGATTTGTCCTAATTCTTCCTCCTTATTTATTAAATCTTAGGGCAAAAAACCTTAAAGCCTAAAGAAGAGTTTTGTGACATCTAAATTTATTCTCAATAGGGAGATATGTTACAGCTTTTTAAATTAAAAAATAACTTACAAAAAAACTACTTGCTTAAACTTTAGTATTTTTTGTGTTAGTATAATTCCTCTTGCACTTTAGGAAAAAAATAATAAGGTGATAATGTAACAGGTCCTCTGTAACTGCATCCTCTCCCTTGCTCTTTTACCAGTCCCAGCTCGTTTGTTTCACTACTAATTTCATTAATTACTGTGGTAACCAGCAGCTTTAATTTGGATGCATCCAGGTTCCACAGCATGTTTAATTGTGTGCCTTGAAGTCCTGTGAAGTATTGGGGTTGGTCAAGATCCCCAAAGGGAGCTTTATAATTAGCTGGTGACCTTCAAGCTCAAACATGGTGACCTCTAAGCTTGAATAAAATACCCTTCCTAGCATTTGATTTCTGTACCCAACTGGGATAAAACCCTATTTTGCTCTGTTTTAGGAATCTTGACTCCTTTTTCTGACTTGCACGTGGGTTACTAATGTGGGTGTTTAGAAGAAATCTGCCCAATTTGGTCTCTTTGAGGGACACGAGCAGAGAGGGCATCTAGTAAGAAGAATCCAAGTGAATTCAGACGTGAGCAGAGTGCTCCTTTGATGATATGTGTTTGAGATGGAGGAAGTTAATGCCAGGAGCAAAATTTTTTTTTTTTTTAATTTTTCTTTTTTTTGTTTTCCTGTGGAAAACAACTATGCTGAAAACCTGTAGGCAATGCTTCTGGCATTGGGTATCTTAAATCCTTTATTATACGTCATTCTTGTTCACTGCTTTTCACTCTGAGTATGAAAAGTAGTCCCATTAGTATAGTCCTATCACTTGCCAAGTAATGAGAATTGATGTGCACGTGGTAATACAGACTTGCTGGAGTGGTTCTGTAGTCACACAGCCTTAGGTGCAAGTGGCAGGGGAAAAAAAAAAATCTTATTAAAATACTTTGTGCCAGAGATCATGAGTACACACACTGAAATATAAAGTAGGAGATAAAAGACTTTTTCTCTCTTTTCGCACTCCTGCTTGAAATTTATTTTATGCTTTTCAGGGTGGCTGGTATTGCTTTAGAAAATAATAACTGCCTCCACAGAATGTAGCTGAAAATTGTCTTAAACTAGAGAAAACCACTTGAAGATGTTGGATCTGACTTCTTTTGAGGCATAAAGAACCAGTTTCTCCAAATGCTTATTTCTTTTAAAATTAATATAATAAAATAATAGTATGAATTAAGTGTTGAATCAAAAGGTTTTTGTTGGTTGGTTGGGTTTTTTTACTGTGGCTTTCTATTTGTTTTAGTACTACTTAGACGCTCTT
The DNA here is from genome assembly GCA_013398155.1 of Pedionomus torquatus. Classification (NCBI taxonomy): domain Eukaryota; kingdom Metazoa; phylum Chordata; class Aves; order Charadriiformes; family Pedionomidae; genus Pedionomus; species Pedionomus torquatus. The sequence goes on from VZRU01015415.1 coordinate 89,262, forward strand.
GCTAGTCTTGATTTTCTGTGTGTCTAATAACTCTCAATTCTTATTTTTATAGACAGTTACTGGGAAAAGCTTTGGAACCAAAGACTTCCGAGCAGCTCTAGAAAATGGAGTCCTGTTGTGCGAGTGAGTATTGACTAATCTATATAAAAAAAAGCTTCAGATTAACAACATTCGGTCTCCTCCTTGCTAGCTTCTAAATTTTTTTGTTTTGTAAGTACTAAACATATTATTCTAAGTACTTTTTTTTTTTTTTTAATACCTGTTTTTTGCCATGGGAAGGAGGAACACCTTTCGGAACATATAGATCTAGAAAGAGGATGTCTATGTGATGTCCCACACTTCACATGTTATGAGTGGGATCATGATGATCCTCTGGCTGCCTGATTGGTTATAATGCTCATGGTATTTCTCATAATGGCTTTCTCTTCAGCATGTGCAAGGTGATGTGTTTTTATGATTACATCATAGTATAGAGTCATGTACTGGTTAGAGTTGGAAGGGACCTTAAAGATCATCCAGTTCCAACCCCCCTGCCATGGGCAGGGACACCTCCCACTAGACCAGGTTGCTCAAAGCCCCATCCAGCCTGGCCTTGAACACTCCCAGGGTTGGGGCATCCATAACTTCTCTGGGCAACCTGTTCCAGTGCCTCACCACCCTCACAGGAAAGAATTTCTTCCTAATATCCAATCTAAATCTCCCCTCTTCCAATTTGAAACCATTACCCCTTGTCCTGTCTCTCCACTCCCTGACAGAGTCCCTCTCCTGCTCTCCTGTAGGCTCCCTTCAGATACTGGAAGGCTGCAGTTATCCAAGTAATGTAGAATGTAGTGGATGTCATTTTGCATACTTTATAGAAACATATTTTTTTTTAGAAAGAGACAAAAAACAACACCCTCCCCCCNAAAAACAAACCAAAAACAACCCAAAACCAAACCAAAAAACCCAATACCAAAATGATGCCTCTACCTGAACACTAGAACGATTTTATTCTAAAAATGTAATTGTATTGGATCTCAGTATAACATAGAAATAACATTACGCGTGACACGCAGTCCAGGTTTCACTGCTTTCTGGACTGACTTAGTTATTGCCTTCAATAACAAACTCTGACCTCAGCTTTTTTTTGAGTGCTTTCTCTAAAAGGCTTCCCTGTGCTTATATATTACAGGCTTGGCAATAATGAGACTTGTCTGGTTTCGTTGCTAGACTGAGTCAGAGGTGTAAAATGCCCACTCGTCAGGTCTCTTCTACATATCTGTAATTGGTTTTGTACTTACTGGAACAGGTTTCCAGGGCTGGAAGCAGTGATAATCCCTTAGTATTTTAAGGAATGGCAGGTGTAAATGTCATTAGAATGCCAGTGTGAGAGAAATCTCGTTAGAGAACTACCTGGGACACTGTAAAAAAAAAAAAAAAAAAAAAAAATCTCAGATCCACTCTTAGTTCAGCCAAGTTAATTTTTGGAAAATATTTATAAGGGTTCTGTTCTCAATTTTCTTTTTTTTAACTACCTATCAAAAATAAGAATAGCAAATGCAAAAAGGCAGCGTTCCTGCATTATCTGTTCTGGGGCTATTAGAGCTTTTTCTGTCCTTGTCTTTATTTTTCTCTTTGGGCCCTTTGCCCATCCAGTCTATCTTGCTACTTGCTTCTGCAGCGATCGTTGGGATATGGAGGAGTTGATTTGTTTTGAATGATCTAGAGATGTATTTTCATTTCTTATGCAATCAAATGTTAACTAGACAATGTGGTAATCCAAATAGTTTATACTTTGAATAAGAAGGCATTTCTTCAGGTATGCATTTAGTGGAATGTGTATTGTATTCAGCTGTAACTTTTAAATAGTATCTTTAAGAATTGGCAGTGAACTGATATTTTCTAATCCCCTGATATCTTCATCATTGATGCTTATTTGGCAAAGGAACATGTGCTTCCATCTGCCAAATGCAAATCAGTTAAATCTATCTGTAATTAATAGCCATATGCAAGAAAAACATCCTCTAATTTCTTCAGCTGAGCAGCTTGCCTTAGGAAACACGCAACTTTCTTTAAAGCAAAAGCTGCCTCATTATGTTGCATTAAATCATACAGCTGTCCTCCTGTGTCATAGTTTTAAATTTTACATACTTAAAGTACAAGGAGAAGTTATCTACACAGAAGTTTTATGGAAACAAACAAAACGAAAAGCAGGATGGGAAAGGTTTTCAGTTGTCTTCTTTCCACCAAAGTCAGAAAGTCAGTAGAATGCAACATCTGAAATAATTGAGACAAAATGGACATGGCATTGTCCATTTCCTTGGTTCAGCTGTGACATGGCTAGTTCAGTGTCCATGGATATATTATCTTTGGAAACAGAATATTTGATTTTAAACTATAGCAGTTTGGGGGAACCCAAACTTTAATTCTAGTTCAACAGATTTTTTTTTTTTTTTTTTTTTTTGTGGAAAAGTCATCATATGTATTTAGTTTATTAACTAAGTCAACACAGTTGAAAAATTGCAAGACCTGCAGCCATTATTCCTTTTTCTGCAGGCACTTAGAAATCTGTCCTCCATTCCAGTGTGTATAGGTAAACTCTGTTATTTGTGTTTATTTTCCAAATAAATTTGCTGCTTGATCAAAAAAATGCTTTTTCCCACATAGACTTTTAAACTCTAGGTCCTGACTCCACGTTGGCATGGGTAGATCACAAAACCTTGCTGATGCTCTGTGGGGTAAAGGGTTTGGCCAGACAAGCAGCAACAAGAAAAGGGAACAAGTCCCAAATCCTCAAAGGTATAGAGATGGCTGAAGTCTGCAGGGTGTCTCAAGGTCCCCATTCTCTGTTGATCCTGTGGTCTAGCGTGTAATTTGGTGAACCACAGTATTTTCCCACCTCTGTGACTGAAAACCAAGTTATAAAGGTGCAGGGAATCCTGTGCCTCATCCTCCCTGCAGGTCAAGGCGTGCATTTGGGGCTGTGTATTCAACAGTGATGCATTAGGCTGTCCTATCTTCTCAATTTAATTATGAATTTTATGTCAATTAAGAGTGATACGAGGCACAACCTCTTCTGGCTGAGACTGAAAATGTAAATTATATGTGCCAAACATCATACCTAGCTTGATTGCATTATGAAAGCTGAGTTGGTTTCTTGCACTTACAGAAACATCAGTGCTTTCACACTGGGCTCTGAAAATTAATATATTGATATAATTCTGACATCATCTGCATCAGAACTTTTATGTGAAAAAAATCCTTAAATGAGAAATTTGAGTCTGCTTCTGCTGCACGGGTGGTGATGTTAAACATATCCATTTCTGCCTATGCCCACCCAGGCATTTTCTTTTTCTTCCTTCTCACTTCGCAAGTCTCGGAAATCACTTTTTGTGTGTGTGTGTGACTTTTCCCACTTTTGCTTCTACAGGCTGTTGTTGCTTGACACTTCTTGGAAAACTGTTTTAAAAAAAAAAATTTGGAGGCACTAGTGGGTGCTAATTTACTTGGTTCAAGTGGTATAAGTTAGGACTATATGCAAAATATTTCTTGATAAGTATTGATTTTCATGCTTAAATAAAGTTGATTATGTAACAGAAAAATCATATGACTTCTTTTTAGTTTGATTAACAAGATCAAACCTGGCATCATTAAGAAGATCAATCATCTCTCAACTCCAATAGCTGGCTTGGTAAGTAATTACATCAAATCTAATATCTGGGGTATGACACCCAAGTTCTGTTTGGTTTCCAATGAGAGCTCTCTTGCTTATTGTTCTTTCAGGGTCTTCCTACCAAAACCTACTAAGCTTTCAAAACTTTAGCTCCATTTCCATTTTTCTTTAAAATTGTACCACTTAACACATTGAATTAGACCACAAAGGTTACCTGTGTTTGTGATCTGTAACTTTAATTCCACTTGAAGCATCATCATCTCCAGATGTATCAAGTTCTGAGGGTTCCTGTATACAAATACATATAGTGTTTGTCGTAATTTAAAGGCCACCATCCTATTTTATATTTCCAAGCCACTTCAGATGTCTCTTTATTAGGGCATAGGAAGACTAGGAAGTGTTCTGGGTAAGTGGTGTATTTTTAGAATCTGCTTCTCCCCACCCACGGCAAAGCTTAGGTTGCATTAAAACAACCCTGATGCTGCAAAGTCTCTCTTCAGCCTTCAGCTGAGGGATTTGCCAATGTTTTGGCTGTAAATCATCTTGTTGAGGGGTGGGGAAGGGCAAGTGGGGAGATACATGTAATCATTTCCACAGGAAATTTAAAAGCTTTCCTGTATGCTGTTGGGCAGACTTGCAGGCCAGAGACTGTAGGCTAAATTTTGTAGCCATTTAGCATCATAAACTCTTCTGTGTGTAAATTAATTATATTAATTAATGAATTAAAATCAGTTTTTCATCTTTTTCAACCCTCCCAGCCCCCCCTTGAAAGCTATCTAGGCCACTTAGTGCTTTCACAAGAACTGTTGTTCTCATTTTAAAAGACCTAAGGACCCAAGGTGAACAGGGTTGTATGCGTGATTCCTGTAACAAATGGAAGATCTCCCTTTATGGTAGACATGTCATCTCAACATTAGGGAAAGTTACCTGGTTTCTTAATAGGAGAGGAATGCAAAACATCTCTAGATACTTTTATTTATAAGTTTTAATGGGATGAGTCAACAAAACGTCTCCTTTTACTGGTCAGCCTTGTATCTCATGAGAGAAGAAGTGGAGTTAACTTGGCTGGAGGTCATAAGATTGGATTAACTCGCCATCTATTACTGTGCAAGCTGAGAACGTGCATTTCCACATCAAATGAAAGTAGAAAGTATTAGTTGCCTTTGTTCCAGAAAAGCTCAGGGTATTAAGCTTGCGAATAACGAGCACTGCACATTCTTTTCCCGTGAGGCATCCAAAAAAGAATTCAAATGAAACCAAAATCCTTCTGGGGAGGACAGTACAGTTATTCTATCAGCAGTTTTGAGTGCCTGTATGGCCTCTGAAGCAGCCATTTGATCCAAACCATAGGCTAGATTTCATTTTTGTGGTGACTTAAGAATTGTTTTGAATCATAACTGTAAGAACTCTTGTTTCTATCTGCTTTTTCTTGTTTGTTACCAGATGCAAATATTTGGAGTGTTTACTAGGTGTGTAGTTGCTATTTTACTTCTAGTGTATTATTAGTTGTTTCTAGTTCCTACAACCCTTCAAAAATAAAGGAAAGGGGAGGAAAGGTGAATGATTCTCATAAACCAAGATCATCCAGCGGTATTGTTGTTAAAAAAGCACTTGAAAATAGTAACTAAGAGAGTTGAAGTTTTGTGTTAACCCTTGGAAAAGGTTTTACATAAATACTTTGGTATCATAAGATCGTGACTGAGGGCCATAATGGGAAAATTTCAGAAGATGGTCGTTGCGATGGTGGTAGAGGGAGGGGGAGATGCCTTTTCCCAGCGTTGAGAGGAATGTGCTCAGCTATACACGCTTTGAAGAGCCCAGCTTTCATCCCGGCATGTAAAACTCCAACCAAAAAACGATGGGTTTCTTGCATTTATAGAAAAGCAGGTGTTGATACCTGTCAGGCTCGAGATATTGTGGCTGATGAACCCCATAGGATTTAGAGATGGAAACCACTTGTTAAGGAATAAAAGCCAGTAGGCTTGCTTGCCATGTTCTGCAAAGGTTTTCATAGCTTGTCAGTTGCTTTTCTCACAAATCTGCTTCTAAATAATGTTTTGTGTGGTTTCATGTACATACTTTCTATGGCTCTCACTTCGGCTGTTTTCAGTGTCTTTCAGTCTTGCATTAATTGCTCCCCACCAAGCCTTTATGAGATTTAGAAATTATGTTGGAAGGGGGACTTTTTTTTTTCTTTAAACCAGATGGAAATTTTAACTTCAAGAGATGCCTTTTCTTCCCCCGCCCCCCCCCCTCCTTTTTTTTTCCTAAAGGGTAAACAGATGTGCAACTTGAATTTGGGTTGTGCAAATCCTGTAATCGAAACACCTTTTGATCATGTTCTTTGTACAGCTTCTTCATAGTCCTCTAGGCTGGTGTCTTCAAGTCCATTTCCAAAGCATTTTATGCATTCATCATTGGGCAACGGCCATCCGTTCCTCTGCTAGTTTGTCTGATTAAAAGGAAACAAAGAACCTGTTTTCCTGACAGTTCTGTGGCAGTCTGATTATCGGCAGGAAACAAATGCTTTTAAAAACATCTTGTTCCCTTTTTTATTTTCTTTTTCTTTTCTTTTTTTTTTAATTTTTTTTTTTTTTAATTATGCCTTTGTTTTCTTCCCCTCCAGGAATTTCTTCAGATTTGGTTTTATTCTCTAGGGAGTTAATATATTTGACTGCCACATTAAGTGTGTTTTTTTAAGCGTTGTGTTCACTTCAAATACTTGGCAGGGTTTTTTTCAGCAGTGCAGAAATACAGTGTTCAGTTTTATCTCCAGAAGGGTTTCATTAGATTCTTTCTTTGACTTCATGGTTATTTTGAAAACAATATTTTTGAGTAAAATAGGAAGTGAAAGTCTATATGAATGTTTTACATGGAATATTGTGAGCTATACTCTTTTGCAGTCAGGGTGAGGTGCTTTTTTTTTCATTTTTTTTTGCTAAGTGAAGGAAATGCATTATTTATTTATGTCATAATTACATTTATGACACCTTAGTTACCATAAAATTTACGTTAGCAGGATCCCTTAAATTCACAGTTTAGATAATGGAAAATAAGCCTCAGCTTTCACCTTTAGTTCAGCTATATTTTTGTCCAGTGATACTTTATTTTATTTTATTTTTTGGTGTGGATTGCAGTGGTTTGGATATAATCATGGTGGAATGGATAGATAAATAAATGCATGTGTTTTGATGATTAAATACTGAAATGAAACTCAGCATTCCGTTAACACAAAAATGCAGAATTGTTACCAGGCAAGTATTGGGGAAAAAAAAATAAAAAATATTAAACTTACCCTCAGTTTAGCATGGTGCAGGAAAGCTGGGTTGCAGCTTGAGTGGGAGGTGTTGTTAAGACTTTTTGGGAAGGAGAGTTGGACCTGGCCATAACACGACCTCCATCTAGCAGCCTGCTGCTCCATTTCTTTTCTGAGACATGCCTCCTGTGGTTTGGATAAGCCTTCCAGTATCTGAAGGGACCCTACAGGAGAGCTGGAGAGAAACTCTTTGTCAGGAAGTGGAGTGATAGGATAAGGGGGTAATGGTATTAAATTGAAAGAGGGAAGATTTAGATTAGATATTATGAAGAAATTTTTTCCAGTGAGGGTGGTGAGACACTGGAACAGGTTGCCCAGAGAAGTTATGGATGCCCCATCCCCGGGAGTGTTCAAGGCCAGGCTGGATGGGGCTTTGAGCAACCTGGTCTAGTGGGAGGTGTCCCTGACCTTGGCAGGGGGTTGGAACTCAATGACCTTTAGGGTCCCTTCCAACTCTAACCATTCTATGATTCTGTGAAGGTTTAGCTCTTGTCTTAGCCATGTCTATCTATTCATTTCTGTTCCAGTTTGGAAAACTGAAATGCTTCACAGGGGGTAAGACAAGTACTAGAGCTGTTGGAGGGAAGCAGCAGTCAAAGAGAGGTGACCAGAGAAACACCCATGCAGCTCTTGAGGTGCTTTCCTGAGCAATGGGGCATGCCATCTGCAGGGTGCAAAGGACCAACTCCAGCAATAGTCACAGAAAGATGTCACTTGTGGCAGGTTGATTTTTTTAACAGCTCAGAGAAGATTTTGGAGATGGTATCATTCCTGTAGGTTTCCCAGAGGGACTTAGCTGGGATGTGGCTGTTGGTTTATTTGCCTTAATTTTGGCCATTTTATTAAAATACCATCTGAAACCTTTCTACTACAATAGTTTCTGGAAAATGAAATTTTAATTGCTGCTTATCTATCAAACTGTTCAAAATACACAATTTATGAAAAGCAATGCATATATTTTCCTAGTACAGCAGAGCAAGCAAGCAAACCGGTACAGAGTAGCAGTTCCTGAAGCTGTCTGGCATTTCTGGGAGACATGGTAAGGATAGCCTAAAGGTCAGAGGATTGTGGAACCTGGGGTTCTATTATGCACAGTAGTGAAAACAGTCTGCCTTAAAAATCCACTTTTTCTGGTCCATACTTATGTGAAATAGAGATGGTATTTAAAGAAAATGACTCAAACTGATAAATCTTGCTGGGTTCAGATCCTGCAAAATGATTTTTGCTAAGAGTTCTCGAGGGGGTGGGGGAAATAAAATGGATGCTTCGCTAAAGCAAACCCGGAGAAAACCTGCTTCTCAATAAATACGGATTTTTTCAGCTTGAATCCCAGCATGTGAGATGGTTTGGATGTAATCGCATAAGAGGGAGGACTTTGTGGTCTGACAACATATTTTCCAACAAGGCTTTGCTGAGAATTTTCAGAGGCGCATCTCTGGCTGTAGCACCGTTGTTTCCCAGAAACCTCACGTCTCCAACTCAGTTGGCTGAACACAGAGAAACATAAACTGGGATGGAAGTCATAAGACATCATGAGGCAGTAGGAAGATGAATGAGTTCTGTATGGTATATGCGAGCTCAACATATCTGTCAGAATAATATATTGCTCAGGAGGACTAACTGTAGCAAGGCAAAAATTTTAGCTAAAGTAAGGTTCCAGCTCAGATAAGATGGTGAAGCACATTCAGAACTGGAGTCAGTATCTCCTTTGGAGTGTGGTAGCTCGTGGGAACCTTGCTGTGCGATATACCCATTTGGTCTTCTAAGACCATCTGTCTTTCCTTGCAGCTCTTGTGAATGAGATGCAAGTACAGTGCTTGGCTCTGTGGTTGGGAAGTGTTTCATCACATCGGAGGCGTGAGGGCTGTGGTCAAACCACAGGGCAGAGTGGAAAGCTGTTGGGTTTTTTAGAATTGTAAATGAAATGCCATTAGTGCTGCTTTTTTTTCTTTTTTTTTTTTTTTTTTTCTTTTTAACTTTAGTCCTTCATTTCAAATGAGTAGAGATGTTGCTAACTCTCACTGTCTCAGTGTGAGTGCTGGATGAATGTTAGCACCAAATGTCATCTTCACAAAGTTCTTCAGCTATGGCACAGGGATTTTTGGTGAACTTTTGTTTCTGTTTTGCACCAGAGATTAAAACTGCATCTCTCTAGGCAGTTCCATGTTTGAACTGTTGCATCTGAAATATGGTAGAGTGGGATTTTTTGGTTCTAGTGGGGAATTAAGATTCCTTTAGGGTGAAGAGCATCATAATAGTTTTCAGAGAGGAGTTTTCAAACACTTATTTTCCTGGTTCATCACAGTTCATAGAATCATAGAATGGTTGGAGTTGGAAGGGACCTTGAAGTCCAACGTGACCTTCTGAAAAGTGTTACTCAAACATCATTCCCTCTTTTTAATGCTACCTAATAGAACACCACTACATTCTTATAATTTGCTTACTTAATATATCAGAAGGTATTCATTCTATTTGCACCCAAACAGCTACCTCAAACAGTGGAGGAGAGCCACTTTGTTCCGGAGATCATTGGTTTGTACCTCCTAATCTGGAATTAAAGTAGAGAATAATAAAGGAAAGAAGGGAAAACCTGAAAGAAAGCTATACCAAAATGAAAGGGGAGATAAAGACGGGTGGAGAAGATAAAAATGTTGCCATGAAAAAAATATTTTTCTGAGCCTTTGTGCCTAACACTCTGCAAACCATGGAACCGCCCTGGCAGTTCCTTATCTCTTGTCATCAAGTGGAGCTGGCCAAAATTTCCTTTTCTGTGGGAAAGTTTTCTTGACAGGGTTATCTGGGTTTTTTGTGTGAGTGTGTTGCAGGGGAATGGCATGCAGACAACCTTTTCTTATAGGACGGTTTTAAAAGACTTTTTCAGGTACAATCCACACTTACAAAGTGAAGATTATCTCGGTTATATGTTTTGTGTAGAATTTGGTTACAAAATTCCTTCTCTAGATTACTTAGAATCACCTTAGCTGTGTTTTCCACTTACATTTAAAAATCTGATGGTAATATAAATACAAGAGGGTTGGGTGGGTTTTTTTTTTATTGGGTTTTGTTTTGGTTTGTTTGTTTGTTTGTTTTTAATTAAAAGGAAGAATACTTTTTTCAAAGCAGCTCTGCTTCTAAAGTTCATTTCTTCATGCTAAAAATCCTGCCTATTTTTTCCTGCTATTTTTTTCTCTTTTTTTCCTTTGTATTGATCCATGCTTTGTGTCGTCTTGCATGTTGTATTTTTTTTAAATTATTTGAATTTTTAAATATTAAATTTCTGCTCTGTGAATTTGACTAGCATGGGCTACATTAGTAATATTAACAGGAGCTTTTTAGCTAATTAGAAATTTTAGGAATTATTGGTAGCTAGGTTAGTAATATTAATAGTAGCTAATTAATAGTCTGGTATAAGAAAATAATCATGAGAACTTCTCCTTTCTATTCCTTATGAAAAATAAGGAAGGACAAATACACAAATCCATGGAGTTACCAAAAAACCTACTGTTGTTTGCTTTGCTTTGATACCAGACACCAAAAAAGAAAGGCTCAAGCCTCAATGGAATTGCTGGTTGTACAGCAACTAAGTGTCAAAAAAAAGCTCATGAGAAATAGCCTCATATATTTAGGTCAATATATTCAGCTGACTAATGAGTTGATAACCATGACATGCTCTGTTTGCTTCCTTGACTTTTTGTTTTTGCGATGAGGGAATAATACTGAGTGATGTGGAGCACTGCTTTTTCTTCTGAAGGCTTAAGTCAACCTCTTTGAAGACTACCAGAACACATCATGACTAATGTGGCAGCTGTGGGCTCTACCTTAAGCCTGCCTCTGTTGCCCACTCTGGTGGCTGACCTGGCTCTTGGGACTTTGGTTTCTCTGTGGACTGCAAATTCAGAGGTACAGGGTGAGAGCATACGCAGCACTGCTCTGAGGAGTGAAGTTGCGTAAGTCCTATTTGATGTCTTTCACCTGGAAGCTGATTAGTCTGGAATTGCTTTTCATAAGGCAAGGCACAAGACGATGCATGTCTTTTTCTGAAAAGCTGATAATTTCAAAGTGTAATCAAAGTTAAAGAGGCATCATCGCCTGTTTTCCGGATGAATATGCTCAGCAAGTTGTTATGGAATGACAAGGCTTTTATGAGACTTCTCATTACTTGGCATAATCCTTATGTGAGTGGAAATTTTTGTTTTACAACAGCAATTTGTGTTTTTTGTGACTTTTAACTTCAGTATGTCTAAACCTGAAGAGCGAGGACGGGGGAAATGAAAGGGGATATGGTCTGACAGAGCTCATGCCCTACATCCAGTGTGTGCTCTCCTCTATAAGGCAGCCTGTATGTTTAATGGAGGCTCAGGAGAACTTTGGATGGTAGAAATTAGGTGAGACCCTTACAGTACTAGTTATCTACCTCTTTTCGTTCAGTATCCTTTTTATGCTGCAGGTAACAAGACTTCCCAAAAGCGTTATGCTCCTTTTTCTTGTGTTAAGCAAAAGATTTGTGGGAAATGGGAAATACTGCACCCATGTGTGAAGTGTGACTACCCACCCTTAGGTGACCAAGGGCAGGCTGGATGGGGCTTTGAGCAACCTGGTCTAGTGGGAGGTGTCTCTGCCTGTGACAGTAGGGTTGGAAATAGATTTTTAAGGTCCTTTCCGACTTGAACCGTTCTATGATTCTGTGATTTATTTTTTATTTTTTTTTAAAGGGTAGAAAGGAGGACCCTGGGAAGTAGCAACCTGTCAGCCTCACCTCTGTGCCTGGGAAGGTCATAGAACAGGAAGCTATGCTAAGGCACATGGAGGACAGAGAGGTCATTTGAGACAGCCTGGGTGACTTCATCAATGGCAAGTCTTTCCTAATTAACCTAGTGGCCTTCCATGATGGAGTGACTACATTAGTGGATAGAGAGAGCTATGATCTTGTCTGTCTAGACTTCTGTAAGGCCTTTGACACGGTGCCCTATAACATCCTTCTCTCTAAATTGGAGGTATACAGATCTGATTGATGGACTACTCAGTGGATGAAGAAATGGCTGGATGGTCACATCCAGATAGTAGTGGTCAACAGCTGAAAGCATTTTAATGTGTAGTGGTAGGTTTACTGTTTAAGTGCAGTAACTGACTGTTACCAAACAGGTGACTAGAATACACTTTAAGTATCTAGTTTTGTTCTGACAAGTCCGATTACATGGGAAGGGATACACCTTTGGTCAGGGGTCCAGCTGAAGTGTTCAAACAAGTTTCCTGGACATAAAAGAATTTATATTAGTCTGAGAAAATTCACCTGGGAAGTGACGCAGCATGTTATTTCAAATGTAACTATCAAACAGCATGCTAAATTTCTTAGTGAATTTTAGTGAGATTTTGCCAATGCTATGAAAAATGCAATTGGAAATTAGCATGCATGTTTTCATTTAAGAGTCAGAAGTTTCAGCTGCTGTTACTTCTAAGCAGATGGCCCTTCAAATTTGGGAAAATGATGGGCACACAAACTAGGGGATGAAAATCTCAATTCAAAAAAAAAAAAGGTGAGGTTTTTTTTTCTCTTAAAACTTATGAGGCATTTTCAAACCTTGAATAAAAAGTTTTAAAACATTAAATCTCAGAATATGCTGCAAAGACCTCTTTACCATGGTTTCAGTCCTATACCTGAAGATAGCAGAGCGTAGGCAGAGAGAGTTCTAGTGGCTTTTCCTGAGCTCAGTCTGTGTAAGTCAGAGTAGGGTAGGGGTGAAATTTTGACTTTCAAACCAATTCTCTTATAGACTATACTGTGAACCTAACAAACAAACAAACAAATCTGACCTGAGTTCTGAGAGCATAAAACTATAAATTAGCAAGTGTCAGGAGTGATGGAAGAACTGATAGGAATGTATGTGAATCTATAAATCACTTCTGGTACTCTTTCTACTGCCTTATGGGAAAGAGGAATGTGGCTTTTATGGAAATACCTCTGTTAGACAATTAAGAAAAGAGGATTGTGTGCGAGAAAGGAAGTGTGGTTATTAATAGCGAGAGATGACATTGTTCTGTAGTCTTTCAATGTCTGATAGTGGGAGTATGTAATCTCGGCAGTGGTTTACTGATGTTTTGTGCCCTTCTGCTTGAAAACATATGGTATGTTTCAGCCATAGCTCTGAATTTCCTTTAATTGTTTTCTGTTGCTGCCTAAACACTTTGAAATGTAGGGTGTGGGGAAAGGGGAGGTTGATGCAAACTCTTTGTGACATTTTTAGTAGCTGCTCAAGACTTCGATCAGGCAGAATGAAACCCAGATTGAACTTGACAGGTTTTGGGTGGGTAAGGATGTAGTGAAATGTATCTAAGAGACATAACTGGGGAGAAATTATGTGGGTTTCAAACCTAAAGAAATAGTGGCTCAGCTACCTGCTCTGCTCTCTTGTCAGGGGACAGCAGGTGATGTGTCTATTGGTTGATCACCATGAATCAGAAATAGTGTTTTGGGACTGTTTTTATTGAGACCATGTCTTCCAAACTGATGCTTCCAGCCTGCTACTGGGGTGAGATGTCAAAATGCTAATGAATTAATTTAAAATTTCCTGTAAAGTAATACAATTGGCAGCAGGAACTTTCTGCTGTGGAAATCTTTCATCCCTCTTCCTGCTCTAAACCAGAGCTCTGAAAGAGTTTTTGCCTTAACTTGCCAGCGCTTAACAAAATACATAAATATGGTTGCCAAACAAGCTGCAAAAAATTTCCATTTATCAGCTCAATCAGGTGTAGTCTGTGGTGTACTCTGTCATTTCTATGCTATTTTTATTTCCTTAAATAACTGATGACTATTTCTGTGTTTGTAAAGAAACATTCCTTCCTAACTGGAAAAAAAAATGTCAACCATGTAGAAAAGGTACACACCTTAAATCATACTTAAGACATTTATAATCAGCCTTCTCCTCCCTTTGCCAAGGAAGTGCGGTTTTAAGATTTCTTACAGCAGTCGGGGTTTATCTGTGTTAAATCTTTATCAGCTGGACACTACAGTGCCTTTCTTAGTGGCTTGTTGAACACTTACAGATGCACAGTGCTTAAAATTTGTATCAGTTTCCAGAGAAAGTAGATGTTAATTGCAGCAGTGATATATATTTTTTTTTTAATTTTTTTTTTCTTGTGGTATCAGTGCTGGAGCTGTGCAGCCACGCTCTTGTTTGGTACGAGATCCTCATACCACATCTCTTAACGCCTGTCTGAACACCTCCGCATGCCTGTGCTGAATCACCCTCCTCCGGTGATGTGTATGCAAAAGAGCTATTAAGTACGATGCCAACACCAAATGCTGCCGAATGCAGGGTGCTGAGCCCCTGCAGCTGGTGATGACTGAGCTCGCTTTCTGCGGGGCGTGGGGATGGGGAAGGACACGAGGAAGCCTGGTGCTAATGCGGGAGTTCAGATGGGCTGTGAGGCAGATTGACTCCAAACCTGCCTATTGATCCTGGAGCTTCTCTACATTGGAGGATGAGCCCACCCAGTAAGGGTTAAATAGGGTCATAAGATGCTAATCCTCTTGAGAAACAAAGATGTCTGGCTGCTGAAAGAAGCAAAGTTAGAGGAAACTTCCAAATTCTCTTTTTGGAAGAGTGAAGTGCTGAATTACAGTCTAAAAATCAGGGACACTGCAAACTGAGGATCAATTCGAGACAACTTGTTCTGTTTCAAGCCCTGTATACAGTGGGGTGCTGAATTTCATCTATAGCAAATGGTTAACCTGTGTGAGCAAAACAGAAAAACTTCTGTATACAAATTAAATTAAAAAAAAAAAAGGGGAGGGAGGGCAAAGAAAGTTGTGCCAAAACTTTTTGTTTTGAGAACAAGAGGTCTTTGCTTCTTTTAGTACTCATTAGGCTTCAGGGGAGTTTCACCTTTAAGTGGATTACTGTCATTCCAGTTCTCTGTAGTGGGGTGACTTGGCACTGGAGTATTTTACACACTTCGCTTGTAAAGTCTGTTTTGTATAAACCATTCGGGGTGAAAAGCACATCACTTGATTTTTATTATTTTTTTTAATTTCTTTTTTTCTTATTTTTTTTTCCTCGGCTTTGACTGGAATGCAAGTCACTGGTGGGAAAACTAAGGCTTGTCTAAACAAAGAAATAGCCTGGGATGATTATTCCATGCTGGCTGTCCAAGTCTATACTTTCTTTACAGTAAGAATGCCTGCAAGTGGGTGAGCTAAATTCCCTTCCTCTTGTTCAAAATCAGATGAAGCTATGAAGTAAAGAGAGCTGTCTTGAATAACAAGGCATGCCTGCCTGGAGTGCCAGTGTGCTGTACTTTTGCCTTTCTCCTTTCCGGCTGGCCTTATTTGGTACAAGTGACATCCCAGAAACTCACCTGCAGTTTACAACCCCGTATTCGCTCTCTCTTATCAATAAAAGTCTCATTTGGTAGACATTACAGCCCTATATTACAGCAGCAATGTCATAGCAAAGGTTATGCTGTTGCATGGCAGAGTCATGGGCCTGGGAGGGTATTGAGTCACTGGGGACAGTTGGTCCTTTCCTCTGTCAAGGACCTCAAAAACTCTCAACTCAGAAGTCCTGCTTCAAAAAAAGCCTTTTTTTTTTTTTTTTTTTTTTCTTTTTTTCTGCGTGTTTTCCTTAATCCCATTAGTCCTGTTGGAAAGAAACTGGTGCTCAGCACTGCAAGGAGTCGCAGGCAGTGGGATGAGCTGGGCAGAAGTCTTCTGCTGGCTGTTACATGTGCCAGTAGGCAGTGCTAGGAGCTGAGAAACAAACTCTGGGGAAGATTCTTCAACATACACCTTAGTTTCACAGAGGTCTGTGATGACTGGCTGCTGTCACTGTAGATTGCACTGGGGCTTGGAGGATGGATGGGCCTTTTTGTCCCAAAACTGGAACGGTACTTTATCTAAGGCTGCTTCAGAATCTGGTTTCCATAATGGTTGAACCCTGAGACACGAATTTCAGCAATGAAGGGGAACATGACGATTGGTTCTGGGAGCAACAAGGTAAGGGGAGGGTTTATGCAGAAAGTTCCATTCCTGCATTCTGGCAGCAGAAGCACCAGATTTTTGAGGGGAAACCTGGAAGTGCATCATTAAAGAACTGTGTATCGCTGGGGCAGAGAATCTCTGAGTCAAGGATCACAGTAACTTACTGTACTCAAAGTGGAAAAACAATGAAGGGCATGCTGAGGGGAGTGGCAAAGCAATTAGCGCCGTTTCTGATCTTTGACCAATACAGTGCTCTGTGTACACTGTTATACAGGGGATAATTTACCCAACAGACACCTTGAGATCTCTGTAAATCAAATTAAGCCTGCAGGATGAGTGGTTTAATTTTTTTTTGTTGTTGTTCTTTTGGGCACAAAAAGGGAAGAAAGAAATAGTTTAGCTATTCCACCCGCTCCTCCTCCTTTCGGTTCTAGGTTGAACCCGTTAGCAGCCTTCAGAGAAATCTGGAGAGCTGTAGGAGCTGAGATTGCAGTCCGCAGGTGGGATGAGTGGGTGATGGGCCCTGAGCATCCATCCCAAGGTGCGAGGCTGAGGTGGTAATTTGGGAGTTCCTGGCTCCCAGGCCTGTGGTCAGACCACAAGATCGGTTCAAGCCCGTTCCCTGCTCTCCCCCTCACCCCTTCTGCCCCCACCTGCAGCCAGCACTAATAACCGAAACGTACCTCCGAGGAAGAGTAAGTTACCTGACTTGTTCAACGAGCTCCTGCTGTAGGTTTCTTCCCTTACCCCACCTCTGAATATAAACAACGTGTATCTGTGCAGTGATGCTGCTGCAAAATGCAGCTGTGAATTCTGTATTAAACTGATTTGAGCCAGCTTTAGTGGTCAATATAATGCTGTGTATATGAAAAACGGTTTCTGCTTTTAAGAAATACCTCTTTTTTTGTGTGTGTGTAATGGAAATAGGCCCTTACTTAAGGGAATCCTGGTGCCGTTAAGGAGGGTTTGTCGTGAATGCAGAGCTGAAGGAGACAGAGCTTTTGAGATGACTCTAAACGTCTTCATAAATGTAGTGCTAAGAAATGTGTCTGTTTAATATGATCTATTCAGATGATTTTCAGAATTCTGTAGACAAAAAAATGCATCAATCTCTCTTACTAAAATGTGAAAAGTTCTTGTTGCTAGGCACTGTACGTACTGAGTAGGTTCCTTTCTTTCTTTTTTTTTTTTTTTACTTGGGAAGCTGGAAATTGAAAACAGCTTTTGGCACCAAGTCATGGTCTGGATGATGCTGTAATAACTCCCATGCAAATAGGCTTCATGGCCCTGGGAGCATAGGGTGTCATTATAAAACAACATTTCCATCTTTCCCCTTCCTACTCTGGAAAAAAATCCTAACCCTAACCAAAAACCTAAAAACCTGAACAAAAAAAACCAAACCAGAGCTTGAATAGCAGTAGAAGCAAACAGTGAATATTTGTATAAGGGTAAGACACAATGGACTGTCTTCATTTATTGGCTGATGCAGCCCAGAGAAATAGAAAAACACCATGTTAATTAAATTGCTTTTCTCCCAGATGCCAACTGAATTGAAAGATGTGCCATAACTTGCATGCCTACGAGATCTCGCTGTGTTTTGGTGTGTGCATAGGGTTTCAGAGAAAGTTAACTAGGGAGAGGACTTACCACACAACATGACTGCACCCTAAAGAAAGCAAATGTATTTACACACTTGTTTAAATTAATATTTGTGCCCCACCCAGATAATCAGGCTAAAGAGGGATTTATTTTTTAAATTAAATTGCAGCTCAAATATACAAGCCAAATTTAGTGTGATGTTGCATTCCATGTAAGTAGTCAAAATAAGTTGGTATTTACACGTTCTTACATGGAGACCTCTCTTCTTAATTGCCTTTTAACTTCATGCTCGTTCCCTTTAGTAATTTCTAAAATTCTTCTTGTATTTTAACCACTGTGTGCCCCTTCTCAGGTTGTTTTATTTTTATTTTTTTTCCCTTTTCTTTCCCTTCTTAAGGTCAACTCTTTCTTGACTGTTTTTGGATGTGTACTACTGTCTTTTCCCTCATTTCACTCTTGCTCATGCTGTTTTTTCCATATTAGAAAGGGCACCTTTTTTTCCCCGAGTTTTCAGGTGTTGAGGAACCTATGTTCTTCCCCCCCCACCACCTCAGCAGTGTTATATGCTTGTCTTTCTTTTCATAGTGTCACATCATTTTTGTCTCAAGTTCTTGCCTTGGTTACAAACATTAGGAGCTGGTAACAGCTGCAAACACAGCTGGAGTACTGCCTCCAGCTCTAGGGCCCCCAACATAAGAAGGACATGGACCTGTTGGGCAAGTCCAGAGGAGGGCCACAAAGGCGTTTAGAGGGCTAGAGTATCTGCCCTGTGAGGAAAGACTGAGAGGGTTGGGGTTGTTCAGCTTGGAGAAGCAAAGGCTCTGGGGAGACCTTGTAATGGCCTTCCATTATCTGAAGGGGGCCTCCAGGAGAGATGGGGAGGGACCATTTGTCAGGGAGTGTAGGGATAGGATGAGGGGTAATGGTTTCAAATTGGAAGAGGGGAGATTTAGATTAGATATTAGGAAGAATTTCTTTCCTGTGAGGGTGGTGAGGCACTGGAACAGGTTGCCCAGAGAAGCTGTGGATGCCCCATCCCTGAGAGTGTTTAAGGCCAGGCTGGATGGGACTTTGAGCAACCTGGTCTAGTGGGAGGTGTCCTTGCCCATGGCATGGGAGTTGGAACTCGATGATCTTTGAGGTCCCTTCCAACTCTTACCATTCTATGATTCTGTGACCACTGCTAGTTGTCATCCCCTAACATTTTAAATTTCTTTTTTAAAAAATTATTATTTTTTTAAAGGAAGGTATACATATTGTCATGTTTTCCCATACAGTAACTGGCTGCTTTCTTATTTTGTGGTCTGGAGAATAGCAATGGGAATGAGAAGCCCTGCCCATCCCATTCACCTGCTGGAGCTGTATAGCTCTGGTGAAGCCCTCCTGCCCCTTTCCTAGAAGCAGAAGCATTGCTGAGGGCTGGTGAGGAAGGACGAAGAAGACTCAGCTCTGTCCTCATGTTCGTGATATTGCAGGAGTGAGAAAGACAATCCTTCTTTCTAGGACATTGGAGGGAGGGAATGGACCACAGTCTCCCTTTCAATACAGGCCATGCCACCTTGGTCTCTGTCTCAATGTTGTTTAGAGGGGGATATTTTAGCAACAGATAGAGGGAAGATTTTATGGCCAGCAATGCCCTGTGGGGACCAGAACGGCAGATGTATGCCCAAAAGCCTGTGGTGTCATTTGCCATTCCTCCAAACAGTGGTATTTAAATGTCTGCTCGTGGATGACCTGCTTCCCGCTGTTGGCTTCGGCTCTCTGTGTTATTGCTTTACAGAGTTTTTTGGGTGCGGTTTACTTTGAAGTTTGAGGCAAAATGAAATGCTGAAAGGTATACAGCTCTACCTAGTCAGCGTTCCACAGTGTATTTTTAATGCAAGTCTGTGAGGGGTGTGGGAAACTCGCAGTCCTTCTGCGTGCATCTGAAATACTCTGCTGTTTTACCATGCAAGGTAAAATTTCATTCTCCCTCCAGGGAAGTACTGGAGAGAGTCCAGTGTAGTGCAACAAAGATGATGGATTGGAGCATCTCCCTTATGAGGAAAGGTCGAGAAAGTTGGGACGCTTTAGCCAGGAGAAGAGAAGACTGGGAAACCACGACAACCTTATTAATGCTTCTAAGTATCTGAAACGTGGGTTGAAGGAAGATAGAGCTGGACTCTTTTCCGTGGTTTCCAGTGACAGGACAAGGAGCAATAGGTACAAGCTGGAGCATAGGGAGCTCCATTTCAATATGAGGAGAAATTTCCCTCGTGAGGGTGACAGCACTGGGACAGGCTGCCCAGGGAGGTTGTGGAGTCCTCTTCTCTTGGAGACCTTCAAGACCCGCCTGGATGCAGTCCTAAGTAATGTGCTCTGGGCAATCCCCTGACTAGATGATCTCTAGAGGTCCCTTCCAACTCTGACAATTCTGTGACTCTGTAAGTCTGGGGAAAAAGAACCACACACACCCCTCACACCTCCTTCCAACCTCTCTACCTCCTCCCACAAAACACTTAGAAGTATTAATAACATAAGGGAATTGTACTTAAATTTTGTGGTTAAGGCTTTAGGCTTTGTTTTTGTTGTGATTTAAGACCTGTAATTGTAGGATGCTAATTCCAACTTCAGATGCTCACAGAAGTGCATTGGTCAAGCTCTGTATTAAAATCATCTAGTTCATTTCTATTTATTTATTTATTTAGTCCCCATTGTCCCTGTCAGTCAATTCAGAAGCTTTCTTTTTTTTTTTAGTGGTTAGAAGCCTTGTGTTTTCTGCATAAATGTATTTGATCTGCCTGACTGTGGATCCTTGCTTTTGGACTGGGTGGCTCTTTCCCCTGTCTCTCCTGGTGTTGCTTCCCTTGTGCTGGTAGATAGCAGCAGTATTGCTTCTCCTGCCCCCTTTATTGGTGTAACAGAACTGAGTTCTCCAGTTCTCTCCATTATGTAGATCCCTTGTCTGTTCCTTATCATCATACTTCTCTTTCTCTGCAACTCTGCTAATTTGAACGTTTGCTTAAATTTAAGCAGCCTGCCCTTGTTTACAGAAATTTGGAACTTGGTGGCAGAGGAAATTTGCTCAGTGGCAGAGGGGGAGTGTGGACACAAGCTTGAAATGCTTGGTTTTTCTCAAGCATGCTGTTTGGGTGACTTGTGGTCACCAAGAGATAGGCTTGGTATGTTGTACTTCTCCAGGCTTCCGAGTTCTGCATGTTTAAAAAGAATCCTGTTTTGTGGAGTAGAATGAGATTCAGATTGCAATGTAACCCTTTGGAGCTGAAGTGGTAGCGACCGTTAATCTTATTTAAGTACAGTGTGTTGGTAAAAGGAATAGCCTGATGCTTCCTATATTTGAGTACATTAATCACTGAACAATGTTCATCTTCACATTTCTAATGATAAATCTAATTGCAAGGTTGATAGCTTGTCACTTTTTTTTCCCCACTTATTTATGTGGTGCTATTCTAAATTCATTAAGGTTCATTATTCTGGCAGGATTTAAAAATGGCTGCTAGCTATTTTGAGACCTGTAGCTTCTATGATTTACTTCGATGACTGGGGATAGTCAAGAATAGCTTGGCAAGGACAGTATTTAGAAGTGCTGATTTGTTGAAATGCTACCTTTTTTTGTTAATATCAGAACCTGAGCAATAGCCTTTTGGGAAACGTCTCTTGATGCTCTGGGGGTGAACTCCAGGCCCTGAGTGGATAAGAGGTGATGTTGGGGCAGTCCCATGCAAGGTGGCAGGTGTGATCAAACACTTGGAGCTTGGCTTGGGAATGGGGGGAGTGGGGGGGTGGGGGTGGTAGTCTTTAAACCATGTTTTATCCCGCACGCCAGTGAATGCTGTGACTAGCTGCGTTCTGCCTGCCGTGTTGTCTTCCCCTGCCTCTGGCCTCTTTCTGAAGGTCTTGACTCATGTTGGTGATGATGTTCTCGGGCACTGACAGTGTTATTTATCAGCAGGTTGGTGTTTGATAGGTCTAATTGCTGTGACACTTTCAAAACTAATTCTCTCATGCTCCCAACAGTTTAGTGGTTGTGCAGCCAAGCAGCTGCTGATGAGCAACTCCTCTGCTTTGTTTTGGTTACACTCAGGGTGTAGGCAGCATCCATTTCTCTAAATCTCTGAGTCGTCTTCCTTGTTTACCTGCACAATGTGCTCATTCTCCACAGCTCAGTTAGCATAACCCGTAGGTTTGGGAGGTTACTTTGGGTTTTAGTGCCTGGTCAGACCAATGAGGGCACATTGCCTTGGTGTTGCAGTCCGTTCTGTTCATTACCTTGCAAAGACTTGTTTCTTCTGCTCTGCTGCTTTCTTCTACTGCCTTCCCTGCCTGTTTCTTGGACTCCCCAGATCCCCAGGTACTGACCTAGTAGTTGCATGTCTCTTAGCAAGTAGTTCTTTTCATTCTCACAATAAGACTTTAATCTGTGGTAACTTGCATGTAGAAGAAATGGTGTGTTTTCAAGCCCTTGGGCTTTTGGTGCTAATGTGGTGCTTAATTATTAATTGACTAAAAAGGCTATATTTAGCTAGCTGTCTGTGTAGGGGCATTGCATGGGAAAGAAAAGTAAAAGCCCCTCCCTTGGCTGCATCCCCAACGTGAAGCTCTACCTTGGCCACTTGTGCCAGCAGTCCCTTGGGTACCGCAGCAGCTGGTGCAGTGGTGAGGTTGCCTGTTCTCCATCCTTCCCGGCCCCCTCTGCTCATCAGCCACCATGCCACGTCCCCCATCATCCTTGTCATGTTTTCTGTCCTGCCCTGCCACGCACCAGCAGAACACCCCCCGTTAGGCTTTGGGCCATAACCTTCACGGTGTGAGACACTTGTAATCTTGCAGATGTGGTAACGCAAAGCCCGCAGCCTGCACGGGGAATACCTTGTTCAAATATTTTCCTTGAATGAAGCCGTGTTTATAGAGTGATAAGAAGTACTAGAATCCTGGGGACCGTCAAAACAGGAGGTTGCGGGGCTTCTTGGGTTTGCTTTACTTTATTAAAGTATTTGTTTTACTTTTTAAAGTCTGTATTAGAAGCAGCTGCTGTTTTCTCTCTGGAATTTTTTTTTAAGTGAATTTTTAATGATGGAATACTTGTTACCTCCAGTGAATATATAGTTATTTAAAAAAAAAAAATAAATTAAAGTGTATTAAATTGGTCCGTACTGTGAAACTCTGCTGCCAGTACCTTGACTTACAAACCCTTTGAGGGACAGGGCTGTGCGTCGCTTATGGATTAAGTAACTTTGTGTACCTTCTCCTGTGGCTTCCAGCTGAAGGGAGCAAGTGCGCAAGAGGGCACATTCTTTTGTTGTTGATAGCATTCCGCCTTAACGAGAAGGAATTTCTTGCCTATTGTTTATGAAGTGGAAAGAGACCACAAGTTGTATAATCTCTCTCTATAGCGTTGGATTTATTTTTACTTTTTTTTTTTTAACCTTGCTTTTGCCGTTCAGTCAATCTGCAACAGGTGCAGGGAGTGGGTGCTGCAATACACAGCACCTGTATTTTTATTATATATGGGGGGTGGGGGTGGGGAGTGGAAATGGAGGAAGGCAAAGGAGGGGAACACCCCCCTGCTCCCCCCCCCACCAAGTAGGGAAGCAGCAGAGCCGAATACGATTCGGTTTCTGTCTCTCTGGAGCTTTGCTCGGCAACCAAACCCAGGCTCCAGGTGCAGTATTCCCTCATCGGTCTGTGAGCACGGAAACAGCGCGTCCCTCCTCTTCTTCCTCCCCTGCCAAGAGTTTCTGGGTGGTGAATGTCAGTAGCTGGAGTTATTTTTAAAGGCAAGAGGTGAGGCTTGTCGTGCAAAGCTAGGAAGAGGGCGTTTGTTTGCTGAGCAGAGCTGACATCAAAGTGGAGATTGCTGCCTACTGGCTCGCCACTGCCTTATGCCAGGTAATCTTTAACGTACCCCTCAGTCGCCGCGATCGCAACCCAGCCTGCCCCTGCGCATGAGAAACGACCTGTGTTTATGATCCAGAAGATTGCTTTTTCAGGATTATTTCCGTGAGCTGGACTTTGACATTTAAAGGCTCGCAGTAATCATCTTGCAAAACCCGCTTAGTGCTTTTAACTGAGCAACTGCTTTCTACTTCTCTCCACAGGATAATATAAATGTTTTTCTGAAAGCGTGTGAAAATATTGGACTGAAAGAAGCTCAGCTTTTTCACCCAGGAGATCTCCAGGATTTGTCCAATCGAGTTACAGTCAAGTAAGTTTTGTGGGTTTGTTTTTTCCCCTTTCCTTCTCCTTCTCAGCTGTTTCACAGTCTTCTTTTCTTTTTTTTTTTTTTTAATATGTTTGCCTATGGAAAATTCTTCTTTTAATCTGGTATGAGCAGTTCTGAATACTGTGGTGAGGGTTTAAACATTGTTAAGGCTTGTAGATAAGATTGCACATATTTAATTTATAAAATGAAGTGGTATTATGCCTTACAAGCAACCTAATTGTTAATGAATATTTACAGCATTTAATATGTGAGAGGGAAGCTTTGCAATTTATTGTAGACTTGCAGCAGAATTACCTTTTAAATGATATTGAAAGCATTACTTCCCTGTAAGCTTTGAGATTACCAAAATAAAATCTGAAAGGCTGAGGTAGTGCTGCTGAGACTTACTTCAATCACTCTGAGGCTCGGGTACAGTGCTACCTACAGGACCGCTGGTCTTGTCACTCTGAGCATTAATCAGGTGTTTGTCACCAAGTGTCACATCTTCTGTCAAGGACCATGTACGAGTAGAAACCAAGTACTGAACTGCACAAAGGGCAGTTGTCATGCTTACAGAGAAGAGAGATTTCCTGTGAAATAGCAGTGGTTTGGCTCTGAAATATAATTAGAGGATTCTCAAATTTCAGGACTGCGGCGTCTCCAGATATCAGCTTTATTTCTAGTTTCTGAGAGATTTAGGTGGAGTGTTTATAAAGTGTCTCAGTATCTATGTAGACAACTAACAGGTGTTTTAAGATGAATGTGCTGTGGAACATACCGTCTTGGGGCATCTTGCATTGTTACAGTATTAGCTGTTTTTACTGTGTTGGTACAAAGGATGTATTTATTGTGAAGTCTCCCCCCCCAAAAAAAAAGAAAAGAAAGAGAAGCTTTAGTGAGTTTTGCTGGAAACCTGTCAGGTTAATCGTTAAGAATTGATTCCTGTCTTACATTGCCAGTTTTATCAAAGAGGAATAGGCAGTAATCCCTTTTTAACTACAAGGGGGAGAAAAATGCTGTGAAATAACACCTCACTGTTCCAATTAGAAAGAAATCTCTTGTAGGTGGATTGGGTGGTAGCGTGTTGACATACTCTCTGCCTGGTTTCAGGATGAAAGTTGGTACCGTTCTGAGGTTTGATACTTGAGATGGCAACACATTTTCCAATCTTTGACTCATAGCTGAAACGTAATTTCTCACTAATGTGGTGTTTAGAGACTTGGCGCCTTTCCAGGACGCCCAGATTCTCCCTGCTTGTTCCTATGTCATGCCAAAAGCTGGAGGGTTGGTAACCTCTGCCATGCTTTAATTACCCACAAAACCCTTGCTAGAGTTATTTTTGGTGGAGGTTTGCTGGAAGGGATAGCTGGGAAGGGCTGGAGGCGGGCAGGAGCTGGTCTTCAGCAGTGTCAATAGCGAGGAGCCGAAACCCTGGGGGGGCTCGAGTGAGCAAACTGTTGTGCAAGGTATGTTGTCCAACTCGTCCCTGCATTACCACGGCACCCAAGTGAGGTCAGCCGTGAAATGCACCCACTGGGTCTGTAACCGGGGTTTTTTGGGGTCCTTTCAGCTCTGACGGTTCCCTTCCCGGCTCCGGGAGCAGAGAGTGAGGCTGGAATTCCAAGTCGTCATAAGACAATGGGGTTTTTACGTTATACCTACTCAGCAGTGGATTAATTAGTGGTTTTCAAAAACGGAGATATAACTGTTGAGCGCTTCTTATAGATGGCAACGCAGGGGGTCTGGGTTAAGAATCGAAAGAGCTGCCAGCAGTATAGCCATGCTCTTTTAATTTGTTTCAGTGTAAGTCTGATTTTCCACATATGACATATCATATGGCAGTCCCGCAGTGTGTTTAAAATACTTACAGAAGTTTTGAATTACTCTATATCTGAGCATACTGTAAAGTGGTTAGCTAACTATGCTAGCACATTTTGATGCATGTAGGAGTTTGAGGAGGAACAGGAGGAAAGTTCTATTTCAAGAAATGAAGGAGATGAGTAATGTGACGATAACTTTCTCCGTTGAAAAGTTAGTTACGTGTCACTTGATTATCCAGAGGGCAAGCTGGTCTTTGGAGGGTTTCCAGAGACAGTCATATGTGTGTCAGGAGAGAAATGCTGTCTGATCAGGAACTTTACCTCATCTCATCTATCTTTAAACTATTGTTATTTAATAGAAATAAGGCATTTTGTATATTCAAGCTGAAATACAAATTTCTTCAAAACTTGCAGGATGCCAGGCCTCAGAAACAGGGTATTTCATGTCTTGCTCTTGCATTGTCCTCTGCTAACCTTGGACTCAGCATTATAAGTAGATCATTTCTTGTCACAAAGAAGGAAGACTTTTTTTTTTTTTTTAATATACTGATTTTTGTAAAAGATTGCATTTCGTTTCTGGCTTTCTGACATTCTTAAGCAAATTAATTTTGCCGCTGACACCTGAGGCTAATTGCCCACATCTTAAACCAGCTGTGATAGGTTGTACGGCATAACATTAACATGTGCCTGAAGCAGCGTGCATTTTGACACCTCAGCACTGGTGTTGTGTTCTGCTGTTGCACCACCAATAGCGCGTGCTTTTTATCTACCCAAAATAGATTAAATAAGCTGTTGCTTAAACAGTCAGCTTTTTGGGCTGGGGTGACTGAGAGCAGTGTGCTGGTATGATACACTTATGTAGTGCCAGGCGTCAGAAAATGTCTTATTTCCCTTGTATGAGGAAAACTGAGAAGAGCAAGGTACCATTAAAAAGGTGGCTCCTTTTGCTAAGAAGGGCATGAGAGTTGTCATCTTATATCAGAGCAAAACCAGTCTGACACAGGCGGGGAGGCTGCATCTCCATCCCTGCCATGCCTAGCTTTCTGTAGGCTTGTGTAATTAATGTCTGTGCTGCTGGGCAGGTCCTGCTGCGGGAACACCACCCCTCTAAGGATGATGTGCTCTGTGAGGAGGTGTCCTCTCTCTTCCTCCTGTCCCTGCTGCCTGGCAATTGTGTGTGGTGCCACCTTCTTCTTGTCTTGTGGGAGGTCATATGCCTGCAGGCTGTTGGCATCTCAGGCTGCTGTCCTGTCTCACCTGGACAGGCTCCCTTCCCAGCAGGAAAAATTATTTTCTTCTGCTTCATTTCTTAATGTACTTGCTGCCTTTCAGTGTACCTTTGCTGATCATGTTCTGTCTTTCTAGCTCATCAAAAATCGTATCAAGCCATTAAGAAATACCAAACTCTTTATTTGTATATGGTGTTATCACGGAATCATGGAATTGTCAGAGTTGGAAGGGACCTGTAGAGACCATCTAGTCCAACTCCCCTGCTAGAACAGGATTGCCCAGAGCACATTACTCAGGACTGCATCCAGGCAGGTCTTGAAGGTCTCCAGAGAATAAGACTCCACAACCTCCCTGGGCAACCTGTTCCAGGGCTCTGTCGCCCTCACCAGAAAGAAGTTTCTCCTCAATTTCAAATGCTCTTCTGTTAGCTGAGTGAAGGTAAAGACCCTGTGTTCCTCATGGCTTGACAGAAGCTGCACTAGGAAAATAATCATCCTGTCTGGTAAGGAGGTTGCAACTTTCACTTGCATTTTGTTTTCTGTTGCAACTGAGATGATGCACAGGCATAATGCGAAACCCTCCTCTGTAATTACTGCTAGTATCTGGGACAGGAGAGTCAAGAATCCTCTTAAATATCCAGAGTCTCAGTTCCAAGTGATTATGTGATTATCCTTTTCCCAAAGAAAAAGCTCCTTAAAATTTTATTGTTTAGAAGTTTCTGTGAAGAGGGCTGGTTAAAATTACTGGTTGCTGTTCGAAACCTTGCAAGCTTTATGCTTTGCCAGATCAGCGATGAGCTTAGTAGTCGGGTGATGTGGAAAAAATATACTGGCATGGATGGTTTCTTTTCTGCCAAAGAAAATGAAAGTGTGGATTAATGTCCGAGATTTATAGTTCAGTCTTTCTGTAAATCTGCAGAAGTTATTGTTCAATGGTACAGTGCAGTAATGTGTCATGTGTTCCAATAAAGATTATCCAGATGGATTTATTCCTCACATACCATGTCCGGCAGTCATGCGCATATCTTCTTGTTTCATGGCTAGTTATTTGTGTAGACGTGTATGTGTCCCTCTTCAGTCCTTTCAGTGTATTTGACTTTGTTAGCTTAGGATCTTATTATTTTCAATCAGAGGAGTTGTTATTTTAAAGCTCAGCAGCTTGGTCATTTAGTGTTTTTAGGTTGGTGTTGTTTGTTGGTGCTTTTTTTTTTTTTGGTTTGTTGGGTTGTCTTAATACTTCGATAGAACTAAAAAAGAATCAAATGAAGTAAGAATGTAATAGGAGCTTAGTGACTCTTGTTGTCAGCATGGTTACTATTTAAAAATGTGAAGCACTTCCTTGCCCAGCTCTTTAGAGACGACACACCCAGTTGTTCCCAGCTGTGGGAGGGTTCTTGGTAAAATCATGCCATGGAGTTAAAAGTGAGATAGGCTTAGGCAGACACCAAACTTCTATTCTGATGGAATGCGCTATCCCAATTAGTTTTAAAGGAGGCAGCCTGAACAGTCAGATGGATGGCATGATTAAAATTTCTTTCAAGAAAATTACTTCTCCTGTCTGAAAAAAATTCTAATTCTGTAAAATGAGGTATCCACTTAAAGAATCTCCTTAAAGAGTACTGATAAATCCAAACAATAATGGGTTTATAGATGAAAACATTAAGCTTAGCAAAAAAAAATAAAAAAGATGAAACTGCCTTAATACTAAATAGAATACTATTTAAAATAGCCTACTAAAAATATCATACTAAATAACATACTAAAAAAAAGTACTTTTTTTTTTTAAAGTTACCGCCATCCCTGTGTCTTGATGTTGAAGTTTTGCTATATTAATTTAATTCTTCAATGAACTGAAGAATTCAGTTCTTCAATGAAATATCAAAGTATTTGGCTTCTATTAATAATATCACTACAGTGTTATATTTAGAGTGGGTCTTGAATGAAACTCAAAAATTGTCTGCAAAGATAACTGGCAGTATCTCAGCACCTTGCAGAACTTGGTAATTGGGTAAGGCTTTTGACTTTTTGCTGCTCTGTGCTCCACACAATCATTATCAATCCTCTATGCTAAATGAAGTGTACATCATATTAAGCAAACAGAAAACCTTGTCAGAGAACTCTTGCTGAAGTAGGATTAAGTGCATGCACGAGATGAAATAACAGAGCTCTGACTCTGTTCCTGACATTTCCAACTTTTGGATAGTTTTAATTTACTGGTTTAATGCATCTTTTGCACAATTATTTTTCATTATTTCCTAAAGCAAAAAGCAGCTCTGGAAAAACTTGGATGCTATGCTTTCTGTAGTGTATATAACTGGAGCCAAGTGGAGGGAAGTAACAACTGTTACCCATCACATTCATCCTCGTGTTCGTGCATTTCAGAAGCTGAGCTTCTGAGATGGGCTCTGTATTTCAGTTCAAAGATAACACTTTCTGAATTTAAAGTATCACAAAAAAAAAAAAATCCAGAAATTAGATGCTTTTAAAATAAAGCCTGAGAGAATGATATAGTTGCTAAGTGATGCAGTTCTAAGTATATATTCTGTATCTCTTTGTCTGTCAGGAGCAGGATAAGTTTCATGGGGTTTTCTTCTGATTAAATACCCTTTATACCAACATAAACTGTTTTTAAGCATGCATGCAGAATCACTACTTGCCATATCACAACTATTGCCCCTTACTAAGCAACCGTCTCAAAAAGAAAGCCTTTTAGTACTCAGCTAAGCCAAACACAACACATCCTATGGTATCTACCTTTTTCTATCCCATAATTTGGTTTTCAGTAACGCCAGTGCTTCCTTTCAGTGATGAAGTTGCCTCATTTGTCTCTTTGGGTGCAATCACTAAACGAGCAGATATAATACAGTCCCTGAAAATAGCAGCAAAGTGGTAGCAGAGAGGGGTTGAATGCAGACGTAGCTTCTTCCAGTTCTACGTTTAGTGTTTTAACAACTTCCTATTCTTTATGAGGTAGAAAAATAATGGTAGATTTCAGTTTCTAATCTCAATTTTTTTTAGTTTCTAATTTAGTTTCAAAAACTCTTTTATGAGTTAGGGTTTTTTTTGTTTATTTGTTTTGTTTTGTGTGTTTATTTTTTTTCCACAAGAGTTGATAGTTTCTCATTACTTTCATAGTCTTCCTGTCTAGTCCTGGGGAATATGCCGGGTTTCCTGATTCCACTCTTCTTTCCTGCAGGGTGCTTGCTTCTGCAGGGTCAACAAAGGCGAAGTGAAATTTCAGTTCTATAGTATGAATGGTACCACTGCCAAATAGATCACTGAAGAACACAATCTGCGTAGAAACCACTGAAAAGATGGTCGTCTTGAGTAGAGGATTGTTGACAGTGTTTCTAGAAATCTGTTTTTTGGAGAGTTTTAATTGTGAAAGCAGTACCACCTCTCAATTTTAGGAGGAATTTTTTAGAATTGCTTTGCCAGTAACACTCATCTCTAAACTCACTGGCAAGGGACTTACCTAGGAGCTTAAGATGTAATGATAAGATATTCTTTTGAGACTTGTATCCTAATTTTGTGCCTTAGGAAGAGCTACCAGATTTTGCTCAAAGGAGGCAGAGTTAAGAGAGTGACAAATTGCCCATGCTCATAATGTCAGAGAGAGAGCGTGCATGTGATGAGGATGCTCAGACCTGGTGTTTGCTCTTGATAACACTGAATTCACACTCAAGTTTTCCTCCATATCTAATATATTTGCAGTTACCGTATCTGTTTGAAAAGTTTTTTGCTCAAATATTTCATGCTTCTAAGAAGTGGGCAGGATGGAGCTGAAACTGAATTTGCTGTACTGATTTATTTTATCCCCCCCCAAGAAACACATTTAAATGAGCTGAAAACCCTAGTTCGGTTTTTTTTTTTTAAGACAAATTAGAAAAAAACCAAAACAAAACGCCCAAAACACAGCACGGAACCACCCTTTCCTGCTTTTTTATTTTGTGTAGAATAGAAAGTTGTGGGCTGGATGAAAGCCAAGTGCTTCAGAGCAAGACCTATGATAGTAGCTAGCCCAAAATTTATACCTGTGTAATATCTCCAGCTTATACTTGTGTGACTAAAGACTCAATCACGGGACATGAAAGTTTAAGAAACTATCTTTGAATTCAAGTTGAGATGAAAGGAATAAAAGACTGCATTTTGTGGGTCTTGAAAGCTGAAATGCAAACCATTTAACCAAAATTTAATTAGAACAATGAGTGCTGCTTTTTATTTTTTTCCTTATTTCCAGGGAAATAACATTTCTTCCCCATGTGGTTGCAATAGGCTTTTATTGTGGTAACTGAGTTTCCTAGTGACACTTCCCTTGAAATGGAAAAGTGCGGCACCCCAGCTTCAGGATGACTCTAGAAATGTTCCTATGACTTTGTAAGTGTGGAAATTCTCTTTTGGCTGTGGACATTTTCATAGAAATGGGTAATATTTACAGCAACTAATCTTCCTGGGCATAGTCATTTCCTAAACATTGAAATTGCTGTGTTTATTTTGCTTATGATACAACTAATTTCAAGATCATTCATTTCACACATTTAACTTATTAATACTGATGACAGTTATGCAGAGGTAAAGAAAAAATAGAATGTACTTCAGCCCTGTGAAAGCATTGTGTGTAGTGTAAAATATTTACATTTGTGTCACTAATTTGCATAAGCTTTAAATCATTCCAGTAAAACCGTTGTAGGCAATAAAATAAGTTCCAGACTTTGGACCATACCTGCTAGAAACTTAACTCCAACTCTTCAGTGTAAAGTCTGTAAGGTGTTGGGTGTGGTGCTATTTAATCTTTCAATCTTTCTGTGAAGTTTCTGATTATTAAGAGATTGTGGGTTTTGATTGTTTTTTCTTTCTTCTTCTATTAAGTAATTTAACAGTTAATAATTTAACTTCCTTTATGGGATTATACTATTCTAGGGTTTGATGTACCATTAAGATGGTTCTGCTGTAAGAATGAAAAATACCCATACCTACAAGTGCGCAAGAAGAGCCTGAACAAATCTGGCAAAAAATGACATTGGTGTGTTAGTTGTATCTAGAACAGTGCAGGTACCTTTAGAGACACAGGCGTATAGTGTTACAGTGGAATTTAAATACTTATGCTACAGAACTGAATGGTTTGCTGAAGGAGGTTGTAGTAGCTTTCTGATGGAAGGTGTTAGTTTGGTCAAAGTCCTCGGTTTTAATAATTTTACAGTATTTCTGAAATAAGTTTTGTGGGGTGGTACAAAACCATTATTGCTAAATGGCTTTACAAAGTTTTCCAGTGCTCTTTTGCTTTGGATTAAGAGACATATCTCCAACCTTTTAGGATTCCCATGAGAATCCATCTAAACCTTAGGCACCTGTACCCATTTTAAGCACGTGCATCAGTCCCCTACCATTCTAGGGTTAAATGCAGTTTATAAAACAATGCAGTATATGAGGGGGAAGCAATTTGAGTTAGAAAAAAAGGTAAAGAGAAAACCTGTATGTTTTGGTAGCAGGGTTGGGGGGATTTTTTTGTGAAAAAAAAAAAAAAAAAAAAAAGGGCTTCTGTCTGAAGTTAGAATTTGTAGAATAAAAAAGAATAAGCTTGTGTTACCTGCATATCAGTTATACAGAATATGTATGCAAGTTCACAATCTTACTGTTTTTAATTTTCTTTTACAGCAAAATTGCTGAAACTAAATGTAGCTGTTCTGTAGACAGACAACTCAATGGGAACACCTCCCATAATTAAATACTGGGGGAAGCTGCCTCCTTGAAGTTTTCCACCAACACAGGAGTTTGTTAACCATACTCTGTAAATGGAGAAAGTTAAAGCTGAACGGTGTATTGACAGTTCTGGATCCTACTTCCTACAAACCCCTAATTTTGGCCATTTGTATTCCTGAGCTGTGATTGATGCTATTGTTACAGTGCTTTGAGAGATTTCAACTCCAATTGTTATTACTACTTAATTGGAGCACTCACAGTATCCTTCAAAGTAGCATTAGCAGGTTTTCTGCTGAGAGCACTGCAGAATGTAATTGGTAATGCAATAAAAAATTCAAATATTTTTATAAAGCACACGTCAAGAGGGTTGCAAGGCTGTTTTCATCTTGTCACCGAAACCAGTTAAAATAAATCGTGTCTCACCACATGTTTAGAAGGCAAGACAGGACAGGGGGGAGGGAGAAACGAAGAGTGCTAGGTAGCAGGCAAGCTTAACCACACAAAGGCATGATCTTTTCATGTTTCTTTTAAATGATAGAGATCTGTTGTCATTAAGAAACAAAAGGGGAAAATCCCTAAACCTACAACAAAAGAAAACCCAACTGGAGAAGTCCTTCTCCAGGCTGAACAAGCTGGACAATCAAGCTCAAGATCTCCAGCCCTGACCATCCTGGTGGTCTCCACTCAACTTGCTCCACTTTACCAATGTCTTTCCTGTACTGGGGGGCACCAAACTGGAGACAGCAGCATTATAGATGTGACATAATGAGCGCTGTGGAAAGGGGAGATGATCAGCTTCCTGGCCACACTCCATTTCATATAGACCCATATGCTGTTGGCCAACTTTGCTGGGGTCTGCTGCTGGCTGATGTTCAGGCCCAGCTCCCCACCACACTCTGCCATCACAGGGGTTAGGTCTGTCCTGGGGGCAGGACTCGGACTTTGTCCTCATTGGATGTCATGACGTTCTTGCAGAGCCAGTCCTCCCGGTGGCCCTGCCCTCTGGCATAAGGACTGTGCCCTTCCCATGCTCCTGTCTGCTCAGGGAAGGGAGTGTGGTATCAGAAACTGACTCAAGAAAGAAAAATTGTGAGCTGCTGCAGCCTATTGCTGTGACTAGAGTGAGAAGGTTGACTAATGGGGATGATATTTTCTCTTTCCTTTCTCTTCTAGAAAAAAACGTCCTGCAAATGCAAACACGTAACACACCTTTGAACCCAGTATGTACAGATACGCATCAACTGACGTGGATTCCAGTGTGTTATATGATAAAATGTTTAACTGGGGTGGGGAAAGGGAGGCTAAGTTCAAAATACTTCTGTTTTTGCAAAAGGCTATTAAATTACAGCCACTTGTGCCTTGTGAATAAATGCTTAAATAATGCTTGTCAGTTTTATGGGGCAGTAATGTATCCTTTTAAACTCTGTGACCTGAGGCTTGCAAGATGCTCTCAGCTGTGATAGCTTTCTGGGGTGAGGGATGTACTGGCTGAAGCACTAGCTAAAAAAGCCCAAGTTAACAGAAGGCACAATGTATTTGCATATGGTTTGACTTGAAGGTGTGATGTATTCTCATCACAGATCTGCATAGTTTGGGAATTACTGTACAATTCCACAAGCTATTCCTAATCTGTCCAAAGTTATTCTACTAGTAAACTTGACTACTCTAGTAAACAGCTTTCAATTGTAGTTTGCAGGTTATTTTTTCAGAAACTGTGTAATGGGGTAAGAAGTATTGTGAAGGTATCTGTTCAGTGCCAGTCTGAGAGAAAAAGGAAGCAAAACAAACAAACAAAAAAAAAACAAACCAAAAAACCCCACAAACAATGAAACCCACAAAACATCAGCAACACCACCACCACCCCAGCACTGCCCCCCCCAAAAAATCCCCCAACCCTACCCATAAAAATGGCCCTAAGCATTTTTAAGAAGTACTAGAAATAGGGGAAAGAAAAAAAAAGAAGGCTCATCACTGTGCTGCTGGGGGTAATCTGGAGTTTGCCAGTGTTGTAAATGCCATCTGGAGGTTTGGACTTCGATTGTGCCCCTTCCCTCATTCTCCCACTTAACTTTCCCAAATTCCTCTGAAATCAAATCTATGGAACTGGAATATCTTCATCCTCATGGTGTTTCTCTGGCTAAACATAGAGTAGCTGTTTCTGTAGGTTTAGTTGAGCCTGTAAGAGAGATGATGGATGCAGAAAAGAAGTGGACAAAGTGTAGCAAGCTTAAACCAACTGAACAAACAAAAAAAAACAACCCCAAAACCCTAGTAGATGTCACTGACAAAGTGGTTCAATTAGCTGTTGTGTCCCATGTTATACAAATAGTTAATGAACCAAACGAATGGGCAGTAGGCTTCCTTGTCATCAGAGGCTATGGATGATAAAAGTTTACTTGAGTTCAAGGGATAGTGGAGAAATTCACAGAAGGGAAATCTCTGAGAGTTATTTAATACAGGGACACCACATCTAGCTTGGGAAGTCCCCAAGGGAGAAGCATCTGCTCTGTTTTTACTCTTCCTTAGGCAACCACTTGGAGGTTGGGATCCTTGGTTAGATAGTGTTTTGATACCACCCCATGTGAATATTCCTGTATGTATTTTTGGGAAGGATACAGCCAGTGAAATCTGCTTTTAACTTCTGTGTATCTATGATAACCTCCTCCAAGAAGCAAAACTAAGGAAAAAATGAGATGCAAATTTTATGGAAGCAATTAATTTGATTTCTTAAATCAATCAAGCAATCTACTATTGTTAAGCTTGAGAATGAATGGAACATTATGCAGAGATACTGAAAAGATGAATGAAATCATGGTGGATCTCCTAAACTAGACCAGTATGTGACCAGGCTGTGCAATCATGGAGAAAAATATTATTAGTACTTAAAAATTCAACATTTGCTGATTTTTTTATTTTTTTTTTTTCCCATCAAGCCATGTGAAATTTTAGTGAAAACTTCATAAGAAAAATAAATTAGAATGGGTAAAATTTACTTGAAATAAGGTGGCACGTGTATTTGCATATACTATATTCAGCGTCATTACTTAAAACCTATGTTTGTTCTAAAAAGATTAGTTAATTTAAGAGGTTTTGTTACTGATTTTGGCGTGCGTAATGTAACTGTAAGATCACACATCAGATGGTTGTGCAGAAGGCACACCCACCCAGATTGAATAAGCGCAGAGTAAGACGCATCAGTAATGATTCTTCTCTGTTATGCTCATCCTGCAAAGCACCCGCTTTCTCCATGCAGAGCTTTTATTCTTTGAAATCTGAGCTCGCCTCTTGTATTGAATGTTGGCTGCTGTTGAGAAATAGGAAAGTTGCTTAGCACTGGTGATTTACTATTATTTGCCATTTCATTGTGATGTTTTTGTTCCTTCAAGAGGAAAAAAAAATCTCTTGTAAAAGGATACTCTTTTTTATAAACAACATTCTGTCTTTCTGAAGCATTTTCCTCTTTAAGCTCTGACTAAATTCCTTGTTTTAGTGCAGTGTTCTCTAATGCTGTTTGAGTAATTCGTGAATGTATTCAACAGACTAGTTTGTTTGGCTATTAAATAACCCATTCTGAAATCTCCAGTGACTCAGGTTGTGTAGTCAATCTAAGGTGGTGATCAACACCAAAATGATGTGACTGCATTTGTGAATTGCTTCTATTTTCTGTTCAGCGTTCTTGTTCATTGGTTGGGTAGGATTTTAAATCTATGAATACAGGGAATGATGGCACAAAACATCCCGAGGCTGTGTATCCGGGCTTAGCTTGCTTGGGTACCACAGGAGCAATGAGGGCACAGTAGCAGCTGTGGGCCGTGCACCAGGCTGCCAACACGTGAGGACACATCACCTCATTGCTTGGTTTGCCAGCACAGCTGCAGAAGAGTGAGTTGGTTCAGACTCTCAGAATAAACTAAGATATTCCATGCTCACGCTGTGTTAGGTGTCTGCCCAAATTGCTTGATAATCTTCCTTTCTTTAAAACTCACCCTGTGAGTTTTATCAGGAGAAAAGCTGGAGTAGAGGACTGGTGCTTCTCGGTTTTCTCAGTGTATTTACACGAATAGGCACTGCAGTGAAAGGGCGGAGAAGGAGAGGGAAGATGGCCAAGGTATAAACCAAGAAGCTGCTGAATCCAAAGAGGATTCAAAATCCATTCTCAAACTGAAGTTTAATCTAAGTAGTTGTGAGATCTTCACTGAACTCAAATTTGACCTGAAATAGGGCTGAGACAGGAAATCTTAATAATGAACTTGGTACGTGAAAGAAGTTCACTTCTTTGCAGGTGGGTTTTAATTTTTGTTTGTTTGTTTTGTTTTTAGCCTTTCCTATATATCCTTTCCCAAAGGATGAATTTTGCAGTGAAAGAGTGCAATGGCTTGAAAAACCATTTAAATAGAAATACAAACCGAACATAACAATATATGAGAAGAATAAAAGACAATAGCTGGGTTCCTTCAAGCAGCTCGAGGAATACAAGTACAAGTAAAAATATTTATGTAGGAGTGGGTCAAAACATCAGTGAACACTTCTTCCCAGGGAGGGGAGGAGTCCACTGGGTCAGGTAGTACACAGCTTTCCTTGATTTCATTTGATCAGGGGTAGGTCTGCATGATGAGGTGTGCTGGGTTGGCTTAACACCCTAGGTCATGGGAACAGAAGCTTCTTCTTGCTGATACTGAAAGGACTGACCCAGAGCCATGTCCTACCACACTGCGTCTGGAGTGTGTGTTGTCAGCACCTGTGACTCCTGCTGGGTTAACACCACATCACAGCTTTGTCCTTCACCCATCTTTTCCACAAGAGCTTTAGTGTTCCTGTATTGTGCTGCTTGATGTAGCCGTCTAACCTGGGGTCTGCCTAAATTATTGTGTTCCTTTACAGAACCTGTTAGAGGACAAGTTAGCAAGGACAAAAGAAATTGCAGCAAACTTTGATTCAAAGCTAACCTGGAAGAATCAAGCTGTTATTTGTTTTATTAACTGTCACTCAGAAACAGATCTCAGCTGGTCAGTAGTACGGGAGAAGCATTGTAAGTTACTGTCAGCATCATCGAAATGCATTTTCTCACTTTCAGGTGCCCTGTTTCATTGAGCAGAATGGTTTGCATTTGTGTACCTACATGGTTTTTTGTTAATTCAGGCTCCCCTTGGACCTGAGAAGAAAGCTTCAGTATTGGCTTAATTCCAGTTTAGGGGAGGTGGGGAAGCAATGAACACTGGAAGTTTCTTCTTGTTGCCTGTTGCCAGGAGTGTGTGTGGTTTCAATCATGTGAAAATGGCATATTGCTGTCTGATCAGTCAGAAGAGAGAAGCTCGCTTTTATCTCCCGGGGAAGGAGTCTTTTTGATGGACATGTACCAAAGGCATGCATACTTTACTTAGAGAAGGAGCTTTTGTTTGCAGCATTTTTGTCAGGAAGACAAATATGTTCAAGCTCCTAGAAACTGTTTGGTCAAGCTTAATTGCATGTAGGTTTTGGCATACAGCATTTAATGGAACGTGTTCCTGGTATTTGTGCATCTGCAGTCACAGGGAAGACTGGGCTCCTTATAAGCTGAAGTAAGAAGCAGTGAAAATGGTGGAAGAAAACCACTAAAAAGTTTTTCTGCCTTCACCCACGAGAGAGTACTTCAGCTAATTACTTCAGGTCACTTTAGCTCTTGGTACTGTGACTTCTTTGGTAATGTTATATGTTTAATTATGAGGATTCTCTTCAGTTTCAAAATAAGTGTATTAAGATTAATCTTCACCTGTAAATTATTCTAGAATCTCCTTTTACTGTAAATGAGAAGGGGGGGAGGAACATCTCAGGTTCTGGTTCCTTGGCCGTAGGTGGTCTATGTGCCACCCCTGGCATCATTCAGGATAGCCTTCTGATAACACTCCAGGCTAATTTAGGATATCCAGTGAAGATGTTTTCCTGCTGTTTTCATTCTCCATTGCTCAGACATCTCTGCCAGGCAACTCTCAAAACAAACAGCAACATGGGGTCAGCCTCAAAGAGTGCGTGCTTTGAAGTACAGGGCGGATGACAGTTATTAAAGGTTAATCTTTAATGGTATTGCAAAAGGTAGCTGTAGAGGTTTCCATGTGTTTGCCTATTAAAGTGTGTAATACCTTAATCCTTATATTAAAAAAAAAATAAATAAATTAGTGGGTAATTATTGAAAAACTTACCTTTTACCTTCCTTGGTGGTGGAGGATATAGCAGCAATTAGTTTATAGCCAGGATTTGAAAGCAAGTGATGGTCAACACAGCAACATATAGGGTCTAAGACAAGCGTGTAAGAGAAACTGGGTGTTGATTGTCAACTTAAAAGCCTTGTAGAAAAGCGAGGGCAGAAAAAGACACTGGCTCACTAGACAAAGCAAGTTGTAGTCCATTCCATCTTTGTACCTGCAGTAAAATAACTAATTATTTAAGAGAGTAAACACTGTGGTATCGAGTTCATTGGATAATTATACGTTTAATTTTTCAGGGAATTGGTTTTGGTTTGACTAAAGCGCTCTCATTCTGGTGGTACTCTCTGGCCAGTCTTCAACTTGTAAAAGCACTTTGGCAAGACTCAGTTGTACCTGTGAAACACAGGATCTTCGATGCAAGCCAAAACTAGCAAAAAATAAAAGGCTTTTTGAAGAAAGCAGAATTTCAAGACAGTTTTTATTTCTGTAAGTTGCTCTGGAATCGTGAGCATGTTAGGGAACATATTTTTGAGGGAAATTGGTATGACACCGAAAATGAGTGCATTTGAGTTTTTACACATTGTAAATCAGCACAGAATGAATTTAAAAGTGCATTTATGTATTTTTAAAGGCCTATTTACTTCACATCCAATCTTCTGATTTCTATCCTATCAGCATCCTTCAATGCTAAAATTTCAATGTCACTACTTAAAAAGAGAAGTGATTTGGGAGTGCTTTTGACGGGAGTTTGTTTTTTCTCTTTGCAAAGAATGATACTTCTATGCTTTTAATCTATTGTTATTTTCCTGGTGGGTTTCCTTTCAGAAGCATTGCCTGGTTTTTGTTGGTAACTTTATTATACAGAAAAGTTCACCTATGTTCACCTCTGTGTACCTATCCTGTCTGTCAGGGCTTTTCCTTCAGGCACTTAAGTAAGAACTAGTCACTTTTAATAATAGTTCAAATAATTGCATACTTGACATTCTGTCCAGAGTTCGTGCAACAATTTGGAATTTCTTTCCTTAGCAAAAGCTTCCACAAGTTCTTTGCTACCTGAAATAAAATCTGGGGTTGTATACTTTCACATGTACTCCATGTGGTGTTTTCCAAGCAAAGAGCTTTAAATGTGATGGCAAAAATACTTCAGATTCATCTTCTGCAGTCGCCCAATATGTACGGCTCAGGGAAATAAGTTTTGAATCAGTGTCTGCCAGTAAAGGAGCATCAAACAGATGGCTGAATTGTTATATCATGAGCTGTTTCTGTTAGTACTGATTTATGCTATTAAAGATGAGGCTTGCATAACTTACACTGCAGTATATACCTATTTTTGACTATCTTAGAAAACTTTTTTACACTGCATTACCCTGCCATCAATGTTTTTCCTTGGTGATGACTGATGGTGTTGATCTTGCTGAAGACTGTTGCTTGTCTTTGTACCATCACTTGCTAAAAAAACCCTATCTACATAAATTTATTTTAAAATGTATATTGTAGCAGGTTAATTGGGCTACTAACTCCATCTACACTGAAATGTTGATGATAATATGTTATAAGTATTCTAGCTATTTTTTCCATGGACTTCTCTACCTGTCTTATCCTATGCAGCAAGAAAGTGAAAATAAGTTGCAAAAAACTGTGTGTTATGTGGATAATGTGGTCAACAGTTTACCATGTGGCAACCAAACATGATGATCTCCTATGTATGCTCACTGTGCATCAAAAGGTGAAAGTCTTTTCATCCCATTCTTTTCTTCTGTAGTTTACAGTGATTGCCTTCCTCTCAAGGAGTGTCAAACCTGAGTTTTGCTGCAGTTTGACTATTCCTAAACCATCGTCAGAGATTGATTTATCTGCTCCTCATTGGAGGATGCTACTAGTTATTCCTCTGCGGAACTGACTTAGCTTCTTTGCCTGGAAGTCAATAGAAGGACTGGAGACCTTGGAAGTTGTTCTGAGTCTTACTGTAACAATACGCATGTTGGCAATGAGACCTCTGAGGTGGCGTCCTGTGTGATTCTTCC
This sequence comes from Pedionomus torquatus, assembly GCA_013398155.1. Lineage (NCBI taxonomy): Eukaryota > Metazoa > Chordata > Aves > Charadriiformes > Pedionomidae > Pedionomus > Pedionomus torquatus. Next base: position 129,963 of record VZRU01015415.1, read on the forward strand.
CCAGCTCTAATTTGTTTCAGGTAGGCTACACTAGAATTAGGTGTTGTCAGAGGAGAAACATAAGATTAGTCTTAGCAAGCAGCTAAATGTTTCTTATCCTGCCTGGACTGATTATCAGTTGTAATGGGGGGATGATAAGGTTTTGGCTCTTCACTGAATTCTGAAACAGTGAATATAGTTACAGCACTGTTGTTGGATTTTTGAATCAAACAGGGCTAAAGACTTGAGATCAAAAGGGCTGCTTCCTTAGACATTCCCAAGGTAGCAGGTCTGGAATTAGCCACCCGCTAATGCAGCATGCCTGCTGGCCCTTATGAAGCCGAGCCTTGTAGCAATCTTGTGTAATTGACATACTTTGCAATTTAACCATTAGTTTGATTTAATCCTTGCAATGATTAAATGCGATAATAATTGCCATTCATGGGGTTTTCAAGAAACCCTTAGCCTTCAAAAGCTATGGATTTCCAGATGAGAGTCTTAAAGTTTCTGTTAACCTTACCTGGGTCAAAAATACAGCCAGGTGTCTGTGTAGAAACAATGTTTTTTTCAGGGAAATGGTTTGCAGAATAGCCTCTTCTAGAGCCCAAGGGTTACTTTGGTGTTATCCTGGCTCTGTGATTTGACTGATTTCTGGAAAGGATAGCTTACAACCACCATGTGTGTTTTAAGGAGCCTATTTCTCCAGTGCTTCATCTGGCTAGGCAGTTGCTGAGATTCTGCAGATGGCTAACTGTAGTTTCCAAGAGTTGGTGCATATAGTATCTCCTTTCCCATGAGTAGGAAGAATCTTAATTTAGCATCTACTCATGCACTCATTAAGGATGTTGGGAACATTGCCATGGCCTCACTTGGAGCAGAATCGGATCGTTTTGTTCCACTCCCTCTTTACCACCACACTTAGTTATAATAGCTTGTTGGAGCATTTTGCTGGTGTCTTAATCAGTGTATTAAGCTTCTTTTTTTCCTTCAGTCATCAGTTTTGTGGTACAAATTACATACTTCATGAGTACCAGTGAAAGAGAGGTGTGAGATCATGTATAGTTCCCTGGCTGGGATTGTTTTCCCATATCATTAATTTTGTTCAAGTTTTTATTCTTCGAGTCCTCTAACTTTACAACAGAAACTCTCAAGTGACTAATGGCACGTTTGGTTTCAGTAGGTTGTGATGCTCAGAACCGATGTAAATTCTCCAACTTCAGAGGTACATGGTCAGACTAGCTTAACTTTTCCTCCCCCACCTTTTTGCCTCCCACAGAGACTTTCTAATGTTCTGGCAAAGCAAGTATTTGGACTTTTACCCATTCTCTCACTTTGCAGTAAAGAAGCATTCATTTTTCCAACATTAAAAACTTGGCCTGAAAACCTGGCCCAAGAAGTTTAATGTTTTGAGCAAATGTTTAAAAATACCCTCTGGCTTGGCTGCTCTAAGTAGCCTTAAAGCACTGTTGTCCACTAAGATGGGCAGATTCTTTTTCCCCCAAAAAAGCTAATACTTACCCACTAATATCAGTAGCGACAAATTCAATTTAGTAATTTCAAATGTTACAGAGACTAATCTGAAGCCATAAGGAGCCTGAATAATTGTATCTTTAAGGAGCTTCCTCATGTGTAGATGTTGCAGGAGCTGAGGATGGGAGGTGAGAACTGTAGCGCATCACAGAATAATCTTTAAAGTGTGAAGGGACATAAAGATCATTGAGTTGATCCCCCTACCATGGACAATAATACCTGTTTTTCTTAGATCTAGTCTGTTACCCAAAACAAAAGGGCACGTTTTGGCTAAGAGTAGCACACTTTTGAGTTATACTTGATTTTTGTATCTTTGATCCAAATTCTGTTGCTGTTTCACACCATGTCTTCGGAGAGAGATGGTTCAAGGGAATACATCCTCTTTCAGTATTCTTTTCTGATAAAGGGAAATACTTTAACTTTTGATTCCGGCATTCATTGAAGTGCTCTTTTTAGGCTTTAAACATGTCTTCACAAATGAAGGCAGATCAAGAAGACATAAGAAATAATTAAGTTTGGTTGTATTTGTGTACCTCACTTCTTTTGGGCATAGATGCAGCAATCTAAGTTAATACAGAACCAGCTTCACTAGAGACAAGTCAGGTTCAATCTGTGTTTCATACTTTTGTCCTCTGTATGATGAGTGATGATGTTGTGCTCTGTGTTGCCAGGGTAACCCAAAGAAACATAGAGAAAATCGGGCAAAATTTCAAAAAGGAAGCATTATAATTTCTTCAGTGCTTCTTATTTGCTTGTGAAATATTTTGCCAAAACATTACTGGGAAAACCCAGTAGTCCTTTAAGTTTTTATTCCAAATGTAGAGACTAAACTAAATGATGCAGTCATGAAGTAGTGATTTATTTCTACTTAAGAACAAATTCCATCATCACTTTAACTTGTTTCCAAAATCATTGTCGTGGAATAAAGTGTGCTTACCTTGTACCTCCATTTTGTCATCTTTGCTCTGTCCATCTCTATAAATGAATCTAAATTCTTTCCAAAATCCTAGCTCTATGATACTCTTCCCAAAGCTGTGCGTTTAGTAACCCCCTACTTGAACTGCTAAAGCATTTTGTTCTTTAATAATATGACAGAAGTTGAGAATGAAAAGAGGGGCTGGAGTAGACATGCTGCCCCAATTCTCTGTCCTCTGGTACAATAGTTTGGCCAGCACTACATTGGAATTGCTCTAGGGAGAAAAAAAGAAGCTGTATGAAATCTCTGTAGGTGACTCCCAAGTGCTGCATATCCCATATACCCCCAAAATGCAGAAGATTTGTCTCTTTTTGGGAAGATATTTCCATCCTTATGCGTGTACCTGGCAATACGGGTCTTGGCTCCCCTGGAGTGGACTGAAGCCTCGATTATTCCCACTCGAGGGCCACAGATAGGGCATCTGTAGTTTCTGTCACTCTCAGTGAGTCACCTCTGTGCTGAGTTGTTTCCTGCATACACATTAAAACAACAGCAACTGAGCAGATACCTATTTGGACTGGTGAAACTCAATGTTAGCACAGGCGTGAACATGACAATACCCCGTATAAGTTACTGTCAGTCCTCTTTTTGTCTTTATCAGCGGATATGTTTGTTGCCAAATATCCGGTATAAAATATGCAGTGTAGACATGAGGGTTGCTTTTTTTTTTTTAATCTTTTTTTGCACACCATGAGAAATCAAATAAACCATCTGAAGTCGCTATTGAGTATTATAAGCCGTGGTAGACTCTTTTGCTTATACACAAGGTGCTCGTACATCACCACCTGTTTGCTTGCCACAAAAATAACAAAGGATCACAATTACTAAATCTTTCTCTGGGCATAGACCAATGGAGGAGATTGAATGCAGGCTGGTGGTTGGTTTTTTTTTTTCCTCTCCTCTCTGATTATAGAGGCTATAAAAATACCTCTGACTCTCTGAGCAAGCAGAGTTGTATAACCTGCCAAATCTTAGCTCTTCCCAAGGGACAACCTCTGAATGCTTTATCCAAAACGAACGATTATATTAATCTAGGGGGTCAAGGGAAAGAGAGCACCCACAGGCAATTGCAAAGGACCAGTCAGTAGGTGGAAAATTTCTTACCCTAGCTTACCTTGCAGTAAGTTGTTTATCCCTATCCAGAGTTGGTGCAGAGGTGTCTGAGTGATACTTTAGATGGAATAAATGAGTCAGTATTGAGGGCTGTTCTGTAAAATTACCTCTGGTATCTGCATGTGGGGAGAGGGGATGTTGAAATACTTTTTACAGTGAGAGTAACAAGGACAACAATTTTAGAAAGACTTAAGTTAATAATGGCAAAGAGGCATCAGGCAATAGAGAAAGTGGATTTTGGTATTGTCTTGAATAAATGCTAACTGAGTTGCCATGGTTGCTGCAGCTTAGCTGAAGCAAATATAATGTGCTTTATACAGAAGAATATTTTCGTAAAATGCTGTTTCACTATTTCCATGCTGGTTAATGGAAATAGCTGCACCTTTTATTTCTAAAAACGGATCACACTTAATTTCCTATTCTGATACTTATTTTTCAGAGGGACTCCTCAGATATACCAACTGTTCCTTTTGGAAAGGATGCTGGCACAAGTGTGTGTTCCCTATATGGATTTCTCTTTAAATTAATCTACAAAATTTATACAAGGTGGTCTAGTTTGGTGGGAGGTAGTGAAGGGAAAAACTGAATGGAGGAGGGGTTAATCATGTTAGATGATGATCAACCGAGTGAGCTCAAGTCTGTTGATTTTTGGGGAGACAGGAGTGTAAAACTCAACATGTATGTACGGAATCAGGAAGAAAAAAGGTAGAAGTGGTAACGTTTACTAGAATGCTGGTGTCATGGTCAACATACTTATGTACAGGTTTAAAAAAAGGCAAAGCAATACGCTCCAAGTTGGAAATACCGATGCTTTGAAAGTTATAAAAAAAATTATAAGGTGTACAGATAGTGATATGGTAGCTGTCTGTCCATCTATCTAAATTGCTGTGCTTAAGTGTTGCAGGTTCTTTATTGTTGAAAAGCAATTAATTTCACCTCAAAATCAGACATTCTCTTGAATGTGAACCAAACTGATTTCCTTTGAGAACACCTACCGCTCCATGTGAGGTTGGAGTCAAATGCTGCAGCTTCTAATTCCTTGTGCAGAGAGTCAATTTCTCATGAATTAATGGATGTTTTCATGCTTCTTGGCCAAAGCATATAGCATGTGACTGGTAGCTTTCAGAAATAAAATATCTGCTATTTATTTTTGCATGGGTACCAGTCTAGACCTGGAACTTAAAGTAAATAATATGGACTGGGGAAAAATTCTAGATTTGCCCTGGAAAAAACAAACAAACAGAACAATGGAAGTAGTACCCAGTTTAATTACCTGTAATTAGAGAAGCTGCTGACTTTTAGGGCTTTTCAGGAATGAAGCAAGAAGACTCAGAAAGGGCTAACGCAACAAAGCTACAGTTATTATAAATATTAATTTTCTTTACTATAGCTTCAATCTTGAGCAGGGAGCTGTAGTATCCTACCAGTCTTTGCTTTCTGTGCAAGTTGTTTGCTGCGGCAATGTTCCATCCCTCTTCCCCTGCCCACTCTTGAGACTGAGAGCCAAGGAGTACTTGGGTTATCAGCCAGGGTCCTTTGAAGAGGCTTGTCGAAGGGGGGATGGTTTTGGGGGTGTGTGTGTGTATTTTTATTTTTTACTTAACAGGTGTTCCTTCTGCCCTTCTCTACGCTGAATGCTACTTTTCTCATTGGGAGAACCTGTAAATTAGCCTGAGATACGAGGAAGCTGGCAGAGGTGGACCACCCAGGGAGGGGTTGGAAAAGAGCGTGAGGAAATGGATAATTTGAGTGTCTGGTAACTTGCCGGGGCTGATGCACATTTCTAGAAGTGCCTGTTTTTGTTTTGATAAGGGCTTTAAGAATAGCATGGAAGCGTAATGGGTGAGATCAGCAAGGAAGTGCCATGCTGAAGAGGCGGTATGAAAGGACGGGCTCTGAGGCAATGGACAGGGGCATGTTCCCACGGAGGGTGTTGGCCGGCTGTGTTCCCTCTCCACCTTTCACCTCTTGGGCATCTCTTCTCCACCCCTCAGCCCCTTTGGTAGTAGGTGAGGGTGTGGGGTGGGGACAGGCTGTTCAGTCATCATGGCCCACAGAGCTCCTTGCTGGTGGTTTTGTAGGGATATGGAGAAACGTCTTTCTGCATCATTTTATACCCGATTCTCTGTGCTGTAACGATGTAAGTGGCATTGGGTCTGGTGGTTGTGTTGCCATGGAAAAGATGTGTGCTTTTTATAGTTAAATCAAAAGATGCATTTCCAAATGGCCAGGCAACCATACCCTGACAGTTTTATTTCCATCCATCTCGGCAGTGAGCTGTTGCTGTTGGGGTTGAATATCAGTTTGCGAAGAATCCAAGTGCTGGAGGAATGTCCTCATGTTTCTGTACCCATGCAGCAGCCTCGTCTCCTATTGGAGCGTTTCTATTCTCAGCAGCACGTGGGAATTTGGTGAGATCCGATAACGGCATTATTAATAGCAGTTGAGTAGGTGGTTGAAAGAAGTTGAAATTTAGCACAAGCTCACTGCTAGTTGGACAGCCGGCATTCGTCTCCTGCGCAGCATACCTCTACGGGGGTGGAGAATCCTTCAAACCCTCCGATATCTTCCTTGGAAGCGTAAGTGGAGCTGGTGGGTGTCAGGCTAGAGCACCTGGAGCTCAGTGAAGAGCTTGGTAGCAGGCTTGTTCTGCAGCCTGCTGTTCTGCTCTGACTCCCAGTCCAGGAGGCCAGGGCATGGCTCTTCCAAACCTTTCAAAGGACATCTGGGAGGTGGAATTGCTGCCTTGGCGGAATGGAAGTTCAAAGGGACTGCACCAGTACTTCTTTTTTTTAAACAGAAATCTGTTCAAGTCCTGTGTTCATGACATCTGTAATACAGAGGGAGGCATGGAAAACAGATAGCTTTGGCAGCTGTTGGCGTTTCTGGGGTATTCGTCACCAAGGGAAGGGTTTGGCACTGGGCAGGGTGCATTTGTCACTGGCACATTCCTTTCTATCAGTGGGAGTGTCTCTCTGTCCCTTCTTTCTCTCCGTAAATGGATTTGGATTTGTTATCTCTTTGGGGCATGACCATGTGCCTTCTTGTCAGCAGATAACTCATTTAGAGAAGGGGGATTCTCTCATCTAGCTTTTTTTTTTTTTTTTTTTTTTTAAAATCATAAATTGATATCTATACTGTAAATGTGTTTCTACATGAGAAACAGACCTTCAGAAAGCCACAGTTTCTGAACAGGATTCTGTAAAATTGTCTTCTAGAATTTTGCTCCAATTCTTTTGTATCTTGGACTTAATTTTGAGCTCTACATTGATGTTATTCCTGGAAAATAATAAGTGAAGTGTCAAAGTAGATTTGACATAACAAATTGATAGTTTCTGTAATTTAATACGCATTAAGATGTGGGGGAACCAAACCATTTAATATATTAGGAAAACAAAATCCAAACTATAGAACATGTTTAAGAGTCTTGAAATAAGTCAACCTAAACACAGCTACTTAAAATGCACTACTTCTTTGTGAGGAGTCACGGGAAAGTTGTATGAGTACGTGTCAGCATTGCCAAAAGATATATTATAGAATCAATAAAGTCTAGTTCATGACTTCTTAAATGACTGCAGCCTGCTAGCTACTGCAAGGTATATGATTGCCTTGTACAATGTATTTTTTTAAATTATTTTTAAAATACCTCAAAGTGCATTGAAATAATACTAGCAAGGTTTCCTTGGGGCGAAGCATCAGCAGATGAAGGGGGAAGCACAGAGCAGCATGTCTGGCTGGGGTTTCATCACACCCACGAGGGACACTCGTGATACTGGTGTGTGGAGCAGGGTTCTCCTCTGCCGACCCCTTTGCCTGCTCCTCTGGCACGGTGCTGATGCAGTCACTTGTACGAGCGTGCTATAAAACAGATAAGTGAGTTACACATTTTTCAACCCCCACATTATTAGGAAAAACCCAAACAAGGGTTTTTGTTTTGAAACAGGCAGAGCCCTCTGGTCCTGATGCACAAGGTGGAACTGCAACATGATTCAGAGCCCTGTTGGCATAACCACAGGGGCAGCAAACAGGAGTGGCTGGAAGGGAAAAGGATACCAGGAAATCCTTAAGCTAGAGCTGCTGCCAAAGCCTTTGTATTGTCAGGCTCTAGGGCCTTGGTGACTAATTTTGCCATTTAACCTTCAGCACAGCAGAGCTGAGACTAAATTCCTTGAGCTGATCTGCTGTATCACTTTGCTTTATTCTTGTAGAATGGCCCCCATTAGCAAAATCTCCATTGGTCCATGCTGGCTGGGAATAATTGATGTCTGTGAATGGGTTGCATTCAAACGCAACAGAAGTATTTGGTCACTAAATGCATTACAAGCTAACAAGCAAGAGCTATTTTTGTCCCATTTATATTTTCTGTTTGCTAAAGGATTGACGTAGATGAGATGATTTACACGGGAGGTAGTATTTCTCCATGGGTGTTTATTTCACAACTTTTTGAATCAGTGTTCAACCTGAAGTCATGCAGCTACGCTTCACAGTTGTTATAATTATTCCACATACTATTATCTCATGGCCTTTAGACTTTCATGCTGTGTTTGACAGATATTTTTCTAGGATGGCTAATCTTGAAGTCATACATAAGCTTTTATTGAAACCACTGCCAAAAATTAAAGTTCAGGGTTTGCATATTAAAGTTGTACTTTTAAAACTTTGACAATGTTGAGTTGGGGGTTGACGTTGGGGTTAGATTAGGTAATGCAGGGGATCAGAGTTGCTTTTCTTTTACACTTAAAATGAGTGCTAAAATGCTGAGATGTGACAAGAGCGGATGAAGTATTTCCAATTAAATTCTTTCTGCAAGATCTTAATTGCTCTCCTTAGCGGCTTTCTTTGCTTAGTTCAGGCATCTTTAGAGAAATTGCACTGTTAGTGAAAGGAGATCTAAATACTGGGAAAACTGAAATGATGTGAAATGGTTTGGTAAGTGATGTTGCATCGTCGTTCAGACAGGAACTCACTTCTTTCAGCAGATTGTTTTTAAGATGCAACCTTGGCTGTGCCTCCCTGAGCAAAGCAGCAGCCTTGCTTAGAGCATTCAGCATAATGGTGTTCATCTACTGATGCCAGAAATTAGGTTATACAGAACAATATTTTCATAAAGACTGTAGTCTGCATCAGCTGTGCTCTATGACTATTTTGGATGAAAAGATCAAAAAGCAGACTTCTTTCATTTTTGCCCGATGTGGGACTGGCGTTTATTTGCACTGTTGAAGATACTTAAGTGGTTTGCCCCTTCAGTTCCTAGAATAGCTTTCAGAGGACAAGTCTCTACAATAATTTCTATGGACGTGTTAAAAATAAACGCTCCTGGACAATTATAACCTTAAAAACTTTAGCTGCATTGCTAAAGTTCTTGCATCCGCATCTTCCAACTGATTTCTTCAAATACAGTGTGAGAAACTCAATGTTTCAATGTTTATAGTTAGAGCGGGACTGAAGAATAGATGTGGAGGTGGGAGCAGGAGCTCGCTGTTAGCTGTTAGGGTAGCAACAGGTTGTCAGAAAAGGTAGCATCTTCACAGCAGCAAAGAACTTGCTATATTTGAAGTTCGTGCCTCCTCCGTCTTGTCCCCTGCTATGAGCTGTAGCTGTTCAGAAGTATATACAAAACTCCAGCTGAATTCTTTTCATGGTACTGCATAATATTTACATTTTGGTAGCACTGTACAAAGGAGAAATTCTATTTAATATAATGATTTCATTTTGTGTTCATATTGCAGTTGAGTTGAAATCTTGCTTTTTTTTTTATTTTGATGCTCACAGTAAAAAGCCATTCCTCTTAAAAGCTCTTCAGTTTGTCTTGCACTACTGGGCAATAGCTTGTGCACATAAGCTCAGATGTTCATCATGAGCTTGGCCAGATGGTACTTACAAAAGGCCCATATTTCACTTGGAAAATGATAAGAAGTGGATCCAAACTACATCTTCTATAAGTTGCATATCTCAAAGGAGAAGCAGCTGTGAAGTTTGCAGGTGACAAATTACTTTTAAGGCCTTCCAGTAAGAGAATGGTATTGCTTCTTTATTCAGAATTTTGGGTTTGGCAAAAAAAATTTAAATATATACCTTTTGTTTTAAACAAATTCTAGGAGAATACATTAATCATCCAGAATCGGCCTTTTTTTTCTTACTTCAGGGCCATCAAAGAATTAATGTATGCCTATATAAGTGAGGAACTAATTGCTCTAGATTAGCAGGGGTTTTCTTCTTCCCCCCCTCCTTAGACTATGCCTATTATGAAATGTTACTTAAAAGGTTTAAAGACCAATAGGTGTAGTTAAGAGGAGGAAAGTAGTAATGCAAGTAAAGAAACCTTGCTCACGGAGAATAAACAACTTGTCTGTTTGCTTCTGTTGGCCAAGCAAACACGCAAAAGGCGCATGGTCTCTTGTTCAAGTGTGTGAAATATTTCCCTGCCTGCAGTTTGGGTCTCAACTGTGCTCATTAGTTTTGTGAATGTCTTAAGTTTTGCATTGTTTATAGCCCAAGTACGCAGGCCCTAGTGTAATTCTGGTTATTCAAGCGTAGAAAATACATTGAAATATAAAACCCAGCTGAACGTTCTTCCTGTTTGCTTCTACGTGAGCGTTGGCAACTCATGTAGAATGGATGAACAGCAGTCGTATATCCAGGCTGGACTCCAGATGACTCAGGGCAGGGCTTTTCACTGCCTGCTAGACTGCTAAACTCTGGAAGCAAACTTACAGGCATCCTTAGCATGGGCATGCCTGGCCTCTGCTTCTATAATTGCAAATTACAGAAGAAACCCTGCCATAATAAAAGGCTTTTAGACCTTGAAGCTGAAGAATGTAACAGTTTAAAGTGCTCTCTGTCAGGTGTGGGAAGCATAATGCTGAAACACACCCCTACAAAAATAATTTCCCATACTCTCATCAACACATTAAGTCTCAGCCATGGTATGCCCTGCAGTATAGATATTGGAAAAGAAACACATATAGCGAAGAAAAGGAAGGGGAAAACTTTATCAAAAATAGTCTCACCAGAAAAAAGAACAACATGTTTCAGAAAGGATTTAAAAAAAACAAACCGAAACATAAATATTTCATATTGAAATAGAAGGGCTCCGCCTTATCCTTGAGGAAGAGGTCACTTGACTGTAAAGGCCATGGCATCTCTGGCATGTGATATTAAGGAAGCTGCGAGTGGGGATTGCACAGGTTGGATCCACCTCAGGACTTCGTGTTCCTGGTAGTCTGATTTCTTTACAGTCTGGGGTACGGGCAAGGCAATTACAGCCACACCAAGTGGGAGCCGGAGTTCTCCAACTAGAAGGAAAGAGAAGGAGGGACTGTCTCAGTTCCAGCTGGTTGTCGTGTTGCTTTGAGTATTGTATTACTGTGAGGAGTGCCATCTGAGTGGTCCACTGAATGGTTTATTTTGCCTTTTCCCTGCAACCTTTGACTAACTTGCTTCTAGTTGGCCAGAAGCAGGATAGGTGCATCTGATGCATTGTTGGTCTGACCTGTTAACAGGGCTCTTTGTAAGTCTTCCTGCTGCCATATGTTAATTCATGGCTTTTTTGTTTTTGTTTGAATCCCTTCACCATGCTGTGTGTGAAGCTTGCCACTGGGCAATCCTAAGCCAACAGCATCCAGGGCAGGTGAAAAGGTGTCTTCAGTGTATTTAAGGCATTTGCCCTTCCATAACCAGGAGTGTTGTGCAGCTGCTGTCTGCAGTCCAGCTGTAGATATCCTACGCCAGAGGAGTGAGTCTGTGGTACCCTACTTGTGGGAGGCTCCCATCTGAAAAGTTTCTTCTTCTTCTTAAAACAAGCAGGAGGAGAAGAGGACCACTGTGCCGTGGTGTGCTTCTGAGGTGTGCCAGAAAAAAGTTTACTAATGTTAACAATTCCATAATTTTATCTTTCTTTTTTTTTTTAACATAAAAGCAAAACAAACTCTTCCTTCCAACCCTATAGTAGCTCTCAACAGCTGTCCCAGTTTCGGCTGCTGTATTTTTGTCTGAAAAATACTCTCAAGGCTGAAGCATTCTCTGTACAAGGCAAATATTTTAGAAAACATAATATAATTTGGGAAAAAGTAACAATAGAGTCTGCTTTCATATGGAACCAAAGGTCTTCCTGGCTAATAGAGACTGCATTTCCCGAAGTCATTAGCTTGTTTTCCACTATTATTTTGTTAGCAACTAAAAACCCTAGATAATTAAAAAAGCCTAGAGCCCTTCTGAGTGCCTCTCCAAGCAAAAGTTGTAATAGATCAACTAGTTTCTCACTTTATATGTAGTGATTGAGACAGTGTGGACTTGGGCCTATGCATTAGGGCTACAAAGATGATTAGGGGCCTAGAACATCTCTCTTATGAGGAAAGGCTGAGGAACTTTGGTCTTTATAGTCTGGAGAAGAGAAGGTTGAGGGGGCATCTGTTCAATTGCCTCTCAGTATTTAAAGGGTGGGTGTCAAGAGGATGGGGCCAGTCTTTTTTCAGTGCTGTCCAGTGACAGGACAAGAGGTAATGGGCACAAACTTGAACATAAGAAGTTCCATCTGAACACGAGCAGAAGCTTCTTCACGTTGAGGGTGGTAGAGCACTGGAAGAGGCTACCCAGAAAGATGGTGGAGTCTCTGTCTCTGGAGACATTTAAAATCTGCCTGGACACATTGCTGTGCAACCTGCTTTAGGTGGACTTGCTTTGGCGGGGGAGGTTGGACTAGACAATCTCTAGAAGTCCCTCCCAACCTCATATCATTTTGTGATTCTGTGTGAATTCAAAGTAAATTGCTTTTTTTAATTTCTTTTGTAACAGTCATAGTGGCATATTTTATACAATCCTCTATTTGGGTTTGAAACTTTTTAAATTTTGAATAATGATTAAATTTTAAATCGAATATTTTAAAGCGTTTTGTTTTGTTTTGTTTTTTTCTCATTCCCTGCCCTGCTTCAGACCAGAGGAGACCAACAGAAGAGTGAAAAATGTAAGACACACTTACTTTAATGCTTTCTGAAACAATTTCACGCTAATTAAGTATTTCTGAAATGCACTATCATGTTTACCATATTCTTCAGTTGTTTGTCTAAAGCAAATTAGTGCCATGTTATTATGATCTCTGTGCAGCTTACTTTCCCAAATAAGTGTAATAATTTAAAAAAAAGTACTTATATCTGCTTAATTGAGATATACAAGCTGCATCGTAACACTCCTTAATTGGTTTTGATGGAGATCATAGCTAACACTGTAACCAAGATTTTACAATTCATGGTGGAAAACATCTCTAACAGCATGCTGAGATTATTTTATACTGGTATGTGCTATGAGAAGAAAGTAATTAAGACGTATTTGAGTTGGTTTTGTTTGCTTTTAGGTTTTGATTACATTATACTGGCTTGGGAGAAAAGCTCAAAGCAACCCCCATTATAATGGTCCATACCTCAACCTTAAAGCATTTGAAAAGTTGTTAGGGCAAGCATTGACTAAGGTAAGAAATCCCAAAAGAACAGTAAAGAAATAGCCTGAATTGTATAGTTTACTATACCTTATAGCATCAACTCTAAGCAATCTTATGGGTGTGTGTGTGTGTGATTTTACTCTTAGTTTGGAGAACACAGCCATTTATTTTGTTTGTTTTGCTTGCTGTCAAAGTCCATGTGAAAACCAGAATTTTTAGCTCACGCTAAAAATTCTGGTTCTTCTACTACTCCTGTAATCATGAAATTCAGAATTCACTTGCTCTTACTGATGTGGCAGGTTGTGAAAAGCCTTGTCTTGATTCCCTTTGGTTAAGATAAGAGGAATTTAAGACCTTGTATTGAATCTTCTGTCTAAGCTGTAGTATATGTCATTTTTAGGGGCTTGTAATAGGCTTTGGTAAAGTCAACTTGTGCACACAAAATACATTTTAAAAATTTTTGAGTTAAAACTCACGTGTAGCACTCATACCTTAAATTATTGCAAAAGACCTTTCAAAACTTATTATTATAGGCGCTTGAAGAATCCAGTCACCTGAACAGAAGTGGTAGGGATAGTGGTTACGGTGATATTTGGTACGTTGACCGGGGAGAGCCCTTTTCGTCTTCAGCTACCCATAAAAGAGACGATTCCTTCGATAGCTTGGACTCACTTGGTTCAAGATCCTCCACAAGCTTTTCATCAGATATAACCTTGAAAGGTGGCAGTGAAGGTATGTTTTTTCCTCTTTTTAAATTTTTTGTTGACATACGCCTTAGGCGTGTGAGAGAAGACAATGTATGGACTTAGTACTTTAGGAAAGGCAACTCTAGTTTTGCAACTGCTGCAGTTGCATTTTCCTTAAGCAAATATTGACCTTTAACAGTTAGTTGGTAGAAACAAAGCAGAGCTTACGTAAATTTTCACAGGAAGGGACTCTTGCTCTCTCAGCCCCATTACTGTATTTGCATGTGCAGGGTATTTTCCCATAGTTCAGGAAGGGAAATTGCTAGAATTCTGATCCCAATGGATTCACCTGAAAGTCAACAGTTCATAGAATCATAGAATTTTTAGAGTTGGAAGGGACCTTGAAGATCATTGAGTTCCAACCCCCCTGACATGGGCATGGACACCTCCCACTAGAGCAGGTTGCTCAAAGCCCCATCCAACCAGGCCTTGAACACTTCCAGGGATGGGGCATCCACAACTTCTCTGGGCAACCTGTTCCAGTGCCTCACCACCCTCACAGTAAAGAATTTTTTCCTAATATCCAATCTAAATCTCCCCTCTTCCAGTTTAAAACCATTACCCCTTGTCCTATCACTCCACTTCCTGACAAAGAGTCCCTCTCCTGCTCTGCTGTAGGCTCCCTTCAGATACTGGAAGGCTGCTAGAAGGTCTCCCTGGAGCCTTCTCTTCTCCAGGCTGAACAGTCCCAGCTCTCTCAGCCTGTTTTCATAGGAGAGGTGCTCCAACCCTCTAATCATCTTTGTGGTCCTCTGCTGGACCCATTCCAACAGTTCTGTGAACAGTTGCAAGAGTTTCTTGTCTTGTTCCTAGTGTGGATATGTCAAACCTCCACTTTTGGAGATTCAGCAGGGTTTTTTCCAGCTCAGATTTAATACTAAAAAGTATTTGTTATTTTTGATAGTTGTGGAAAGAAGAGTAATGAGTAGAAAGTTCATGAAATTGGATCTTTACAGCTGTACTCTGTCTCCTAGTTTTAAAATACAATACTAACTTGTAGGTGAACTTAGCTATAAAAATAATGAGCTTTTGGATTTTGTACCATGTGAAAAAAAACCACCATTGAGCCAAGGCCATGTGGAGCATTTCTGATCTGAGCAAAGCAGCATGTAGCCATGCTACAAACTTGATGACCCCTTGGTTTCTACTGGCTGTAAATCTGGTGAGATGAGCATGTTGCCATAGTATTTGCTGGTAACCCGGCTTTGTTAGTCAACCTTAGTGGCAAGTATGTTTTTAATTAAAACCTTCTGTGCCATTTTGTGTCTTCCATCTAGAGGTTAGCTCTTTGCTTCCTGCAGGGTGCAGAGATAGTGAAAGAATGGAACAAATGTAGCAGGGACATGCAAAACATGTCAGCTTAACCGACCTTATCGCACCTTCACAACAGACTTCTAAAAATATCTCTACTACCGTCCTGTCTGTAGCTCAGCAAGTTTGCAGGCAAAACACCTTGTATACTAAGTGAAATTTATGGTAGAAGGTTTTGGTGCAAGTTCTAGCTAAAGGATAGATGGATAAAGGGATATATATAGTGTCTAAAGGATAATGTTTGTCTTTCCTTTTTTTTCCCCTTCTTTCTAAGGTTGTGACAGTGACACGGACTCAGAACTGCCTTTCAAAATGCATGACTCCCATAAAGATGACAGGTCTTACCGTAGGATTTCTGTGATTGAACCAAAACCTACCACCGACTTCAATCGCTTCTTGCCCAACAAAAACAAGCAGACAGCATATGTGCCAGCGCCCTTAAGGAAGAAGAGGACAGAGAAGAATGAGGACAACAGGAGGAGCTGGGCAAGTCCAGTCTTCACTGAGTCAGATGGAGCGTTTTCAAGGTACTGGTGTGCCGTTTCAGTAAGCCAGACTTTAAGACTTTTTAAATAAATGATTTCTTTATTAGTTGAAGAAAAGCTGCAGTAGGAAGTAAAGTATTTGAGTTTCCATATTTTAATGGAAGGGGTGTTTTGGTGTGGTTGGTTGTTTTTGTTTTTGTTTTGTTTGGGTTTTTTTTTGGTTTGGCTTTATCTTTTTACTTTGTTCCACATAACTAGTTTTCTGGTGTTCGAGTAGTGTTTTGAGGCTGGTCAGATTCCAGACAGGGGATTTAAATGATTTTAAATGCATGTTCATGGAAGCTAGAACTATGGTTTTAGTTTAAAAGCCTATCAGAATATGGTAATGAATTTTGGTTGTCCAGCTTCTTGGTGCATATAGATGAGATTATTGGGCAGTTCTTGAGTGTCATCAATGCCTTCGTGACTTCGCTGTCTTCATTCTGTTCCTGTTTTGGTCAACCTCAGTGGACATGAAAGGAATCCTGTAGCTTCCTGCCAAAATAGCAGAGCAGAATGTGGGCTTGCAAATCCAGCTTCCCTCCAGATGATCTATGAGTATGACAGTGGCTCTGATTCAGAAGATGAAAGAAGGCTGCCCGACGTGGTCATGGATGACTTAGCAAAACGTAGATTTCTAGTCAGAAAGAGCCCTGCAAGCTCTGCTGCACCTGGACACCATTTCCCGTTGCGCAATGACCCTCCTAAATCTTGCTCGCAAGAAAGTTATCCAGCTGGTCCACTAGCTGCAATGCTTGAACCACTGAGGTCAGAGATACTAATCCAAGATCCAGTAACTATTGTGTTACCTAAATTGCAGTTCATAAATAACTCCATAAAGTTAAGTCTTCTAATCGGCATTTTAACACAGCTGATAAAGTGTTATGCCTTTTCTGTCAAACTTCATATTTCTGTCCAAGGCGATAGGATGCTGATATAACCATTTAACTTTTTTTTTTTTTTTTTTTTTTTTTAANAGGCAGAGGGATTTGGATGCTAAAGAGGAAAACAAAGCAAGAGTTAACATTCCTTCAGAATTATCTGGGTATTTTGATGAGGACGAGGAAGAAATAGGCATCCCAAACATTGAAAAAGATGACCTCTATTTTCGCAAGCTAAGTTCTTCAGCGGCAAATACAGTGGTTGCTTTTGACAAATTTCTCCCTAAATTTTGGACTCCAGAAGAAGAATTGCTATGGAAAAAAATCAGGAAATCCTCTTTCAAACCCTGGTATAAAGAGATTCAAGGGTTCAGGTGCGTTTCCATGCATGTCCCTGTTTCTCTCCTGTGTGCAAAACTTACAAGTCGAGTGTAGTTTTATGACTTCATTTTTGCTTTTCATTTTTATTGCCAGTGTAGCAACAGGCTATGTTTTCTCTTTTCTTTTTTTTTGATTTTTTTTAATTGAAATATGATTTCAATTACACTGTTGCAGTGTTGCCACTGTGCACTTTACTCGATTTGTACACTTCATAGGTTTTTTTCCTTTCCCTCTGCTCATTCTTCGTGCTGTCACACAGTAAAAAGAAATCAGATTCCGAGGATGAGGAATTTGCTTACAAACAAAGCTCTGCTAATCAACTAAGACCAGGTTTTGACTGGAACACGAGTTACAGAAGGGACCAGAGCTATAAGCCAACTGTTGAATTTGTGGGAAGCTCATTGTCACAGATTGCAGAAGGAAAAATCTTGGAGGCTTCTGAACAGCCCAGGTTGATACCGCTGCATGAGCTGTACTCTTGCTGCATCAGAAAGAAATGTCTGGATATGCAACAGCTAAATGAAATTAAACCACGTCCTGTGATGTTGCGCTTATTTAGTTATTACTATTTTGCTGTTTCTTCTGGTGGCGTTTTTTTGTTGTTGTTTTGGGATTTTTTTTTTTATTTTTAATGTAACCGTAAGTTGCTGGTCTTCTGAAACATGTAAGTGCAAAAGCGTAACGCGGTGCATAGGGTTCCTGGCTTTATGTGTGAGCATGTAAGCGTGCTGTTTCTGAGCAGGTTAGTATGCCGTGGTACCTTTATATTGGTTGATGTGTGCTGTGCTACGGTTACTGGTGGTGAATGCCAAGTGGTGTAGTTGTACTACTAGGGGATACTGCAAGTCTAAACCAAATGTGTATCGCAGTATGTTGTGATCTGCTTGTCTCTTGCTAGTTAATGATATTTTTACTTCCCTCCTTTTGTTTTATATGCTTCAGTCAGTTTTCGTTACTTCAGGCCCTGCAAAAATACTCTGACTACTTGTCTTCTGAAACGAAGACCAAAATTGATCCTACTTCTGGCCCTAGGCTCATAAAATGTAGAAAGAATATTTCCTTTGAACCAGGATGCAAGCAAGGAGATGCAGAAAATGGATATCTGTACCCAGATTTAGAAAACGATGACTTGTTTGTTCGTAAAACTGGGGCTTTTCATGTGAATCAAGTTGTTCTCCAAGACCCCCGGTATTTAAAAAAACTATCTGAGGAGGAGGCTCCCCTAGAGGGTGAGATAATTTTGCAACCCAGAGAGGGCCAACCCGTGATTCCAGATTTGGAAAAGGATGATATGATATTCCGTAAAATCCTCTCTCAAAAAAAAGAGGTGCCTTTGTCAGGTGCTCCAGACAAGTATCACCCAGCACTCTTTCCTGATCCATGGAGTCTTCCAGAGGAGATCCGGTCCAAATTTCTATGTTTACTCGAAAAAAACACGACAACAGAGGAAAAAAAGAGCAACGGCAGAGTACTGTCGCCGTCTTCCCGCCATAAGAAGGACGATATGCTGACCCGCAAGATTGAATCTTGGAAGGTGGGAAGCAATGTCCAGCCGGTTAATTTCATCCCAGGTCCTTGCAGTGAAGAAGACTGGAAGAAGTGGGAAGCGATCAGGGAGGCCAGCAAAGTTAGACACAAGAAACGGCAGATGGTGGAGAGGTCAGGTTGTGTCCTGCACGGATTGCGCTTGAGTGCAGTTGAACCCTTTCCATTCAGAAAAGCATCGTCTTGTGCTGAACCATTCATAGAGTGCCAAGCTGCTCTTTGTTCGTGCCATCCTGGACAAGCTTTTTATTTGCTTTGAATTTGAATTTGCTCATGACTGCAATACCATATTTTCAAAAAAAAAAAAAAAAAAAATTACAATGTTTTCTAATTTTAGCCTGCTATTTTAGAGAAAAGATGTTCTCATTCCTTCAGGCTCAAAGTTCTGCATAAGTTTCTTTCTGTAGTTGAACAGGAATAGTGGTTATTCAAAAGACTGAAAGCTAGAAATATTTTTCTTTTTTTCCCCAGTATAATTGGGGAAAACGTTTCTGAAACACATGAAGGCTTTAACGACAAATTCTGGACATTCTGATATTCTTGCTTGCACCTAAGTCTGAAAATGCTTATAAATTGTCCTGCCACAGTTTTGAGATGATTAGGTGGGGTGAAAAAAACCACATTAGTGTTGTTTCACCCGCCCAAAGTCACGGTGCATGCAAGGTGTGTGTCCTTGTAATACTGAATTCTGCTGTGACATATTCAAGTCTGCCAGTATTTCCCCCCTGCTTTCATATAGTCCTGTTTAATACTTTCCCTTAATCCTTTCCTGATATACTCAAAATTTCTTTTCTCTGACTGGATACTGTTTTTAACTACTTCCTAGCTCTCCTGTGGATTCTGTACTTCCCAGGGGAGAGTGTGGTCTTGAATGTTTCCTTAGCCCTGAAAATACGGCATTGCAAGTTGCAGTTCTTCCAGCTGTGCATCATTGCTTTGTGACTAAGACACTTCCATGTTCCAGTTGATACTTTGATGTTGCTGCATTTAATTTTCAAGCTTAATACTGTAGACAGCGCGAGCTTCACTGAGGGATATTTCTGAAGTGCTTGAAAACATTTCACACTTTAAGAATTCACTCAATAGAATAAAATACTCATATTCAAGAATACTAAAAAAATCTCTTAAATCACATTGCATTAATTTGCTTGTCCACTTAATGTGCTAATCTTCTATCTATGGCCTTTTATTCTTATCCATTTTGGGTATTAATTTCTTTTAGTATTGGAGATGGTTGAAGTAACAAGAAATCAGCCCCTGTAAGCCAGACTTCTTGTTGACTCAAGTTGCGTTCATTTTCATTTCTTGAAATGAGTACCTTTTGAGCATCACACTGTGCAGCAGAACTGGAACAAGTGGTGCTGAACTAATACAAGGCTCTATTTGTGCAGTGTTGCTAAATAGGATGTATTGGAAACTTGCAGGCAGCCTTGTTCTCTCAGTTTTCTGCCAAACTTACACATCGTGCAAGCCCTGATGTGTTTTCTGACTAGTGTGGGGGATCTCCGATGTGCCATTCCATGCTGGCTGGTCCTCAAGCTTTCCGTTTCCCCTTCACTTAGTGAGAGTGCTGGTGTATCCGTGCTATTAATGTTGTTGTAAATATCAAGACACTGAACCTTTTCTTTTTTTTTTTTTTTTTTGGTTTCTGATTTCTCAGACTGTTTCAAAAGCTTTCTGATGAGCAAGGGTAAGTTTTATAAAAGCTTGAAAGACCGTAACACTATTTTTCCTTTCATGTAAATTTTCATGCATGCACAGTACCTAAGAACCTGTGCTGAAAGCAACTTGTGCATGCTGCATGGTTGTTTTGTGCTTGGGCAATCTATGTAATGAATGTAAGAGACTAAAAGCTATGCATCCGGCAAAAGTTCTCTAGCATCTAGGTTATCTGAGTTATGGTTATCAGGCATTTGAAGATCACCTCTAACATTTTATTCCGGCTGAAGTGAAGGACTTGGTGTTCTGTATTTAAGTTAGGCTTTAAAACATGCAGAAATGTAAAGAAAAATTAGTAAGTATTTTATTTTTAAGGCCGAGCAGCTAGACTCTGAAAATAATTAATGAAATTGTATTTGTCATGGGATTGATGAATATTCTGTGGTTATTTTGTATACTTCAGGTTATTGAATCCTCAGTGGTAATCTTATTGGTGCCATGGGAATTTAAGCATCACTTATGTGTTGTGACTTGGAGAAATGTTTTTCCATTTACTGTTTGATGACATGTTAAGTATTTGGTTATGCATGGTGTTTTAATGTTGGGGTTTGGTTTTGTTTTGTTTGTGTTTTTAAAAAGTACATTTATTTATTTATGTACTCTTACCCTGAGGCAAAACTTCCAGAAGAAGGAAGAAATGTTTTGGAAACAGTTGGGTGTTAGGGGAGGGAGACTCAGAAGGCTCAAGTCACTAGTTGGATTTTGAATTTAAGACTAGACTTGAAAGTAACATCCTGTTCCTTGTTATCAATATACCCATATTTGGAGTATATTGTACTTAGGTCTAGATTTTCCTGTTTCATTGCAGGCAGATATAGAAACTCAAGAGAAAGAAAAGGAAACCCTAGTCATGTAAGTTTTCTTGAACTCATCTAGAACAATTTTGATACATGCAGTTCAGTTGCTCAAAACCTTTTCTATGTGCGATACAACTTAACTATTAAAAAAATGAGGAAACCAACTGTACAAGAAAAGAGTTTCTGCCATAGCAACCAGGAAAGTTTGCTAAATTGGGCATTCTTCCCATTCAGAAGAGAGACAAGCAAACAGGTATAATGAGTTAATGCCCTGGCCTTTATTTCTAGAGGCCAAAGTCCAAAGTCTTATGTTACCAGTGAAAGCAAGTTGGGCCTCTTGGGAGGAAGTGAGAGAGACTGGTTTGTTAGTTCAGAGCTTTCTTGGTATGTAACAGATTAGAGAAAGGCCTTGTGCTGAATCAGTCTTGTTTTTAACATGATTTTCCAGAGTGCCAGACTTTCAAGTCCTGTTAGAACTTAGTTATACACGCCCCCCCTGCCCTGGTCATTTTCTTTGGATAAAGGCAAACAGAAGTATTTTTGAAAAAAAATTAAAATAAACCCCAGAAGCCTAGGTTTCTTTTTATATTACAGCATCGAACCTTATGTTGAAACACACCTTTGTTTTGTTGGTATCTTAGAGGTTTGTGGTCAGCTCTGAGCAGGAGTTTTGTCCTGTACCTAAATTAAAAGTCCTGTTATGTTTATCACTGCAGTGTGAAAGAATACAGGAGAAAATAGCATTGGAGCGGTGGGGGAAGGATGAAAGGTGAGCTTTGAGGAATTTTGATTAAAGGGAACTAGTGAGTAGGAGTTCACTGGGGAAACTTCTAGTCCTGTTGAAGAAATTAGTGAGAATATGGCTGTTAGCCTTCCTGACTTGGGTGGAAAGCATCAGGGAGGCTTGGGGAGGAAAACTTAGTCTAGTGGGGCTCATAATATGTGTGACTTACCATACAAACAAGCATCAATAACTGACTTAATTTTATGATTAGCTTAAGGAAGGAAGGAACATGAAGTGATTCTGGGGCTGTTACTGGAGAGAAGTGGAAGGACAGGAATTTAGACTCGAGGAGAAGGAACACCTTTTAGGTCAAAGAAAGGAGCAGGGACAATAGAGAGTAACAAGGTTTAACAGAAATAGCGGTCAGGCATGAGGAGTTCAGTGTGAATGATCAGCATGGAGCTGCTTCAGAGCTGCTTATTCGCTCAAATACGCAACTACTGCCTTGAGTGCTGGCACTAGAGCATGTCCCAGCCTTGCTCGTTTCAGCAGCCCATGTGTTTCCTGCTCTATTTGAAATAACACTCAAGAGCACTCAGTCGTACTAATATAAAACTCTGTCTCTCCCTCTCTCTCTTGAAGGTTTCACGTGCATAAATGATGGCTAAGACATGATAAAGCTCAGTACTCTTTTTCTTTCTAGGAGTAAATCTTTGAACGATGTCAGTGCAGAGGAGCTGCAGACATTGCGCAAAATCCGCTACGAAGAGCTGCAGAGGATAAAAGAACAGTTACAAGAGCAAGATTTGAAGTGGCAAGAAGTAAGTACACCTTTTCAACGCTCCTTGCCTGCCCTGCTGAAGAGCTCCATGCCACTGGCCTTCAGTGTCCCTCAAAAACAGGCTTTGGCATGTGTGCAGCAATTTATGGGGCTGACTCCTAAAACAATCCATCTCATGCAGCTACTAGTGGTTTTGGGTATTTCTGTTTAATGCAGAATTGAAATTATTTAAATATCAGCAGAAGTATCTGATTAATGCTTCAGGATAAGACTTTTATATATTGTAATAAAACCTTCAGGCTTGATTTCTGTGGACATAAAGAGAAGTTAGGGCATAGTTTTATATGTTATCTGGAATTTGTGAATATTTTTTTTTTGTGAAATGATTAGAATGTCTGAGTACTTGATCCTTTGGGAGAAGGGAGGGAAATAGTATTTTTTCTTGTGCAAATTCTTGAGGTTCCTGTCCCCTAATAATTCTGTCTCAAATCCAGCTTGTAAACTGATGTGGCAACTTTGCACAGCATCGTAAGGGTGTCTGAAGACATTTTATTTTTTATTAAAGTCTCTGCTTGACAGTGATTACCAACAGGAAGCTGAAATTAGGAACAGAGCTCCAAGCAGAAAGTTCATACTTGTTTGTTTAATGCATCTCAGCCATCTCAGTTCTAATGTTCAGTACTTATCTTAAATCAGTTCTGGTATTTCATGGAGAATATCACCAGTTCACATTGTGGTTTTACAGAGCTGAAGAAAATATATGTTTTCAATTTAGAATTAAAGGCATATTTATTCTCAAGCTAATGTATCAGTCTAAATTTGTGATGATTTGGAAAAAATAACAATAAATCCCAAACTCCAAAGCCTACAATAAAGAAACATTGATGTTATTTGCATTAGGTGAAGTATTGAAGAATAAAATTTAAAATGTTAAGGGGAGGAAAAAAAGGGCAAAACCGTGTGTTTTTCCACTTGTAGTCCAGTAATTACAATTGTTAACTTTAACAGGCAGTGAGCCTGTAAGCTGAACTAAAACATGCCAAGGCCTTTATCGTTTCGGGGAAGGGTACTTGAAAATGTGGCTGCGATGCAGACGTGCAAATAAAATCAAGGCAGTAGGTAGAATGTGATGGGATTCCTCTGTAGATTTACGAGGTCTTGAGAAAATCTGAATCGTGTGCCTTCATATTATTTTTATAGGATCTAGCAAAATGGAAGAATCGTAGAAAGAGCTTCACTTCTGAATTGCAAAAGAAAAAGGAAGAGAGAGAAGAAATAGAAAGGAGAGCCTCTGAGGTGTCTGAAAGGACTACCAAGTCACTGAAGGAAATGCAGCAGGAGAGGTAATGACCCTAATGGGAGTATTATGTTGGAGAACTTAAATCTGAGCTTTTTCATTCCCTTGAATTCTTAAGCAGCTTTTACTGGAAAGTTGCAGTTGATTCTGCAGAGATCTCAACAATTTTAGTTGCAAATTATAGTGCAGAAGTTTAGCAGTTGAGGGATGGAGTATGGTCTGCTAAAGCATTGTTTACACAGAATGTTAAGCAGTCTTGCTTTATAAATGATGTTTTGCTCTGCTATCCGTAGTAAACGTATTGAGAAGTCAGTATTTACATCCAGTTTAAAGCAGTTAAAACGCTCATGTTGAACTGGATAACTGCCTTTTTTATTCTTGGATCAACTAAACTGTTTCTCATTCCTCTACCACTGCATTTGCTATTCTTTTAGCCGCTGTGGGTAAACACAGCCAGAATTTTAATGTATATCACAAAGCTGTAAACTTTTACCTGATTTTACAGAATCACAGAATCATTTCCCCTCTATCCCAAATTGTTCCCCTGGGTATTTACAGAACAAGTTTCTTGCCAAAGAGTAAAAAGTGTGAACTGAGTAGCACACTACTATTTCTGCTGGTGACAGTCTTTTTCTTGTTTGTTTGGGTTTTTTTCTTGTTTTTAAATGCCCGTGTGACTGAGATGAAGGGAATAGGCACATGGCATGTATTCATAAAAGAAAATTGAATAAGTCTCAAAGCAGGATGTTTTGAGTATCTGTATCTTTTTACTTTTTTTTTTTATGAGGACAAAGAATAGTCTCCTGAATAAATTACAGATGCTAATTATATTGACTATCCGGTATCATCAGAATCTTAAGAATGATGTGGTAAAGATTATCTCTGTTGCGGTTGTTTCTTTATGACAAAGGAATGAATAGTGAAAAAAACAACCCAGTCTGAACTTCGGGACACTATCTTATTTTGTTATCTAAGATTCAGTATAGAATTTTCATAGAGCAGAGACATTAGCGGAGCTATGTGGTTCAGGCAGAGTTATAGGGCTACCCTCTTCCCGTTCTTTTCTCAATAAAATTTCTGAGGATATGTAACTTGAATAGCCGTATCATTTTCTTGCCAAAGAGATTTCTGTCATGGTGGCAACCTGATAATGTGACAGGAGTATGCCTGAGTGTTACGGGAGTGTTGAAATAGGGAGGAGGGGGAAGAAGGTAGATGAAAAAATATATTAAAACAATTAAACAATAAAACAATATTACAAAAGTAATATTTTTTTAATGATGCCATTCATTTTCATTTACTGGAGATAGTTTCTCAGCTTCTGCTCTGCCTTGGACATTTAGTAGTCAAAAGACATAGCCTGCCTGTTTGTTAGGTCACTTTGTCTGGTGGTATGACGTGTTGTGTCCCCATAGGGAGGAGAGAGATCAAGACTCCTACAGGCAGCGAAAGCATGAACGTACGTGGACATATTCGCTGAATGATGACGTGTTTAGTGAAGAAAAAGCACCTTCCACACGGTCAGCAGCAAAAGATTACCTTTTAGAAGAAGATACCTCCCACAGCACTAAGGACAGCAAGAACGTGCATACCACACAGCTGCGCAAGGAGAACCCACCAGAGAGCTCACCTGCTCGTGAAGCTCCTGCTCCACCAAAGAGCCAGGCAGAGGAGCAGAGCTCGGCTCCTTTGTCTACCCGCTACTCGGTGAATGCTCAAACTGGGTCAGCTCAGGTTTCAGCTTCTCTCCCGAGAAGTTACCAGAAAATCGATACCTCTAGGTTAACATCTGTGGTTACACCAAGACCTTTTGGTGCCCACTCAAGAGGAATCTCATCACTTCCACGGTCGTTCACGGTAAAATTCTGCTTCTTTCCCAAAGTTTGTAAATGTTGGGGTCTTGGAAAGGTGGGGGGAGCAGTAGAGTTTTAATATTTGTTGTTTTTTAAAAAATTATCTGCTGTTTGAAGGCCGTGCTAATAGAATAGGTGATTCTGTCGTGGGTTTTAGATGTTTATTTGCCTTTCTGTACTTAAAGGCACTCCTAGCAATAATCTGATAAATATATTTGGTAGAATAATCTTTTTATTACTTGTCGCAAGTCTTCTTAGTGTTCCTTATCAAAACTGCCTTTGGATGTAACTGCCTGAAACTAAATTAACATAATAAACTGTTAAAGACACATTTTTCAGGTGATACAGTTTCCTCTGCTCTGATGGCTTTGTTGAAATTGAAATTTTATGCTAGCCTAAAATTTGCCTGCACAGTAAAGCACTGAAACACAGAAATTGATCCCCCCTGATTACTACGTTGATTTTCATAGCTTTCTTCTAAATCCCCTGTTGTCTCAATTTTAAAAATGGTAAGAATGCAAATCATTCTAAGCAGATGACTTTAACAAGTTTTTCTTAAAGTCTGGACTATTTTTTCTGGAACTACTTCAAGAGGAAGAAGAAATTTTTGCTGCTCTTTAAAGTGGGTAATTAGTAATGGGTCCGGTAACCAGAATTTGTATGAAAGGGAAAGGTTTTTCTGTTAAATACTAACATTGCTGAAAGGTTAGGGATTTGTGGTGATTTTTTATAAGTGTATATTTACCAAACTGTCATTTTTTTCCCCTAGATGGATGATACCCAGAAATACAATGGAGAAGTGGAAAAAGCTAAAAGAACTCAAACTTTGTTCCCTAGCAGTTCATTTTCACAACTAGACTCTGCACACCCTCTCTCCACTAGTGCATTCGGAAGCAGAGGTGAGGAGGAGGAAAAAGAAGGTGTTCAGTCAACACCTCCTCCTAATTTGGCATTACCTATAAAATCCCAAGACCAAGATGCTGGAAGCAGTATTCTTAAACCAGAGTATTGCTCTCCTCCTGATTCTCTTTCACTTGCATCTTCTGCAGAAAATGTGAATCTGCCGGAGCCTGAGGATTCAAAATCCTTGGTAAGTGTGTAAATACTGTGATTACATAGTGTAACTGAATGCTACAGCAGAGTAGAAAAAAAAAAGAAATAAAATTACATCTAATGTGAGTATTTTTTGGTAGTAAGAAAACAGCTCAGAGAAGTGCTACTTCCTTTGATTTAATTCAGGGAAAAGAAAATATTTGGAAATAAAATAATTGGTTCCTTTGCATTTTTTACCTGCCTTTTATATGCCCTGTGCTTAGTTTTATTTCTCATTCTAATTCAAAATAGTTATTCTAAATATTGTTTGATGCTTGAGAAGTTTTTGTTATTCTCCAGATAAGCACATTGTGCGCACAATCAGGTATGTCAGTTAGATGAATGATCTGAGCTGCTGTAGCATTCATTTGCACTTCTAAACTGGTGGTGGAAAATAAAGATCAACTTTTCAAAGGCCAGCTTTAAACATGAGTATCAAACTATTCATTTCTATCTGTTGTGGCTTGAGCCATCCCTTTTCTTTAAAAAAAAAAAAAGTTCAAATTAATCTAACGTTCACATTAATGAATTTAAAGCAAATCACCATCTCTTTGCTTATGTGTTTATTGAGAAGTTGAGTCTTTCAGAGGTTCTTCTGGAAGATGTATCTTCAAGTACTGTTTTCCCCAGCTGATCACCTGTGAAAAAATACCATCAATAGTTCTAATTGTCAATACCTTTCAGTAATATCTAAGGATGTGTCACAAATTAGAGATTAATTCTTTGCATTCCTGATGCTGCTACAAAAGTTAATTGTGCCAGTTGCTTGGATAAGGATAATAAGACTTTGGATGCTGATTCATGAAATCACTTCCCACACCAGCTTATTATAAATTTGATCACTTTGAAACATTCTTCTTCCTAATCACTTGTGGAAAAGGAATGCATTTCTGTGTAATACTCCTGATCCCCTTTGGCCATTGCAAGGAAATTATCATAACTTTTTGAAACTGTGATTGTTGTATAAGGAAAGAGGTCGTGATCTTTTTTTTCCTGTCTTGTAGCAAAAACAGGCAGAGGAATTACAGTTCTAGTTGGTGAAAACAATAGATAAGATATGGGTTCTTTGTATCATTTTAAGCGAGCCAAATGGGAACAAAATGAACATTATGTCCATTATATTTTTTTTTCTTGTCATTAGTCACAAGATTATAAATTGTCCTTCCTGCAGATGAATAAATAATGTGGGGTTTTAAAATAAGAAATAAAAAAATATTTTAAAAAAACCTTCTGTTATGCCTCAAAGAAGCTATAACTTAAGGAATGCAAGTTCCATTTGGCAGTGTTTGTAAATCATTGCCAGAGTTGAGAGATTGATATAGTTTATTAGTCATCAGGGCAATAACACCAGGTTTGTGATCTGTCCAATTGAGGAAGTTCAGTTTGCAAAGTTGCATTACTTCTGTGACAAAAAGGTAGGTTTGAAGAACAGCTAGGTTAGGATGGTGGAAATAAAAACAGTAATTTGTGGGAACATACTCAAATTCAAAAGCTTTATATAAGCTCTGGCTCTGTGTGCTAGCCTCCCTATTAGTAAGATTTACTTTCCAAGCACTGTTACTCACCTAAGGACTTGGGTTCTATGGGGGGCATTTGCAAGATAGTAGCTGTGTTTTGCAGTAGAATCATAGAATCATCTGGGCTGGAAGGGACTTTCAAAGGTCATCTAGTCCAGCCTCGCCAAGTACAATCTTAATTTCTATGCTGAACTGTAATGGGGAGTGTTTTGCCAGGAACATTCCTGTAACACGAGGTGAAACCTCAGGATGTTGCTCTGCAATATTTTCTTCTGCACCCAGCACTTGGGTACCGCTGAATCCTCCTCTGGCTGCGTCCTGCCCGGAGACTCTGGCTGACTCCATCTGCTCCTTCTTTGCTGCCTGGTGCATCTTACCAACTTAGGAGCTTTTCGGAATTGGCTTAGACACCTAGACTTCTAAATATTTTAAGTTAAGGAAAATGAATTCCACCCTACAGGAAAGCTGGTTTGCTAGGCAACCGAAATGTAGGTGTACATTTAGGATGCCAAGTTTAGTACATGTGCAGGAGTCTCCTTCGTGGACAGCTTTTTTAAAGAAAAAGTCTATAATACTTTTTTCCTTTTATAACACTGTCAGTTCCATGATAACAAAATGGTGAATAGCATGCATAGTATTTTAATTGTTTTTTAATGAGTTCACATTAAAATGTTAATATATGCAACACCTGCTCATCATACAGCATGGGATTGAAAGGAAGTGTAACAAAACGTTTTGCCAGTCAAATTTATTTCTGTAGTTTAAAATGGTAACGTAACGTTAACTTTTGATTCTGATTTTTGAAAGCATCTTGAAAGTCCCCTGGGATGGAAGATCTGGATTCTAGCTAATTCTGGATTAGGGGCATTAGCTAAGATCTCCATTACAAACTCCATAGCAAGCTAGTAGTATTTCACATGAAATTAAGAAGATGATTCTTCACCCAAGTAAACCTAGTTGCAGCATTGAGCCTAAAGGAAACTGATGATACCCACTGTAGAATGCGCAAGAAAAAAATAAGATTAATTACTGTTATCTATCTCACTTTTTCATTTCTCTTGACTGGGGCAGTATGTTCCACAAATTCCACAAAGACCCATTTGGGGGTTCACTTTCCTCAAATTTCTTACATTTTGTAGGATTGTGTTACAAAATATTAAAAAGAAGAGAAACACACAGCTAAATCTGTGTGTAGAGAACATATAAATGGAAACTGCAAAACTTACCTGTTTGAATAGAAAACAAATGAGTTAGTTAACTGACTTCAATGCTGTTTCCTTTGTCTGTGATGCTAATAATAGATGATTAAAGTGGACATTGTGAGCAGCCTCACTTATTTAGAGGATAAACTTTCCTTCATTTAGATTCCTGTGATACCAGATACCGTAGTGTCATGTTTTATTTTTCAGGAACAGTACAGTGAAATGAGAATCAGTATAAACCAGAGACCTGGCCACAGTCACAGCTTTGGGTTTACAACAAACTGGAATTCTTCAGGGGCCTTTGTACAGACAATTGAAGAAGGTAAATGTATATTACCTGCACAAATTTCTGTTCTTATGTTTAGTTTGCAGAGGGTTTAAATTAAAGCATTTACTGTTAAAAACACTGCAAATATTTTTAAAGATTAGGCAGAGAATTGAAAAATCCATATTTAGTTTGCTAATGTATTTCTGTGAATCCTCATCTCTTGAAACAGGTTGAATAATAAATACCAAAAATGCATTTTCCTAATCTAAAACATTTATATAACCAATGAAAAGGCATAAACGTGATTACTCAAACATTCTCCAAGTCCCTTACAGAACAGTAGCAAAGGCTGCATACAGACTTCTAATATTCAGATTGTTCATTTCAGCTAAGTTAAAAATATTCCATTTCATATGGTTTATAAATACCTGTAGAGGAAACTTGGAATGTAGTATTTTTGTTTCAATTTCCCCTTTCTTAGCCATGTTGAGTTTTGGAGACAGATAGTATTTTTAAGCAGTTGCAATCTCTAAATTGATTTCAGTGTAGTTTTTTCAGATGTGTTAATACTGAGGAAAAGTAAACGTTTTTGTGTTGAAATGAAACACATGAAGTTTATTTCTAAGCTTCAGTAGTCTTCTGCAGAGAACAAGCTTGGTTTTCTTAACTAAAAAAAGTATGCAACAAAGCACAACAAAAACCCCAGCAATCACATGTAGTGCTTTTTTCTTAAGAGTGATCTTTCCCATTGCCAGTGATATTTAAGGAATATGGAATTGTGCCCTTTCTTCCAACTAACACAAGATCATCCTGAAAAAGGAGAAGTAACTGGAAACTTCTCATTTAGTTAGCCCTTCATTGTGCTTTCCAGAGAGGAAAAAAATATCACTTAAAAGCACGTACTGAGCAACCTTGATTTTATTGCATTTTTTCTTTTCCTGTTTCAAATTCAATTTTTAAGCCTTTCTTCACTATAGCTGGGTACTTCCCATAATTAGATTGTGACTGTTAATATTCACTTTGCATAAACAATAACTTTCCATTTGCTTTCCCTACTGCTGGGCTTCTGGTGTGATTTTGTTATTTGGATACAGAGGAGTGCGTCTTTGCACTGCCAGCTGTAGATGAGAAACCTGAGATTGGGAAAGTTCCTTCTGGCCATTCAGAGGTCCATGTGTGCTCTATCCCCAGCACTTTAGTCAAGGAAAAGATGAAGGCCTTGGGGCTGTTACCTTGGTTATACTTCATTACCACTCTCACAAGAAAGTGCAAAGTATAAAGATTGAATGGAGAATGGGCTGTATCTTAGTATTGCTGTTCATAGCATGTGTTTAACATCTTTTCTTTTTCTTCTTGTTGTTGGGTTTTTTTTGTTTGTTTTTGTGTTTTTTCAACTGCTGGCTCATGTTGTAATTTGACTCAAAAGTTATAGCTTCCTTTACAGTAAAGAAGGATGAAAGAGGTAGACAGCCTGTTGAATAAGATATACTTTCAGCTAGGCACTTCTGAATGTTTCTTTTCCTACTTTTAAGGATAAATCATAGGATAATTCAGGTTGGAAGGGGCCTTGGAAGATCATCTTGCAGCAAACCCCTGCTCCAAAAAAAGTGTCCTCTAACATATCAGCCACCTTCTCCCTTTTTGGCATGGTTTGCAAACTTGATAAGAGTGTGTTTCTCCTCCTCCTCCACATGGTTATTGGTGAACACGTTAGATAGGATAGGTCCCAGTATACATCCCTGGGGAGCTCTACTTCTAACCAGCCTCCAGGCTGAGTATGACCATTAACTACCACCCTTAGAGTCTGACAGCCCAGCTGCTTTTTCACTCATCTGGTCATCCTGCCCTGTAGATAATACCATCCCTGCATTAATACCTGGATA
Source organism: Pedionomus torquatus (assembly GCA_013398155.1). Classification (NCBI taxonomy): domain Eukaryota; kingdom Metazoa; phylum Chordata; class Aves; order Charadriiformes; family Pedionomidae; genus Pedionomus; species Pedionomus torquatus. The sequence goes on from VZRU01015415.1 coordinate 161,515, forward strand.
CTGTGGAAGATCATGTCAAAAGCCTTATAAAAGGCAAAGTAGATGGTATCCACCTCTCTCCTTTCGTACACATACCTAGTCATTTCATCATTGAAGGCAACCAGGATTTTAACAGGAATTTTCAACCTTTACGCTAAAAATTCAGTACAGAAAGCCTTAAAGTCACTAATCTAGACATTGTTCTGCCAGCTTCTCCAGTGTCATATAATCTTTGTTTCAATCCTTTCTCTTTCACCCACCCTATTTGTAATTGTTTTCGAGATAGTATTGATGTTTGAGCACAGACATATGCACTTCTACACTTGCAGGCATGTAGGGCAAAGTAAATTTGACCCACCTGCTTCAAGTTTTAGGGATTTTTTTTTTTTTTTTGACTCTGAGGTAGTATTTATCTGTTGTTATAACCGCAGGTGAGGATAGGTTAGAGATAACTGAATCTCATTCAAGGAAATTTATGAAAAACAGCAATGCCTGTTTTATTTGATGTCAAGTAAATCCTCTATATAGGAGATACAGGTATAGAGAAATTATCAGTAAATACTGTAGTCTTGGAGGAATGAGACAGAAGGAGGGATGGCATCATACAGATTCTGGCACCTGAATTACCTACTAGTGTCTATAGACTTCTCTAGAGGTGAATCAGAGCAGAAGCCCAGAAGAGAGAAACCCTGGTTTGTGCTCTTGAGAAGACCTTTTATTCACATACTGTAAAGGCAGTAGAGGAAGAGTAGCTGGCAAAGGTACATGCCAAAAATTGAGGGGTGCAACTTGTCCTGGCTGTATTAAGTCTTTGTGTGCAGTCTAGAGATTGCTGCTATTCAAGTCTTACGGTCTGGATGCATTTTTCTGGCAATATTATAGGAGGAACTGTGCATTTTAAATTTCTTCCCTTCCCTAAAACCTGAACTGGTGATCCACTTTTTCTCTCACATGCTTACCTTAACTGAGCTGAGGTATTGTTCACACCTCTGAACTGGGTCTCATCCCAAACAAATTATCTGAGTAAAATGAACAGAAGCTTGTTTGGTTCCCAGGGCTCATTTTGTCACAACACAGGGCAATTATTCATTCTGATGCATTTGCTTAAAGCATTCCCTGTACCATAAGCACAAAGTTCAGTCTATGGGTAGTCAGAAATCTAAGATCTCTAGTATATATATTTTAAAATTAGACACAATTCCAAATGTAACATGGTGTTGAAAATAGTAACTTCATTAATAGGATCTTAATAGTACCTTAACAGTACCTTCCATTAATAGCTTTGAAAAATCTGTTAATTCTTTGACACCTTCCTGGCTCCAAGGACATACACATTTTTTTTAAGTTTAATTATCCCCTACGTTTTCTTCCTCCCAGTGAAAATCCTACCTTAATTTCTATAATATTGAATAAAAGTAACTGGTGTGTTTTGAAAATTTTACTGATAACTGCTAATGGAGCTTTTAGAACATGCTTTAAGAAGAAAAGCAGAAAAAACAGAAAATGGAGCCATTGTCTTTAACACAGTAATTTAGTGAACTCTGATGGATCACTGTTTGGTGTAGTATTAGGCAACGTAACATCTTATCATTCTAACCTCCTGGGGTGCCAGGAATATTAAAAGCTACTTGAATCACAGGGTGATACGGGGTTGGAAGGGACCTCTAGAGATCAACTAGTCCAGCCACCCTGCCAAAGCAGGTCGTCCTAGAGCAGGTTGCACAGAAATGCCCCCAGGGCGGGTTTAGAATGTCTCCAGAGATGAGGCTCCAGCACCTCTCTGGGCAGCCTGTTCCAGGACTTTACCACCCTCAAAGTGAAGAAGTTCCTCTTCATGTTTAGATAGAACTTATGTACATGTTTGTGCCCATTTCCTCTTGTCCTAAACTGGACACCACTGAAAAAAAGACTGGCCACTTCCTCTTGACACCTAGTGGCTGATCCAGACTTCTAGCTATATTTCATTAGTGAGTCAGAAGGTCAGGATGAAACATAAAGTGTCTAAATTAATCTATAATGCTTGTCCACATTCGTTTCTGATAATGCAATAGAGCATTGTTCTTGGTATTTTTTAAACACTTTCACTACTTGCTTTGGAAAGCACTTCCATTGTGTAACTCAAATTTGTTTTATTTTATTAGTGTGAGGATTTATTGTGCAGTCCTTAACTGTGTTTTCACTTAGCTTTTCTATTTTATATTTTTCTAAGGGAATAATTAATGGAAGAACCATTCAAACATAATTCATAAAATCTTATGTAGGCAAGTGTGAGTTTTTCAGCTCATCCATTTTCTGAATTAAATAGAAAAAAGTTTGTTTGTCCTATAAGTTTTCTGTCCTTAGGCTAGAGAGATCATTCGCCAATATTCAGAAGCAGATGAAATGAGTATCAAGTACAGCCTGCCTTGCAAAGTGTTAGTAGAATTCAAAGTCCAAGCTGCAAGAAAACTTGCTCTTAATTGACAAAATAAGTGAAATCCAGACAAGTCTGATAGGACAGTACCCAGCAATATTTTGAGTCCAATTCAGAGTTGACAAACTGTTTTAGCAAAGCAATAAAGCAGCGTGTTCTTGTCGGTAGAGCCCAGAAAATGTAAATAGGAATAGGAGAAAGCAACCTTCTACCAGATTTAACAAAGCAGAGGCTGGTTTTGTGGTTTGGTTTTTTTTTTGCAAATAAGAGGATTACCCAAACATTGGCTGAATTTCAGCTAATTGTTGGCTACAGACACTGCAGTGCTGCCTCTATCTTGCTATCGCAGGTTATAATAGTTTGTGAAAGCAAGAGTGGACTCAGAGGTTGTTTATTAAAGAGAGAAGCCAGAATGTGAATGCTAGCAAGTTTAAATCTTCTTTGTTGTTTTCATAAGTTTCAAATTGAAGCACTTCTTTGATATCAACTGAGTTTACTGACCCAATATTACAGTGTAGTAGATTTATTATTTATTTTTTTTAAGACTTTCTGAATATCCACAAAGAAGTGTGTCTTTGACTTACCCTCCCACCCCCACAGTCACAACTGTGGTAAAAAAATAATTGTGAATAGAGACATAATTTTATTTTCCTTCTGTTTTCTGCAGGTAGCCCCGCAGCACTTGGTCAGCTGCATGTAGATGACGAGATCATTGCTATCAATGGCACAAAGGTTTCACGTATGGACTATAGTCAGTGGGAAGAAGCCATCGGCAGAGCACTAGAAACTGGAAACCTGGTCATGGATGTCAGACGATATGGAAAGAATGGTGAGTTGTTTCGTCGGGCAGATACAGTATGCTCTGTAAGGCAAATAAGCTTTGTCTCTGCTGTTCCTGACAGCTGAGAGTCCTTATTATCCTTACAGTAGTAATATGTATCTAAGCTAAGTAGTTCGCTAGCGTGTCTGTTGCATTTTAACACAACTTGGCTTTTTTTAACTACATGTGCATGAGAAATGTCTTGACAAGCAAGTCTACAAAGCATTGAACTACTGACCTCTTCTTCTCTGGCCTGTTTCTGAGAGGATGCACAGGTGAAAAAAGTATGCAACCACCACACAAGGGAATATAACATTTTCTTTCCTGCCATACCACAAAAATTAAGAGGGGCTGGTTTCTAGAGGATGGTAAATTTTAGAGTCTCTCTCCCTCAATGAGCAGCTCCCTTTCTTCAAGGAAAGTGGATCTTCTGTCCCTTTCTTCAGGGAGTGTTTCAGGTGGCATCTGAACTTGTGGTTGATGTAGTACCCCATGCTATGATTTTGGCCGTTGACCAACGCTTTTTAACCATTCTGACCATCAATATTGTGATGCTTTAATCTGTCTAGAATGGTACTACACATTCTGACTAGCGAGGGTTTCCACCCTGGCTGAAGGCCTCGTAGCATCTCTAGACTTGCCATGGGTTTAAACAGGATACCCTTTCAAAGTCCCAAAAGAGTTTTTCCAGAGATGGAAGTGTGACCAACAACTTCTTTCACAGTATAAATACAAAACATTATTTTAGTGGGAAGCTAGACAGAATAAACTACCAGCAAGTGGGGGAAAAAAATAGCAAAGTGCAGAAAAGAAAAAATAAATCTTAACTTCTGCAGGGCCTAACACAAATGAAGAGTGAGATTAGTGGAGAAGAATTTGTTGAATAAATATTACTTAATGTGAAGGAAGAAATGGAGCATTATAGGAGATGATCATTTGTTTTTGTCTCATCGGTTTTGCTTGTTGAGTTTAGACTGCCTTTTTTTTTGCCCTCTGTGCTTCCTGACGAGCATGGACATGAAAATGACAATGCCTGGATAGTATATGAGTCAAGTTGTACCTTGTGTGAGTAAAGGTGGAAGAATTTTCTCAATCCTTACTAATACTAATGAAATAGTTTCCAATGAATACTAATTACTCTGTAATGTTGAGCTGCTGTAGTCCATGTTAGCGAAATGTCTGGTAAACTTTTACCTGGCTTATGACTAACACTTGCCACTTGCAGTTTTGGGGAAGGCGGTCTGCTCAGAAAAGCCCTTTTTCCTGTCTTCACAAATTCCACCTGATTTGTGTGTCTCCCTCTTCTGTGATGTGCTTTTCTGTGTGTTATTTTAATGTGTTTTCGCTAACTCTTGTTCTGTTCTTTGACATTACTGTCTACATTAATTTCTTGAACCTCCACATACCAAAAAGACTGGGGCAAAGACCAGCCTTCCCTGCCACAAGTAAGGCATAAAATCCTCAATCTCACGAGTATGGCTACCAACATTATAGGTACACCTGAAAATAAATGGATTGATGCAACTTCTGGAGAACATGTTTCAAGTGTTTCCACCATATCAACAAAAAGAGATTTCTCCAGCAGCCGTCAAAGTTCTGTGAGTATGATTTTTGAAACATTATGGGATTTGAGGGCAGGAAGAAAAAAAAAATGTAATGCCTTGATAGGGAAGGATGGAGAAAAGACCTTGGACATGGTACTTGTACTTGTATTGCTAAAGGATCTTATAGGATATTGCAAATACAGAGATGTAGTCGTGTACTTAAGGTAAATAAAATGTTTTAAAGACTTGATACTCTCCATTCATGAGTGGACACTGCTAAGTATTAAAATATTTGCAGCCTCTATTTCAACTAAAATGTCTAGAGTGTTTATTCTTTAGTAAAGACTTCTACCACCATTATTAGAGTAAATGGAACTTGCAGCCACAAAGAACAAGGACATACGTCCTTTCAGATTACTTGCAAAATAACTCCCTCTCTGAGAGTGGAAATAGGAAGATCTCAGTGTCTGGCATTTTTTTTTTTTGCAAATTAATGGTTTTTTTTTCAGTCAACAATTCACTGCTAATTATTGATCCCCTCAAATGCCTGCAGTTGTTTTATAGTATAATACACTTAGAAAGTTTTTGGATAGTTTTGTATCTTTCCATGAAAAGTGTTCTGAAATGTTTTATAGTGCACAGATCCTCTCAGGGGAGACATGTAATTGGGTAAACTTCCAGAAATCTAATGAACCTAAGACCTTTATTTTCTTTTGTTTTGTTGTTTGTTTGTTGGTTTGTTTTTTTTTTAGGATACAGAAACAAAGTTGATAAATGGGGTGCAAGGAGATATTGGCTCTAGCGAACAAAGAGGTAAACTGCTATTGCTTTTCATCTGTTATTTGTGTGGGTTTGGAACAACTATAGGCACCAAATCTGTAATTGTTGAAAGCTTTATACAGTGGGTGAAGCGAGACCTTCATGAACTGAAAGCTAGACAGGTATCACAGAGATCTAGTTGCATCCCAACTGAGTGTAGTTTCCACGATGTGCTAGGCAGTTGGAGAACTGACAACAAAGCAGTGACAGCACCCTCATCTTGGCATTAGCAGTTATAAATTCACTGTGTGGTAGGGATGAAAAACAAGGCGGCACACAATTTATAGTAATTACCACTGCTTTGTGTGGAGACTGAGTTGGTATAAGTATCAATTTATTTCACTGGCCAGGAGTAGGGTAAAGAGAATGCAATTATTTTTTCCACCCCCTTATTTCAGTTGTGAGGTTTTGGAAGTAGTGGTTCTTTTGCTGATATTATTTTATTTTTGTGCCTGGAGAACAATGTTGATGGTTCTGGTATGAATAATAGTTACTGACAATGCTATGAACGGCTATAGCCTTACTTGATGACAGTGAGAGAAACCAGGTACATAGACTTCCCAATGGAACAGTAATCCTTAAATGGGAACTTTGTGTTGCATTTTATCTTGAACGTGCATGGCAATTTATAAAAGAGTTTCCCCAAGAGATCATTTACCCTCTAGAGATGCCTTTCCGATGACGTTAAATAGTGATTAGGCTTCTCAATCCAATTTGGTGTCTCGGTTGGAGTGGCTTAAATTAGACAGGGAGAATCTTGAGTCCAAGTTTGACACTTGTGCTGTTGTTGTAGTTGGACATTGTTAGTGATAAAATGAAATACTAATCAGGATATGATGTAACCTACTAAAAACTCATTTGTTACTATGAAAGGTTAGATTTTCCTTGTGTTTCACGGGCTTCTTATTTTTCTGAAGTGATGTTACTGTAGTTTGGAGGTCTAACCAATGTTTTGTTATCCAGTGGTGATAGTCATTTACAAAAAAAAACAAAAAAAAAAGCACCTCATTGACTTGTTTGTATTCTTTGTATTTTTCAAATAGCATCTGAACCTATTTCTTTGAAAAACTTAAAAAGGCGGTCACAATTTTTTGAACAAGGTAAACCAAAGTGCTTACATTTCATGTACTTCCATGAAATTGTTCCTGCTGCACACTCTTTCTAACAAGTCTGGTGCTGGGTACTATACCTCTTCAGAGTTGTTTGTTGCAGTTAAAATGAAGCAACGTAATTAATTTCCCTTCTTTCCCCAGGGTCATCAGGTTATTCTTACAATTCATGGGTCTACCTTTGTGGTAATGGGTCTTTGTGTGTTCTCTTACATCTATAGCTGTTTAAATCTCTTCTATGTTGTTCATACTTCATTTTTTTCACTGGGTAGGAGTAAGAAGGATGGTGCACTCTGTTCAGGTTTGCTACTACCTACAAAACAAGAATAATGGTGAATATTCCAGCAGAGGCTTAGTGCAAATCTCAGAGCTGTTGATAAAATACTTAACTCTGGATTTGAGTTTATCTTTAGTGGCAGCTCTGTGCTTTCATCTAAATTGGTGAAAAAAGGCAGCTGCTGGCTTTCCACTATGTGGTAATGTCGCAAGAACCAAAGAAGACCAATATAAATTTTGAATTGAAAGTGTTAGCTTTTAAAGGCAAAAAATGAGGCACTCAATTTTGGTTTTGTAGGTTGCTTTTTGGTGTTTTGCATGTCACAACTCACATACTTCCACTAATGTTGTATGCTTAATGCTGTCTTCAGACTATGTATGCCTTGCTGTTTTGCTGTAGACTGAAACAATGAAATTGTGTGTTTTTTGTCAATGATGTCAGTGGAGCTGGGATTTTGCCTTCAGTGGTGATGGCTTCTGTTTTTTGCAGAAGTGATATGTGAAGTGCCACAGCAAACATCTGTGTTTGTGGTTCTGTTCGCTTTTAAATACTTCTGCTGCATTGTGTCTGCAATATGGTGGTATTTTGTTGTTGGTTGGGCTTTTTTGTTGGTGGTTTGGTTTTTGTTAAGGCTGGCTGTGAAGTTTGGTTTTATTTTGATAAATGTTACCGGAATATTGAAGTATTTCACTTGTGCTTGAGGGGGAGGAGAAGGACGCATTTCGAGAGTGTGCACTCAGTACAGTTTTGCTCATTTAAAACTTGATAATTTAGCTTTACAATGATATGAAAGAGTCTTCTTTCTAAACTGGTACAGGCCAACATAAGCTTACAGAGGTGACAGAAGAGGAGAGCAAAGATAGGTGCCACCTCTGCTTCCTTTTAACATCTGGTACAATTACAGGAGATAAAGCTTGTTTGTCCTGTTGTCACTGGCTGTTGCGATTGATCAAGAAGACAAAATTGCACCTTTGTAGATTGGACACCAGTCAGTGACTCATTAGATGTCCTTTGTATCCTATGTTTGGCCTTTTATCCACTTCATGTGGTCATACTTCAGAAAACTGTTGCAACTTTTTTTTTTTATGCATGTTTTTTCTTTTAAATTGAAATTTGGACAGCTAATTAACGAGTACACTCGCAACAAACAAAAACAGTGATGATGCTTGGGAAAGGATTATACTTAAATTTGTGCTTCTCCACATCTTCTTGATTTTTAATATATTAGCATAATACACACCTCTCTAATCATCATCTTGGGGCGAGATAAGACCAAATACGATGGCATCAAACAGCATAAGGTTTTTGGTGAGTGGTAACAAGCTCACCAAATTCAAGTATGCTTTTGAGACTCGGGAAGGAGGACAGCTGGAAAGGGAAAATGCATGCTTTTGTGGTAGCAAAGTTGCCTGTGGATGTCTGTTGCTTCTAATTCACATCAAGGGCAGTAGGTGACTAGCTGCTCTACCCTGGAGCAGCATTCTGGTTATTGGTCACGCTAAACAATTGGGTTTCAGAATAGTAATAATAGGAGAGGTGTAGCAAGGAACCTCTGTATTGCCACAGTGGGAGATGTACTGCTAATTCAAGCAATTGCTGATGGCATCTGTAAGCATGTGAAGCTTTTAAACAATTGCGCGCATTAGCTGAAAGCACCTAATGATTTCTGACCTCAAGTGTGTAGGTTCAGTAGGGCAAAATGCAAGCATGGCTTACTAAGGAAGCAAAAATTAGCCTGAAGCTCGGACTTTCCACATCTACACAAGTCTTGCAGGAGTGAGTATGTATGGTTCTAATTATTTCTGGTTTTTGTCTTCCAACTCTCACAGGAGGCCCAGAGCCTGCAATGCCTGATGTAAGTATTGTGTACAAACTGCTGATTAATTGTATAATCCTGGTCTTTTCAAGAAGCCCACTGCTTTCTATTGCTTTTTATACCGATTTAAAATTGTGATCAAATCTCGGAATACTGACTAACGTTTTCTAATTCTAATGTGTAGTGTAAGGGTTGCTTTCTGTTCTTTAAAGAGGCTAATTTAGGTCCTTGTCACTATAAAGCTGTAGTATGTGTAATGGCTTCTATTTTGCATTAAAAAAGGAAGTTTTAAAATAAGGAGTGCTGATTAAATGGAATGAGATAATATTATTTTATTTCTGTGCTATGTTAGCTTCCAGTTCCATCCATTAGTGCTCCTAGTCGTCGGGTTTGGGATCAAGAGGAAGAAAGAAAACGACAGGAAAAATGGCAAAAGGAGCAAGACCGTCTATTGCAGGTATATTTCATTTTTCCTAATTATAGGCTGGCAATCCCTCTTCCTTGCCTGTTAGGGAAGTACAGTAATGGGTGACTCCTGTAGCTCTTCTTACTCATGGTATAAGAAGACTTTCAGATACATTTTCTGGTATGCACAGTTACACAAAATAGCAATTATTCAGCAAAACCAGAACAATGTATTAGTGGTCCTCATGAAATCAAGCCCAGACTTGAGTGTTCAGTAAAGCCAGTCACTAAAGTTCTCAATCATCACAAGGCTGGTATGCTCTTATTTATAACAGAATTTAAAGGATAATGAACGAGTTAAGGGGCATTCACTTTCCAATGAGTTTTCACCTTCTCCATCCCCGGCAAGAAAATTGTCGCTAGGATGAGTTTTATCTTCAATTAGCAATACTACTTTATATACAGAGATGAAGAGAAGGCAGCCAGTGCCATGGTTAGATGCCTGCTAGCGTCCTGTCATTTAGCAATTGGCTAATTAGGTGGACCCAGTCCCACTTCCCAGGTCTTCTGTGAGTCAGGTAGCCAAATTTGCTAACACAAAACCACCTTGGTAAGTGGTTGTTAGAGATGGAGGGAAGCGTTGCAGGGGGAAGGGTCAATGTTTGTCATCTTAGAGTAGCACAAAAAATAAGCACTTAACTCTGCAAAGACCTCAGCTCTCAATAATGCACAAGCCCATTCAGCCACATTCAACAAGACACATCTCTGCAAATTAAAGTTAATTATCTACAGTTTGGGCTAGGAGAAGCATCGGTGAAACATCGTTTACACAAGCCCCATTAATAAGCTCGGTGCATCCAACTGTGATGTCAAACTGCAGCTTAGAGACTGTCTTGCTTGTTTGATATTTTTATCTTTTGCTATTCCTTTTAGCTTACAAACTCTGCAAGGCAGTATCTGTGCCTTTCTAAACATATTTGTGGGTTCTCTTATGATTTGGATGCTCCATTTGGTGCCTGAAGAGATGACTTTAAAGAATGTAAACTTGGCTTCCCTTTCTTGAGAGAAATCTCAGCCCTCTAGCGTAATTTTTCTTTGCTTTGCTTCTCCTTTTTTAGTCTTGAAGTAGTAAATTTGGCCAGAGTAATAATGTTCTTTCTCTTCCCCACAATCCCAGTAATGAATTTTCAAATAACTGAGGAAGGAAGCAAAATCTTTCTTTGCTTATTTCCAATATCGTAACAGAATACTTCTGACATCATTAAATATTTTACTTTCCCCAAGACCTAAGTGGTGACTGACAAACCACCAAAACATTTATTGTGCATATTGAGTAAGGCTTTAAGACATTACATTGATTTCATACCAAATCCAGTCACAGGACAAGATTGGAGGTCTAGAAATTTGGTTTTGTGGAGATAAACTTCCAAAAACCCAGGAGTTCTTGCTCAAACCAAATGACTGCCTCATATTTCACTTAGTGATCACTTTCTGTTTACCTTATTAATGTGCCCAACTCCAAGTTAAATATTTTCTTGAAAGATGGAGTGATTATAACTTAGCTCATTTTCGTTGAAATGAGAGATAAACTGTATGGGGAATATAACACGTGTGAGGTCAGTTGTTAGGAGACTAAGCGTATAATAAGCCTGGATTCTCCAAAATCAATTGCAGAATGCCTTTGGATTGTATTTGAGCCTGGATTTCATTCACATGTGGCCAACCAAATGTCTTAGTGTAGCTCCAACATGTTTTTACCGTACTGATCTGTTAAAAAGCACATTAAATACCGGTAGTGCCTTTTAAACCAAAATAAAAAAGTATCATGTTTCTTATTTGTATGTGTAACTTCAATTCAACCTAACAGGAGAAATACAAACGGGAACAAGAAAAACTGAAGGAAGAATGGCTACGAGCTAAGCAAGAAGCAGAAAAAGAGAGCTCCAAGTATTTTGATGAGGTAGGGTATGAATATGACTTAATCTTAGTTTCACGATGTTTGGGTTTTTTTCCCCTAATAGTAGATGAATGCAAGAAAGGAAATGATTTACTTTGCTATGGCATTTATCTTCTCATTTTGGAAAAGTAATCGTTGTTTGTGACTTGGTAGAAAAAGCTTGCAAAAATGGTAAGGAAAGAGTAAATGGGTTGTTTTGAGACCTGTCAAATTTAACTTTTTTCCCTATGGATTGGTTCAGTACCTAACACCAGAAATATATTGGCAAAAACTTAGAGCATGTATTGATGAAATGATCACCTTTGCTGTGTATTTGCCTTCCAATGCTACTTCTCAGAATTCTTCTTCAATGCTTCATTACAAGGCACGTTTGCGACTGCCTGGCTTGTACTGACAACCAGTTCATTCCATCTCTGATAAATTTACATATCAACTTTGGATTTGCCCTCCTGTGTTTCAAAATACCAAATGCATGTAGTCTCTGTAGATGTTGACTTTTGTGGCTGTTGCTTATGGGAAGATGAACAGGTTTTTTCCTGGGTGTGGGAGATGTCTGAGAGATCTGTTGTCTATTGCTATGGGAGTGCTGCTTCAGGCATCCTAGCTAGATCAGTTGTGTTTATACAGTCACAAATAAGTAGACTGTAATTTAAGGCTTAAGACTCCAATAAGAAAGCTCTTTGAGTTTACTGGACCTTGCCGTACAAGAATGTAGATAATTTCATACTTTTTATTCATTAGAAGTTTGGATAGACAGTAGACAAAAACTTCTCTGCAATTAAGTCATATTTGACCACCAAAAGACCTTTTTTCATGTCTGAATTGACGGGTCAGAGCGTGGTAGGTCTGAGGCTTCATTTCTAGATGGTAGGAGAATGGAGGAGGATGGGGATTTCCTCCACATGATGCTTCATGTGAAAATCATTGGTCTGATTTACATGTGCAGCGTACACCTTAGTGTATATGCTCTTAAGTAGGTCTCAGGTTTCGAAATCAAAACAGTAGGGACAGATGCTGGCTATCATAAAAAAAGTTTGTTTTCCATGGCTATTTAAGTGGGGATGGGATGTCTTGAAATGTAAGTGATACTTCAGAAGGCAGAATGTTTCACATAGTTGTGGCTGCGCTGCCTGTGGCGCTTACTAAGGGCTGCCATGTGGAATGAAGCTCTTGCATTAGGAGAATGTGCTAGCAGGCACTCAAACTGAAACCGAAGTACACCCTGGGTCTTCTGTTGAGAATATTCGGGATGGTTTTTGCACTCTTCCCTCAAAGAATAAAGAAGAATAATAGATACTTTTTTTTTCTTTTTTATCTTCTTTTTTTTCTTTTTTATCTTCTTTTTTTTTCTTTTTTATCTTCTTTTTTTTTTTTTTTTTTTCTTTTTTTTTTCTTTTTTATCTTCTTTTTTTCTTCTTCTTCTTCTTTTTTTTTTTTCTCCTATAGGAGCAGACTGCTTTAACCTTAAACATAACATCTGTCCCTCCGCGGGCTCCATCTGTGTCCAGTTGGAGGGCAAGCCCTGAAGCGGGTACTCCTGAGGAGCCAGAAGATGGAGGAAGAGAGCTGGCAGGGCGCTTGCTGGATGAGGATGAAGAAAGGAGGAGGCTTCAGGAGGAGCGGAGGATCCAGGAAGAAGCGGCCCTGCGTTTAGAGCAAGAAAGGGAACTCCGAGAACTGGAGCTTGAGAGGCAACGTAAAGAGAGGGAACAGCAACAGGCTGAGGAGCAGAGGCGGCAGGCGGAGATGGAGGAGCAGAGGCGACAGGCGGAGAAGCAGAGGGAGGCATCAGTGGAGGCTCCTCAGTACCAAAGGTGCGCGCTTGTGATGGGATGTACTCTCTCTTCCTTCTGCATTAAAAATTCAATTACATTTCTAAAGGGAGTGCGTATGCCCTGAATATAGAAGTGTATTCATGTAATATTAATCAGTGAGTGCAAGATTGTCTTATCCCTGGTTCTTCTGCCATTAGAAAGGAAGGCTGTCCTGTAGCAAAGTCTTTGCCCGTGAATCAAGTCTTCTATTAACCCACTTCATCTTGTTTTTTAAATAGGAAGCGTAAACACAGTAAGTACAGCCAAATCAAAGATGACCTGAAGCACTTAAGTGTGAAGATCTTATAAGAACCCTGCATAAGTTTGTAATTTGAGAGCCAGTGGCTCAACATATGGTGCTTTCAGAAGAAATGCCTATTTAATTCTTCTCCAACAAATACGTGACTGATTTTCTGGCTTCCTCTCTCATTTCAGTTCAACAGTACATCAATACAGTTTAATTGCACTACTGGGTTAATTTGTTGATGAGGGGTATCGTGGTATATGAATGAACAGACACTGGCTTAGCATAGCCTGTGAGAAGTATTCGTTTAGGATATACTTATTCTAGAGGGTGAAAAATAATAATTTCTTCAGCAGCTTGTTTTGTGTTGTTTTGTTTTTTTCTGCGACAAAAAAACCTGCCAACTAAACAACCTCCCTCACTCCCAAATATTAGTTCACAAGTGCATGTTCTTGCCCAGAAGTTTTCAGACTACTATTACAGTCATCTGTCTGAAACATATTAAAACAGTAACTTTTCCTTTTTTTTTTCATGTGCATTTGGCTTATTGCCTTGGGTATGACTAATATTGCTGTTTCTCTTGGGGATTTTCCCCTTTTCTTATACAAGTAATAAGAGGTGACTGAAGATAACACATGGTGTCAAGTTAAGTCCTAGGAGAAGAAAATATGATTATGAAGTGGCATATGTTCGTGGGGGAGATTGTGAAAGTTGCTATAGCTCATTGTGAATGGCTGCTGCTTGTGATCCCTGCTGAGCCAAGCAGCGGCACAGTTGTGAGCAAAGGCTAAACAGGTTCTTCTTGGCAGCTGAGCCGGGGTATCTCTATAGTTTTAGCTTGCCCCAATTACAAGATAATTGGACTTTGTGCGGTAACTTATTAAGCTGCTGCAATATCTGCATATCTAAATCCTTGATATGTGCTTTAGTCTCAAGGGATTTCATTGCTTCTGAGGTTGCTGCCAAAAGATGTGTTTGGCTAAACAAGGATGGCTTTGCTTAATAGTAAGGGAACAAGTTCAGTGAAATTGGGATTTAAAACATCTAGTGTTAAATGTTTGCTTTATGATGGTATCCAAAGATATGACTTGAAATCTGAAATCTTACATAAACATCTGTGAAGGCTTTTGGTACTCACCGCAAAGAGCGCTGAGGTGGGGGACAGGCAGCTGGAAGAACTTTGTCTGTGGAAATTAATGCTTCTCTATGGGTTTACCAACTGCACCTTCACAATTTGCTAGAATATACATGTAGCTTTTAGAGGGCTGCTGTGTTTGGACAAAGTTTACCTCCTCGCTTTGAAACGGATGAGATAATCACTGTTGCATACCGATACTTAGAATTTTTGCAGAATCTTAAAAGGTGTTTGGGGTTTTCTTCTCATGTATTTTCACGTTTCTAATTAAAATATCTGAACTGTCTTATTTTTCTGTACGCGTACTTACTGTTTGCTCATTTCTGGAAAATGTCGATTTTGCATTCAATATGTATTTTGTCTGTATTTTGCTTCTAGACATTATGAGCGCTATGAAGTGTCTAAAACAATAGAGGATCGAGCTGGCCATCCTCTCATTGACAGGTAAAAAAATTGATAGGTAGGCTGAAAGGTATTCAGCAATAAATGTTAATCATTTTGGTATGCTCAGGCTTAGATTCCTTGTTTCTTAAAAAAAAACATAATTTCAGGCAGGTTTTATAACAACTTTTCTTTTTCTGTCTCCTTTTGTTGGTTGTGTTTCTGACTAAAATTAAGCCTCCTTAGATCTGTTACTTTTGGGTGGCTTTTTTTTCTTTTTTCCTCTTAAGGATCCGCTTTTAAGATATTTAGTAGGAAGTATTTATGTCTATATATGTCTTTATCTCTTTGTCTGTATGTGAGCATAATGTATCTTTCTTTTTTATTTTTTTTTTAAATTTTATTTTACAGGCATTATGAACGTTATGAAGTCTCTAAAACCATTGAGGAGCAACCCGACCAGTCATTTGCTGACAGGTACATGTGATATCGAATCTCAGTGTAGACAACCTGAGAGAGCTGGGGCTGTTCAGCCTGGAGAAGAGAAGGCTCTGGGGAGACCTTATTGCATCCTTCCAGTATCTGAGGGGAGCTACGGGAGAACAGGAGAGGGACTCTTTGTCANTTCCAACCCAAACCATTTTACGATTCTGTGATCTCCATTTCTGCGTCAGAAAGTTTGGAAACTTTCAATAAACTTTAGCCGTGGCGCTAAGCATATACGTTATTTTGCTGCTGTGTTTTGTGGTTTTTATGGCAAGCCTTCATCTTGAGAAAACAAGCAGCCAAACGTTTTGGCAAATTATTACGTGGTGCTGTAAACAGCAGTTAGTCAGTCAGATTTTACTGGGAGAAGCAGAACTATAAGGAAGTAAATATGTGGGTGGTACTAGACTTATCTGGCTGGAAAACGATTTCAGATAGTATTGTGATTGTGTCATAATGTGCTATACAAACTAAGGTGCAGTCACCCCAATCAGGATTGTGCAATTTAGGAGAGAGTAAACAGGGAGGGAAGTGAGTGGCAGCAACAGTGTATTTATCAGGAAGATACTAGATGTGTCACTCATTAAGTCACTCCATCTTACATTGGCTATTTTCTATTTTGTTTTGCTTGGTGGTTTGTTTTGGAGTGTTATTGTTGTTTGGTTGGTTTGGATTTTGTTTTTATTTCAATAGACTATATCAGCCACTGCAGATTTGGGCTCTTTGGGTAGATACCTTTCTCCCTTGTAATAACCGGGCTATGGTTTAAAAATGCTGAAGTAACCTAAATCCAGAATATTTGTATCAAGCCCTTGGATGGTATCCTCCAGTAATTCTGAAAGATGACTTTTGTTGTGTATTCAATCAGATCTTATAGTTGATGTGAGCATACTTTTTTTTTATATATTAAGAGGAACCCTAAAACTTACAGGGTACAGCTAATGGATCTGTCACTAATGGAAGATCTAAATCTAACTTCAGAAGGTGCCTGCACTAAAGAGTGACATCTTGCCTATATGTGTGAGGTGGACTCTCAGGTGTTAAAAGCACCCCAGGCAAGGCTGACTTGCTCTTTGGAGTTCCTGTTTACTACAAGCAATGTAGTGAAATTGTTGCATCTTCTCAGACAATAAAATAGGTCTGCACCATAGGACAGATAATCAGAACTTGGGGGAGCAAGAAATTTGTTGCAGTTCATGCATCATTTACAGAGAAAGGACAAGACTCCCTCAAAATGCTGTTATGCAGCCAGTGCTGTACCTGTAAACACATTAATGTATCAGCTTCGAGCTGTGACCCAGCAAAGGATTTCTGTTCTTTTCCAAGGTATTTTAAACTAAGAAACTGGATGAGTTATTTGAGCCTAATAATGCAGCACAGAGGTGTTGCTGAAGCACCTGCTCTTTACTGTCAGAAAAACCAGCTTTTTGCCATTTGTCTTCCTGTACATTAAATGACATTTCTTGGCTAGAATTCATTTAAAAAATATGCTGCTGGATGTAATTAGTGAATAATAAGTTTCTGGAGAACAGTCTGCATTTTGAAGAGGTGTTTTGCTTATGGTCTAGTAACAGGGTTGAAGTATGATATAAGTTTCTTATAAAGTTAAATCATTTATAAACCTGCTTTGAAAATTATCACTGTCTGTAGTCTTCATAAATCTTCTACAGGGAAGGACTTAGTTTTTTACATGCTGGGTTTTGTGGAGCAAATAAAAACATCAGTTCCTTATACCTAAATCACTGGGAACTTTCAATGCACAATTTTAACTTTTCATCAGCGATTGCCTATTGACTTCTAAATATTGATTTTTTTTTTAATTTTTTATTTTTTTTCCCCCTTAGTACCTTGTTATCTTTGTTTGCATGGTTTTGCCTCTTAAGTACAGCATAAGTTGTTGGTGGGAGGGATGGTGGAAAAAGGGGCTGTGTATTTCTGGTTTGCAATGGTAAGGTCTTTGTGATGAGGTCTCCTGGTTGAGATAAAGAAATCACTGTTGTCTATATCCTTAGGAATAAGTCCAAGTCGACTTCAGAACTGAATGAATTCAGCACAGTCAGAAATGGTAAGTACTGTTTAATTTCCCTTACTTTTAAAATGTACTTTTAAAAAAAGAAGGGCTATTGGAAGTAGTCATTGTAAGAAAACTAGTTGTTGAAATGCTTTCTGGTAGCTGCATCATAGTTCATATCATGCCACAATTTTAATTAAGTTTTAACAGTAAGAGGAAATTTGTGTAGTAAGATACAAGCTTAGGACAAATAGGATTAACTGCTCTTGAAGTGCCATAGCAGTGATTACAAATAGATCCGAGATGGTGAAATTTTAGATCACTGGTACTTATATGAGATTAAACCAATCATGTAGATGTATCATTGGAGGTATATGTGCTCTTGATATGTTGACTCTGTCAGTAAAAAAAGCTGCACATACCAATATGCTAACGTATTTGATACAACTCCTGTTAGTGTAGGAATAACACAGCTAGAAGTCAGCTCTCGGTGGTCTCACAGTGGCTCATCTCCTGGACTCTACTTCCTGGCTGCCTTTCTTGAATTGTCCTTCAGTTACATTACTGAATTGTATCAAACAAACCAGTTTTATGAATATGTTAGAGTGGAAAATGCCCAAAAGCTATTCCTCTGTCTAAAATACGATTAAAAAGAGTAATCTGAAGTAACTGTGGAAATGTAAATGGTGTATTAGAGGAAATATTGCAGATGGGCAACACTGCTTTCACACATTAAAGCTTGGTCATTGAAATTAATGAGCGAGTAAACTTCCACAATATTTTGTCATTGAAATTAATGAGTGAGTAAGCTTCCACAATATTTTGTAATGGTAATCTATAGCAATAAAACCAGGAGGAAATCTGTAGTCAGAGCAATACTTAAAGAGATTGAAATTTTAGTTGAATGATTTATCGCTGAGTAATTTTCTTAATTAATCTCACTATAGAAAATAGTTACTGGATCTAGGAAATAAAGGAAAAAGTTTTTGCTTTCTAACATGTCAACACATATTGGAGAAAAATGGCTTGTTTCCTCTTCCAAAATTTCAAAGGCCATAAGATGGCACACTCTCTCTATGTCTTCCCACCTGCCCCAACTCTCCCTCCTCCCCCCAGTATATTGATATAAGGCAATATGTTGAGTGCCTTGAATAAGGAAAGAATTGTTGAAAAGAGGGGCAACTTGCAGAAAAAGAATATAAACTTCTAAAGGGAAAGAAGATATGCCACCATTCGGTTATATATTCCATACGTTCTTCAGTTTGTATTGAAAGAAAGAGTCCACATTGTGGCACTAAAAAACATCATGTGCTTTTAAAAATGCATGTATGTGTGTACACATACACGTGCAGACAAATGTATATCTATATGCACTTGGGAAGTTAAGGGAAATTCCTATTTAAGTTACACGTAATGTAAAAGCCCATTAATGGAAAAGTGGATGAAAAAACCCCTGTGNGCTTCAGTTTGTGTTGGAAGAAGAGTCTACATTGTGGCTCTAAAAAACATCATGTGCTTTTAAAAATGCGTGTATGTGTGTACACATACACATGCAGACAAATCTATATGTATATGCACTTGGGAAGTTAAGGGAAACACCTATTTAAGTTAAACATAATGTAAAAACCCGTTAATGGAAAAGTGGATGAAAAAACCCCTGTGTTAATAATGATGTACTGCCCATTTTGATACTGGTCATCCTGCTGCAAAAATGCACTGGAGAGATTTGTGAACGTGATGATGAACAACTGCTTTTGGCCAGAGTACTCTAGCCAGAGTACTAGATGTGTGATGACTGCTTTTGTGCCTTAAGGTGCCTACCTGATGTTTGCACGTGTTGTCCAAACAGGTACTCAGAGCAAGTATTCAGAGAGGTCCTGGAACATCGGTGACTCACAGAAGAAGTCTCAGAAGGAGCACAACCTCTCTGCAGCAGAGCTGGAGAGACAGCAAATCCTTCAGGAAATGAGGAAGAAAACATCTCTACACACGGACAGCAGCTGGATTAGGCAGCGCAGTTCCAGTATACATAAGGAGCCTATTAGTCTGTACAGCAGTAGTATGAGGAGGTAGGAGTTGCATTAAAAATTAACTTGGTCTTCGTCAAATATTTTCGTTTGGTTATTCTAAACTTCAGCTTGTATTACAGAGCACAGAAACAAATTGAGTCTGGAATGTTATAAGCTAAACTGAATAGTATCTTGTGCAAACAGAAGAAAGTAGTAATATAGTCTTACAGTTGGGATTAAATGCTTTTTTGCAAATAAAGATTGTGGATTTGACCTGTAAATAACTCAGTTGCTTATTTGTTGGTTGGTATACCAGCAGTGGAGCTCAATAACTGTGCCTTGTCGCTAACAGACATGGCTAAGAATTACAGCATGATGATTTATTGTGGAAATTGATTATTAGGGCTGAGTAATATACCTTCCTTTTTTTTTTTTTTTTCTTACATAATATGTCAAAGTCTGAAATGTTTCTTGCTTTGAGTAATGTATGAATGTTGGATTTGTCACTTAGGAAACAGCCAAGTTATCAGTCAGGAGAATGTTTGGCTATTGGGCCAACACCTTGTACCTAGACGATGCTATCCGGTCTGGGTAGATTGCTATTTTGATCTGGTATCCCTTGGAGAAAACAAAAACATACCTGGTATCTGAGGTCCGTCACTGTACAGAGAATTTTGATATGGTTCACCCTGATAAGGCTGGAGCAAAGAGTGTTTTGCCTTTATTCTGTAGTTGTTAAGTGCCACCTCTCTTCTGCCTCGCCTGCTTTTTTCCCATGAGACTAGGACTGGACACAAAGGATCATTTGCAGCTCAAACATTTTAAATCTGAACGTGAAGAATACTACTTAGGGTGATCAAACAAACATTTGTGGTAGAAAAAGCTAAAAATGCTAGGATAATGTTTCCTTTTTAAAAAAAAAACAAAACAAAAAAAAACACCACAAAACCCAACAGAGTAGCTCCTCTGCTCCAGCTGTACTGCCATTTACACTTATATGTATACCTTTTATTGCAGAGGGGAGTCTTTGGACAACCTTGATTCTTCAAGAACAAGCTCGTGGAGGCATCATACGTGGCTGAGCCAGTCTGCCTCCACTACCTCTCTGTCCTCTAGTCAAGATACCAGTCGCCCGGTGTCCACTTCAAACCGAGCCTACATGTGCACTCCTTCTTCCAGCAAAGCACCTCCCGCGGCCGCCTCTGCGAGAGCCCCCTCCATGTCCCAGACAGCCCCCAGGGCTCAGTCTCCCCTCTCTACTTCCCAGGCAGGGTCCCAGACACGCAGCAGGTGAGTGGGTGTCCTTTGGTTGGGAAGTTACAAATGTTGGGCCGCCCTAAAGAGCAAGCTTTGTGTATCTGGTGGTCTACAGCAGTGTTCTGGCCCATAACGACAATTAACAAGTCTGAAAAGTACCTGGAGTTTTCTGGCTGGATGGGATGGTGGAAATTATGAGCTGGTATTACCTCCCTGCTCCAGTCATACAGAAAATTCCTCAGGTTTGTCATCACTGCTTTGACATCAGTTAAAAAAACAAAGGAACTGGAATAATAAATCCCCAGTCTCCAAGCTGTATGTTGGTTACCAAAATGATTAGTAAAAGCCTAGTCCAGATGGCATTTCTGACATTTATTTTCCTAGGTTTGTTTAAACAAAAGATTCCTGAAACCCACGCTTTATGGCCGCCTTCTTGGTCTCTCCTCCCCGCTTACTGGCATGTGGTCAATGTCTTCTCAAGGAGCACTCAGGAATGCTCATAACCCACGACCCTGGCGAATTACAGAGTAGGATGTTGGTTTTAGTCTAGGAGGAGAAAGCAAGAATTGCAACATATTTTGAAACAAAAATGGAATTCAGTTGTGGTAGGGTGGATAACTCTGCTTGTTATGTACTTGAAACTTTAAAAATCCCTTGGGATAAGAGCATAGAGAATCATCCCCCCACATAATTACATGTATTATATGTAACAGTGTGAATACTACTTCACTAGATCTTACAGTCAGATACCGTGTGATAAATTGGCTTTTTAAAAAAAAAAAAAAAAAAACCAAACCAAAAAAAAAAAAAAAAAAAAAAAAAAAAAAAAAAAAAAAAAAAAAAAAAAAAAAAAAAAAACAAAAAAAAAAACCCAACTAGACTCCCACATTCCTTATAAAGTAAGAAAATTACCTTCTTAATCGTGTTTGCTTATCTTGTTTTTACTTTCATTTGCTAACATCTTGGTAGATCTATGGAAAATGACCTCTGTATGGTTTACATTCAAAGAGTTAACATAATATTATATGTCCAGGACTAGCCTTTTGTTATTTAACAAGATGCAGATGGTGAGACTTGATGGGGATGCTTGCTAAAACCTAGCTTTCAGGATAATTCCCTGCAAATGAGAAGTAAGGCAGGAGCATGTAACCTGTATTCTTACTCTCCAAACTTAACAATATACTTTAATGTTTATTTGTCAAAGGTATTTTATACAATGAAATGTCTCCCAAGGACGTGACAGGATTTCTTCATTCGTTCCTGTGTAACTTTGATCTAAATTATAACACCTCAGCTTTCCCTAGCTTTCAGATCTACTGTAAATAATATTAATTTTCAGTTTATTTTCCCCAAGCAGCCTAATAGCCTACGTTTTACCAGTATGTTTTTATTTTTAATCTCAAAAAGTCTTTGATAACTTTTCTTTGTCTTTTAAACCTTTCCAAGCTGGTTTTAAGGATTTTCCTTCTGTATCTAGGTCAGTCAGTGGGAAGAAAATCTGTTCATACTGTAATAACGTTCTGGGCAAAGGAGCAGCCATGATCATTGAGTCTCTTGGTCTTTGTTATCATTTACATTGCTTTAAGGTGAGAGCTGGGAGTCACACCGTGAAGGAACAGGAACTAATCAGGAGCACGCATGGCTACTCAGTGTTATGCTCACTGGGGCTCTACTAATCACTGCTTTGCCTTCTACTCTTGACAGAGTGGTGCATGCATATTTCCATGAGGCAGTCCTGTCTGCAGGCATTTAGCACTCAACTCGAGGACCAATCCATAAATGCCAGAGCTGACAAGTTAGGGCTCTGACAAGTGAAATGGACATGTTGACTCTGAGATCGAAGTTTTTCCTTCTTCAAATAGACAGGCAAAAAAAAAAGGAAAGAAGAAAAAAAAGACAGAAGGTGCTGAGCCATCTCTCTTGGAGAAATTGGGTCCTTAAAAAACTAAATAAGATCTCAGCCTGGACCTGTGCAATTGAGTAACTTAAGATAATTCATCACTTCTAAGCTAGTCCTAGCGGACAGCATTCACATGGTATTTTCCAGGCAAAGGCAAGTTGGTAGTCATCAGACTGGCAGGATCAAACCCACCACCAAACCAGAAGCTGTGGTTAGTGCAAAGCAACCCTCATTAGAAGCTAGGTAAGTATACTAGCTCATGCTCAGCACCAAGACATAGTTTTAAATGATTTCCAGTCAGCTTGAGGCATATGTAGACCTGAAAGAATAAATGCTTGCCTGCAGAGATGTAAACCCACCCTTAGTTCCCCTGGCCTAGGGACCAGATGTGGAATTAGGCTACTTTGGAGGTGCTTTCAGCCCCTACATCTTCCCTGGTTTTAAAAAACCCGCTTCTGTGTCTGGTTCAGAATAGAGCACTCCGTTGCCCCCTGTGCCCAGCTCGAATGTATAAGCTAGGGTATTACAAGAGGTTGACTCAAAGCTCTTCCTGGTCTTGCCTGCCTGAGCATAAGAGACTGGAGTAGTCCATGGGGGCTGGTCATCATCATTCCCTTTCTGTATAATGTGTATTTTGTGCAAGGGAGTCCACCTGTTGGTCCTAACCTACATAAGAAAACAAGGAATTCGTGTTTTTCAAATTTCTGAGGATTAATGAGCTGTTGAACAGACTGCTATCCAAAAGATTCATTACTCATTTAAACAGGCAAGCTATCTGTCCTTCTGTAGACAGCTGAGTATTTTGCTTCATAAATTCAGTAAGGAGCGTTACACTTTGGTTTAGTGTCCTTCCAGAAGTGGTTGACATTCACAGCAAAGATGTGTTCAGCCACCATAGTTAAATAGTTTAAAGTTAGCATGAATGCTTTCAAGCCCTTTATTCGTATGTTTATTTAAAAAAAAAAAAAAAAGTAAAAAATGAAATTGGCTCCTCCTCACCAAATAAGAGCTTGTTTCTATGATGCAAACCGAGGAAATTGGGGGTGCCTGAGTATTTGCTGCTTTGAGTGCCAAAGGGCTTGAGAGTGCCAGCAGCATATGGTGCCACATGGAAATCTGCAAGTAGCACACCCAGGTGTTCTGTGCCAAAATTGCTGTTGCCGTCTAGAGAACAAATTTTTTTTTCATGTCAAGCCAGTTTTAATTTTCAGAGGAACTGAAGTTCAAATTAGATTTAATGAACTAATTGCTAAAAACCGTCTGTTCTATGTTTGCTTCGTTGGTGAATCTCTGCTATTCGTTGTCCAGTCGTCGCCTTTAAAATACTTTCTCAGGATTCGTTGCATTTCAATCTACTAATCGTTATACATTTGCTTCTAGTGATTGTGGGTTTATGGTTCAAGCTTTGTTGAGCTTAATCCAGGCTGCTTTTGAACAGCATTTTGTTTCTTAATACTTTGTAAGGAGTTGCTAACTATTCATCTGTCACGCAGTGTGTTGCCTGCGGATGCGACCTTGGCGGATCCCGCTCTGGAGCTGAAGTTAGAATCCGAAACAACAAACTCTTCTGCAACGACTGCTATGTCAGATTTAAAAGTAAGGCAGGCCAACTACAGTGTGCATGACCGTGGTTCTTCTTTGTCCTGTAAAACTTCAAGTGTTTGCATGGCTGAGCCACGCCGTAGCTTTCACGTTTAGCTTTAAGTTGGGTATCTTAGAGAATAGGTTCAGTAAGTTCTGATTGCCAGTTCCTCTCTTTTTTTTTTCTCTCTTTTTTTTTTTTTTTTCCTAAGGGTAGTCATTCCTAACTTTTAACTTGCTTGTAGTTGATTTTGCCACCTTGTTATTAAGCAGTTTCAAGCAGAAAACGTGGTGTAGTCGTCCTGCTTTCTTCATAGATCTGAGAAAGTGGTGTCAAGGAGTTGTCAGTTGCTGAACAGGCTTGTCTTGATAACAGAGAAGTCTTTTTGAAAAATTGTCTACATTTTTTTCAAAGTATTCTGAATATGTATTTAATTCAATCCTAATGCATACCTGGAAAGCTATTAGTTTATCCTGTACAGATGGCACAAATGCTGGTTTCTTTTTGCAATGCTATAATTATTTGAATTATAGGTCTGTGATTGGTTATTCATTTAGGTACAAGTTCAGGAGGAATTGATTTACTTACAGATCTTAATTAAAAGGTGCAGTATAATTTTTTTCCTTTATTATGGTTTGCAGAATTCTGATTTACTGGAGCATGATGTTGAGGCTTTGAATAATGGTGTTGTTTTTTCTGCTGTCTTAGATGATGGTAGACAACCTCCTAATTTTGACAAGTCTCAGAGCTTTATATGGATCTATTTTTATGTAGCAAATATGGAATTCTCTAGAATGATAAAATTCAGCTAAGGGAAAGCATTTCTGAATTATCTCCTGGGAAAGATGTCCGTGTTTCTTCATGAGCCTGGCACATTTTTCTCATGGTGGACCAGAAGGCAGTGAAGGGAACAGGATACTCATACTACAACACTTGAGCATGTCTTGGGCATCTGCTGGCTAGAAGCCTAGCTCAGAAAAAAGAGAAGCTCTGCATCTGATGCTGTTGCTGTTTTCAGACTCATTTTTTTTGACTTCCAGGAGGCAGAAGAGCTGCCTGCAACACACAGAAATGATTGTGTGGTGCCCAAGCTTAAAACCAGAAAATCCCACACCTCTTCTTGATGCTAAACGTGCGTTCACAGAGGCTAATGTTAGGTGTAAGGGTGCCTTTGTGATCAGTGGAAGGAGGGAGAGAATCATCCCCTTCCATCTGGAGGTGACTTGGAGCACTGGGACGTATCTCTTGGAGTTAATGGTCGGAGAATTTATCTCCTGCTTGATGCCAAAGTGACCATGTTCCTATTTGAGGCACCCAAGTATGTGGGAGACTCAGTCTGGAGCCTGCTCATGTTATTTCTGCTTTATCTTTTCTTTTAGCGGGCAAAATTGCTGGATGAGTTGTGTAAGTTTGGTACTCAAAAAAAAATAATACTGTTATTTTGTTATTTTCTGGTGGCAAGGCAGTAGTCAAGAGTGATGGAAGTAAGCAAAAAGTTTATTATAGGTAAATTGCTTGTTAGCCTGTTTTTGACATTAGAGCCCTTGAAGTCACAGCAGTGCCTTTCAGAAGCAGAGTTGATCAGAGAGAAACGTTTCTATTCCCTTCCCTTCAGACTGCATCTTCTTGGGCCAGTGGGCACCTCAAAACATAATCGTATGAGATGCAAGTGAATCAGGAATTTTAACAACATGTAGGTACAGAAAAAAGCATTAAAATTAGCGATTAGGAATTCAAATTAGCTACTTGAATAATGCAAAAACCAGCTATGTGATTACCGCAGTGAAGATACACTGACAGCACAGCACTGGCCTGTAATGCAGATTACTTTGTTTCCAGTTGGCATTTGACATCAGCCTGGCTAATTATTCATTAGTTTGGAACGTGAATATAATGGCTAAAAGGTTTGATAAACAGTAAGATTATTAATATTCACTCTGTAATTTCATGGTGTGATATTTTTGCACATTCTATTGTTAATTTTGTGGTTTAAACTTGGAACGTTGTAGCAAAACACCAGTGAATTGGCAGATGCCCACAAATATACGGGGAGAGAGGATACAAAAGTTCTTTTTTAATATTGTTACAGTTATTTAGAAAATTTTAATTTCATTATTGAAGGGTAAATATAGAAAACCTGTCACCCTGTCTCTATGGTAATACTAAAACTAATTCTTAAAAGCTTGGTAAGGTGCATGTTCTGTGGAATATAACTTGGCCTGAAATACTTGCAGTGCTATAATTGGATTAAACTCAAATTTGTATTGTTCTTTAAATCTGCATTGCTAGATTCAGAATGTATACCTTAGTTTGTGTTACCATTTTTCATAGGTATGGAAAATACCATTATCTGACTATTTTTAACTTGGAAATTTTAATTTTCATCACCAAGGTTCTTCAGTAGCTAGACTTTATTTAGAGTTTCTTCTGTCTCTCTCTAACAGCTGGACAACCAACCTCCATGTGAAGCAAATGAAGATATGAAACCACTGTTGCAGATAAAAGAAGAGGTGATTGCTGCTGATGTAGATCTATAAATATATATATTGTGTGTATGTGTGTTTTTTTTCTAAGAGTAACTCTTGCTTGTCTAGTCTTCATAGCAATGCATTGTATTCTTCATATAACTATTTTTATTTATAAGAAAGTAATTGCAGTAAGGAAATATCTGGGGAAAATGCTTTCACTTTTTCAGCTTCAAGTACTGAGAGCACAAGGGAGAATAAGTATATTTTCAGTAATAACTTCAAAATATTTTTGAGGCTTATAATCAACTAGTTGACTTTCCAATGGTATATGAAGAGGGTATTTTGTTTCTAAGCTCTTGAAATGAGCATTAGATAAATAGCTAATATAAATATATATTTGCAATTGCTGTCTTTATTTTGACATATACTGAAAGTGAATTCTCTAGGTTAATATGAAGCTGCATTTAAATGCACACAAATGTGTTTGCTTTCCATATGCTGGTTTCTAAAATTATCTGCTTTTTTGAAACTTAAGTGCAAAGAATAATCTGTTTGCTCAGTGGTGTTGGCATAATATTCTGTAGAATCCATTTAAGGGGAAGAATTCTCTTTTCCCATTTGGAAAATGTAACTATCACTTTTTCCTCCACAAACTGAGTGGAGAACGGTTGTTGAATTACAGTATATTTGTAAATAAAATTTCTGATGTTGCATTTATTAGAAGTTTTGTTTTGTTTTGTTTTGTTTTTCTTTTTATCCAGCTAAGTGTCCAAGATGATTTGTTGAAAGATAAAATGGCTTTAATTTAATCTTGGGAAAATATTTTTATGAGAGGATTAAGATGTCCACCTAAATATGTGCAAGGACAGTTGTTCTTGCTTTTCTCTTTTCCTTTACAGTAGACGTCAAATTTTGTATGTCATTCTCCCATCAAACTCCTCATGCTTTTTCCTGTCATCATGTAACGCAAGTGTTGAGTCTGATTCTTTGTCCTCTGTGCTCATCCCTGAAGCACGACAATTAGAAGAGATGGAAGTTACCCAAAACTTCGCTCCTGTTAGAAATAAGGTGCTGAATATATTTTGGGTTAGCTTTTCCTCCATCTGAAAATGCAGCTGGAATATGCGCTATATGTTTTTCAATACTGACTCCCAAATTGCTTTGGTCAGTGGCTTCCCCAAACCCTTTCATGCCCAGTTGTGTGCCCTTCTGTGTTTTCATCCTTGAAAGCAGCAAAGAAAACATGGGATGTGAATCAGAGGAGTTTGGGAGAGCGTTTTGTGGATGAAAATGAGGAAGAACAGAACTGGGAACTATAGGAGGGCCGTGGGACTCTGAGCGTTTACGTGGCACCACGAGAAGCCACAGTGAGGGTATCAGCACAGTTCATGCTGCTCCTTCCTCTTGGGGGATCTCAAGGATGTATAGGAGAGCTAGCAGACTGGGGAGAAAAGATTGTGGCTGTGATAGCTAGGGACGGCAAGGGGTGATCACGCTTTTTCGGTGTAGTGCAATAACTTCATCTGTGTGGGCCCCCTGTAACATCTCCTGCTTGTAACTCTACCTGTCTCCTGTTATGCTTTGGTTTATTGATATTTCCCCTGAACAGATGGGTTCTGCCTTGTGCCAAGGAACTCCCTGCTAATAAAGGCTGAATTACAAAGCCCCAAACATACTTTTCAAGTTTTGCTGTAAAGAAAAATAAACCTAAAATGCCTCATCAACCCAAAATTGACAAGCTCCTTGTTCAGCCACCTTTGTGACTTGGCTGTGGCTTTTGCTGTTCAGTTAAAGTGTCTCCTATGAAGTGGACTGGTAAAGACGTGTCGTTTCATTTGGTTTCTGCTGTTGTGGTAAGTAACTATGTGGCAGACCACAGGTGAGAACTCTGGGATATGTAGACCCTGGTCCTCAAATACAGACTATGGAGGGATATTCATACTCACACATCTCACTGGTAGCCTGGGGTCCCTGAGAACTCTTCAGAATAGCAACCCAAATTAAGTGCTGTGCTGATCTGGCTCTCAATTAAGGCACATTCCTAACAGATGCCCCTCTACACTCTCTAGTTTTCAGTCTTCTTTTATGGTAGGCAGCGTCAGACTATGCACAACTACACACCCCACCCTACTTCACCCCCTCCTCTCAGTAAATTCAGGATCCCCACAATCCCCATCACCAGATCTGAAATACACTGAGACACAAAATTTTTTGTCACCGGTCAAAGTTTCTCAACTGCCAAAGCATCGACATATTTATCCAGCCTAGCCATGATTTCCCCTCTCCCAGCCTTGTGTCGTGCAGCAAAGCGGTGCGAAAAGTCAGGGATGGCTACACTGCCTCTTGCGTCTTAAGACCAGTCACGTTGCCCTGTCCCTGGGAATCATTTGGGCATGGAAACCACCTGAAGGGTTGAAGAATGGAGGGAGAGAAGAAAGCTCAGCAACATGTGGTCTGTAATGCCACTAGAGCTGCTCGACTAGTGTCCTGCAGTAGCGCGTGTTGAGCCAGGCTGGCTTTTCCTAAATGGCGTCAAGCATTTCCATGCAAGCTCCAGTTTCATTTTCTCACAAAGTGCCTGCAAAAAAAAATGGGTAGTTTCTTTAGCTTGTTCCAAATGGTTTGCCTGTGAGCAAACAGCGTGTGGAATTTTGGATGAGTGGGGCTGAACGAGATGAAGTTGAAACTATCGCAGAATCGAAGCTGAGTTTCTCACCCTCACAAAAGGCCTGGTTTAATGAGGCTCCTTTAAACCTGTATTTGTTAATTCAAGTTGGCAAATGGGAGCGACAAAGACTCCTTTCTCCTCTCCTTTCCCTGGGGAGGAACAGGCAGAGAAACCCACTTTCTGAATGTTACTGCACTGATGTATTTTGATCCCCACTAAAGTATTGGGAGCTGTTGGGCTCTGAAGTTCAGCAAAACCGTTATCCGATAGTGACACAAGATGGCAGTGTGTAAGTGCAACTCGTGCAATAAAAAGCCCTTTCCGTGGTTGTAATCTTGTATAAAAAGGGTTGCGTTTGCTAAATGATGCTAAAGTTGAAATGTAATGAGAGCCGTAGAGAGAACTTCCTCTGAATCTTGGGCCTTTCCCCCCACCTGGCATCGTGGAGGTGCGATGTGTGACTCAATCTAAACAGTCTCATTTGATTTTGTCTGCCAGTTGGTTAATTAACGGCTACTTAAATACTGAGTAGGGAGAGTAGTAAAGAGAATGCTTCCTGGGAAGAAAAATAAACTAGGTTATTTCTAGTGGAGGGCTTTGGTGTATTTTTAAGTTTTATGATGCCTTTCAAGGAAGAACTAATTGCGCTCTCTCTGATCATCAGCTTCAGAGACCGTTTAAGGTTAAAACCCTTAAATCGGGTGTCTACATGTGGGCTAGGCCTCTACTTTTAAAATCTGGGTGGATATTTGGCTCAGCTGCATTCGTTGCTCTCAGTGTCTGGTGCTGCTTGTGATGTTTTCAAGCATCTAGGCCACATGCCTGGGGCTGGGGGGACGGGATATGGATGGGAGATAGCGGCTGGTGCGGGTCTCATGGGATGCTTTAGAGCATCTGAAAGGGCAGCAGAGGTTTACCAGTAAGCAACAAGATCAGGCTCAACTCCCTGCCGACAGTGGAGCAAAGATGATTTCATGGGCCAGTGAGCAGGCATCCGCTGCTGGGTGACTTGCCTTGGCTGTCTAAGCTTCACTCGCTTTGAGGGGTGTGTGGACCCTGGCTCACAAGTAAACAGTTGCATTTTTGCATATCTGTGTCTCAATGCTGACTGAATTCTTCTGAAAATACCTGGGAAATGTTGATTTAGCTAAATCCTTCATCTGCCCTATTTTTAGGTTTACTGTCGGCTAATTAATCACAGTATGTCTTTGAAACTGAGTGGTCTACTGATAGCAGCTCTGGCACAGGGCAGTGTTAAATAAAATGGCACTTCAAGAAAAGCAAAAATTTTCTATAACTTTCAGTGTGAACTCATTGTGGGATTTCTCTGATACATCAAAACAAGCATCTCAGAGTGACATTCAAGGTATTGCACATGGTCTTAGTTTTGTTTCTTTAAGAAAAGTTTTTAATAGAATATTTTTTTCAGAGATTTCAAGCTCAATTACCTATGCATTCATCTCTTCAGGCAGCACTGCAGGTGATCCTGGTTAGTGGCGAGATTAATGCAACCAGCCCTTTTTAGAGCCTGGTGTTGGAATTTGGAACTCAGGCTGACACCAGAAATGGGCAGAACCAGTCTTGTTATTTTCAGGAAAGCACCTCACAGGGGAACCCCAAGGCGGGTCCAAGAGATAAGTTCAACACCTCCCTTGGATAACAGCTATTGTAGCATGGCCTACCTTGTCACTTACGGAGGGTGAAAGGGTTTGAAATCTGACAGTTTGAGCTCAACATAGGATCTGGCACGCTTGCAGTGGTATTTTAAATTCCAACCAATCATTTGTAATGGATTAGGAAAACCTGTGCCATGGCTGTAATGGAAGGCTATTAGCAGCAGGTGTAATTACATGGAAGAGCAGCTTCATGCTGGAAACTCCTCAGTATTTTCATTTTAGCTCCATGCTTCTTGGGAGCTAGGAGCAGTGACATGAAACAACATCGGAGGACGATGTAGAACACATGCTCCCAAAAGGAATAGTCTTCTTCAGTGAGCAGCAGGGTACCAGTTTATTAAAGCTAAAGAATTTTTTTAATTGGTTCAACCTACTGGAAACAAACTTACCGATTAAGTAGCTGCTGTGGGCAACACACACTCAAGAGTGATGCCCTGTGCAATGGGAATAGGTGGCTTCCATGGGTGCCTTAACAGTCAACATTGTAAAAAGAATGAAAGCACTTTAAAAGAAAGAAAGAAAAAAAAAAAGGGTATGTACAAGGTGGGGCGTATACACAAATTTTCTTTATTAATGGTAATAAAGAAATAAAAGGCTAGGGCAATTAAAAGGACAGTTCATAACCACAGCCTGGTGAGAGGGCTTGTGGTCAGCACAGCGTGCCATCTTAAATGGGCTTTTGCAAGTAGCTGTGCCAGAGCAAGCATTTCTGATTCTCTGACCTGGAGTTTTCTTTTGCCCCCAGGCAGTCAACCAGATGTGATGCTTCTTGGTGTATCTGTTGTATGTGGCCTGTCTGGGGTGGAAATTCAGGGATTTCAGGGTCCGATCAGGCTACCACAGTCATTTGATCTGCCTACATCCCTACAAAGATCAGAAACTCTCACCTAGTAATTCCTGTATTGAACACACAACTTCTATGTAATCAATAGTGTTCTTTGTTGGATCTGTGTAGATCTGAAATATGCAAATGATGGAAAATCTACCACATGTCAACATAAATTGTTCCAGTACTTAATTAGCATTTAAAAATGTTAATTTTATTTTTAGCTATTTTATTTTAATGAGTTTCTAGCTTATTATGATTGTTATTTTCATTCATTTAACTTAATTTAGTCTCTCAGCACTGCATTAAGTCTTTTTTTTTCTTTTTCTCTCTTAGACTGTAGATGTGACTGATGCAGTCTCCATTGTTTTTAAGCATTATTTCTTATCACAGCATCTCACAGAATAGTAGAGGTAGGAAGGAACCTTAAGAGATCATCTAGTCCACCCCCAAATATTAAAGCAGGTTCATCTAGAGCAGATTGCACAGGAACACATCCAGGCAGGTTCTGAATATCTTCACAGAAGGAGACTCCACAAGATCTCTGAGCAGTTCCAATGCGCTGTCACCCTCAAAGTAAAGAAATTTTTCCTCCTGTTGAGATGGAACTTCCTGTACTGCAGTTTGTGTTCATTGCCTTTTGTTCTGTCACAGGGCAACACTGATAAGAGTCTGGCCACATCCTCTTGTCACCCATTCTTCTGATATCTATAAATATTGGTGAGATCGCTTCTCAGTTTTCTCTTCACCAGGCTAAATAGACCCAGGTCCCTCGGCCTTTCCTCATAAGAGAGATGCTCCAGTCCTTTGATCATCTTTGTAGACATCTGTTGGACTGTGTCCACCAGTTCCTTGTCTTTCTTGGACTGGGGAGCCCAGAACTGGACACAGTGCTCCAAATGTGGCCCCATCAGGGCAGAGTAGAAGGGAAGGGAGACTGCCCTTGATCTGCTGGACACACTTTTTCTAATTCACTCCAGGAGACCATTGGCCTTCTTGGCCACAAGAGCAGACTGCTGCCTCATGGTCAACTTGTTGTCCACCAGGATTCCCAGGTCTTCTTCCACAGAGCTGTTCTCCAGCAGGTCAACCCCTAACCTATACAGGTGCATGGGGTTATTCCTCCCCAGGTGGAGGACCCTACACTTGCTCTCGTTGAGCTTCATTTGGTTCCTCTCCACCCAAGCCTCCAGCCCATCCAGGTCTCACTGGATGACAACACAGCCTTCTGGCATTTCAGCTACTTTTAGCAGTTTTGTGTCATTAGCAAACTTGCTGAAGGTACATTCTGTCCCCTCATCCAGGACACTGATGAATGTGTTGAACAAGACTGGACCCAGTACTGACCCCTGGGGAACACTGCTAGTTACAGGCCTCTAACTGGGCTCTGCACCATTGATCACAACCCTCTGAGCTCTCCCATTCAGCCAGTTCTCATCCTACCTCACTGTCCACTCATCTAACTCACTCTTCTTAAGATTAGCTATGAGAATGTTATGGGAGACAGTCTCAAAAGCCTTGCTGAGGTCAAGATAGGCAGTGTCCACTGCTTTCCCCTGTACATAAAATCTTATTGCTCAGAAAGCAAAGCCTTATCAATCAGAAAATACAACATTACATCCATGAGAGGACAGTGTGAATAGACTGGCCCTCTCTCAGTGAATTGCAACACAAAATTCTGCCAGGAGAATACCTAGAATTGAGAGGAAATAATCTTTAAGTGGGTTAAAAAATCCAAGGTTGTTTAAGAATTTATTTGTGTAATGCGTAGATTCAAATAAGAGCTTATTGCACAAGGGAATTTTGCTGCATAATTTTCTGCCATAATTGCAAAGGCATTGAATTGCCTTTGTGGGAATCACCATGCCCAAATTCCCGTGTGGTTCTGCTAATTTTCCTGTCTTAGGAAAACACCTGTAAGAGATTCCCATGCTGACACATTTTGATTGACAAGGGGAAAAGATCACATTCCATTTTTATTTCTCAGCATGAACTGTCAGCTACAAAAATACAATTTGTTCCTTCTATGTTTGGCAGGTATTGATAGGAGGGGTTCAACTTGCAGCCTTCCATCAAAGTCTAGCTCTGTAATGATAGCAATTACTGTCTTTTGATGCCCATGTAAACAAGACTCCTGCGGAGAAACATTAGTTTTACTTACATGTGATACTTCCTTTAAAGTAAAATTCATTCCTGCAGAAGGAACTATTGCATTTCTGAGATCTGTATGTGCTGTACCTCATTATTAATGCCAGTGGTTGTACCAGTGTATGCCTGTCTGTCTGTGCAAAGAAGAGGAGAATCCCAAAACAGTTTAGGAAAAGCCCCGTTGATCGCAAAGGAGCAAGTCAGTACATGAGCAGCCTTCAGCTAGGCACAGCTGTTGTCTGTTAATAAGCCATGACCATCTAGCACTGCACACTTCAGAATGGCAGACACAAGCTCTGCTAGTCAGCATATTGTATGCAAAATACATGTTAGAAAAGAGCGTGCATTTCTATCAACAATTTGAATGCTTACAAGTACTTTTGGACCTTTGCAAGTAAAAAAAAAAAAAGAGTGACAAATAATTTCTTTGTCCTTTGCTGTTGGGATAGTTGGATGTTTTTGGATTTTGACGGGACTCTGTTCTTTGGTGTTTTCTGTTGCCCATGGTAGTTCTTAGGATATCTATCACCTGCAAACCTCAGGATGTGTTCTTTCTCCATCACTACTGTGTCAAGTCAGCAATGGAAGAAAGGAAATTCTAGTCTGAAGATTGTTCCTGTCAATGTACCAAGGTATTTAGGTTGCCCAGAACATTCTGTGTTATGCCATCCACCTTGGTTTCACCATCACCTGATTTTTTTCATCTTGTGATGTAGTGCTAAATGGAAATTAAAAAGTGAGCAGATAAACACCAGTTTGATACTGAAAAGATGAGTAGATGCTAAACAAGGGAGGATATACAGGCTACAGAATCCATTTACCCTTATTGCACTAATGCTCTCTTTCGTTATTCCCTACAGCACTTTGAAGATACACAGTGTTATCACATAGTGTGTTCTTGGTGTGGCATGCCCTTATGTTCTCTTAAATCCTATTTCTCTTGGACTCGAAGCCAAGAAACCTGCCAATTCAAAAGTGCTGCTTACAGAATCCTGTATTCCTAATCTCTTTGCCAGATCATAAATTGTTCATAAGACTGAATTGTGTATGAAATACTAACTGAAGGTGTTAACTTCATTAAGCTTGTAAAACTAAAGCATCCCTTCACCTAGAAGTAGAGAGCATTTATATTCTTCCCTTCATTGTCTCAAGGCTATGTCCTTGCAAGTATGTCCATAAAAGTGTCAATTCCAAAAATATTTCTGGGCCTGTCTCCCAAGCAGCAAATATTCACACTTGCTGATTTTGATAACAAAAGTGGTATTATTTTTTTTCTCATCAGTCCTGCTTCACTGTTTTTTTCCATGATAGCAACAACAGTTATACTGTTCAGCAAATGTATTTATCTTCTGATCAGGCTTCATGCTGAGGCAGCAAAACAGATGCATTTGTAATGCTGTTCTCATGCATACAGACCAACTGCAACTCTGATTCCCACAGAGCCTGATTGGTTTTAAGCAGAGCCCTTGAAGAAAGTGAGCCTGGGAGTCATCTGCCCACCTCTTGCCTCCCATGATGGAACAGGCTCTTTGCGACAGCACTGCCCTTCTCTAGCCTGGGAAAAAGCTTTCCCCATGCAACCCATGGGGTATGTTCTGCTGTTCAGTAGGCTCCTGTGGCATGTGTGGAAGGAGAGCCTGCACTACTGGAGGTTTACTGCATTACTGGCCAGTTAGAACAGGAGTATGGCAGCCCATTAGTGAGGCTGCGAAGTGGTAACCTCGACTGAGCTAAATACGACAGGCTGTCTTGCTGGGCAGTGTTAATAAAATCAGCTCTGTTGAGATGAGCAGAGCTGCAGTGGTTGGTCTCAGCTGGGAGTGTACATATATGCATGGTGCAGGTGAAATTACAACTACCTTGCAATTCTTATCTTGACTTTAAGTTTTGGTATAGATGCTGCAGAGGTCTTACACAGGCATACAGGTATAACCAAGGGTGGGGTTTTTTTGGAAGCTTGAAAGCTACTAGCTGGAGAGTTAAGAGCAATGAAAATAAAATGTTGTGATTCTCTGAAGATGTTGAATGCTCACCTATTTTTCTGGACTAGAAATTTTATTTTTGATGTTCTTGAAGCCTCTGATTTCAATCTGTCTAATTAAATAGTAATTTTTATAAACCAGGTGACCTTTTCTTCTTAAAGCAAGAAAATAGTGACAGCAAACCAGATAGCTCAATAAAAAATTAAATTCCATTGGCATTTCTTCAGCTAATAGAGTGTGAAAAGCCCTTGATAAATGACTGCTTCACCAAAAGAAATGTCAAGCTTTAGTTTTTTCTTAAATTATAAAATGAATCTTGTCCTGGACTCTTGAGTGGTGGTTTTGTGATCCCCCACTACTTTTAAAAGGATTTTGTGGCCAGTATTTTCTGACATTTCTATTAGGTGTTTGTAACATGGATCTGTGTAGTGCACTGATTATTATTTTACACACGAGGACTTAGATGTCGGAAAATCTAAAATTTTTGTAGCACCCATCAGCTGCTACTAGGCTTCAGTATTCAACTAACCAACTTGAGAGGAGAATGCTAAGAAAGATGACAAATGTTTCTGTTTAATCTAGATCTAAATTTGGCCAAGATCCAAACTTTTTCCTCTTTGGCACACTGTTTCTCTGTGTAGAGGATGCTTGCTGTCAGCATGGGAAGATTGCACTACAATATATCATCTACAGCAGCGGTAGAAGGTTTTGGGACTCAAGTCTCTTGCCAGATGTGTCCCACTCTGCTGTGTTGGGTCACATTAGGAAGAGTGGTATTTGCTTCTTTCCTCCATCCAGACATTAAACCCCGAACCTCTGATACTTTATTCAACACTTAGAATCCATAGTGGGTAAAAATGGCTTTCATCTACCAGCTTTTCAATACAAGACTGGCCAGATAACAGATAAATGTTGGGCAAGTTCTGCCATCCTGCTTCTTCTGGCATTAGAATATGGACTCTCTTTTTTCTGCCGGTACAGGATCTGTCCTGTGGGTTGCATTAGGTAGAATTTGACATATTTACCTAGTTGTTTTTTTCTGAGCATAACAGCACTTTTCAGTGTATTTCCTTCACTGGTGGTTCTGGCCAGGAAGGTTGGATTCACTCCCATACCATGGCTGCTGGTTTTATCTTCTCCATGCTCATGTTCCATCACTCAAGTCAGATTTTTGCATTCCTGACAGCTGAAACAGGAGGAAGCCTGATGTTCAGCCCCTATCAGCCTCTCCCTGTAACATCAGTAATTAACTGTAGTGTTTCACTTGCCAAACAGCAAGCCTCAGGGTCTTGCAGCCACGCTGGAAAGCAGAATGTGGCAGTCTCCTCACTTTCCTACTGCACTGTCAGGTTGGCTCAGCAATTATCTACTGACAGTGTTGCTGGCAAAAGGAGTGACGTCTCTGGCAGTTAGCCCATGCGTGACTTGGTACTTAAGTTATTAATTCTTTCCTTCAGCCCCGCTTCAGCAGCACTTTACAGATTCAGCCAGGGCTAGGTTCCTTTTCTGTATTCAGTGTGCTGAGGAGGACGCTTCCCTGTTGGCCTTGTAATTAAGTCAAGTTGTAGGTTTCATAAATCACCTGCTTTAAATGCGAAGCATTTTTGGAGGTTCCCTATTTCCATCAGCTGTATATTTGTTTGCCGCCATGCAAGGGAAGTTGCTTATTTTAAGCAGAAGCCGACGCAGCTGTCAGAGACTCCCAGAGAGCAATACCTTTTTACCCTTTGGCTAAATCAGGTGGTGGAGGAAGAATATAAATTTACAGTAAAGGAAATACAACCATGAACTGTCTAGCCAGGGAGCTATTCATCCCTTGTATCCCATCCCCAAGAAAAGCAGGGGTATGGGGAACTGTATGAAGGGTTACCTTCTGGTTTTAGGTGGTACCATGATGAGCATGTTGGTTTAGGTGAGACTGTGATAAGTGCAATGGAGTACGCTGACTGCAGGAGTATGAATGAAGGCAGATCATGGCAGGAAAGGGCTGAACACGGTGTAACGAAAGGCAGCTTTTGACTTCACTGGTCGGAGTTAGTACAAACTATTTCCCTTATCCCACTTTGAGCTGTGCCTTTGATCATTACAGAAAAAAATTAGAACTGATAGGATAATGATATGATGCAAAATGATATTTTGGCAATTTCTAACAGATGCGTTTAGTTTGTCTTTCTAAATGGTTATAACCAGTCTGGTGAAAACCTCATGCTGCTGGCAGACTATATAATGGAAGTATGGCTTGCATAATATGGGGGACAGCTGGATGCAAAATTGTTTACAGCAATAGAAGGTATTGTAGGATTAATTTCTAATTTTCTGAGGCTTTGATAAACCCTTCTGTTTGTATTTCTGTCAGAGAGACCATTTCTACAGGCCTTTCTGGGACTGACTCAATGACAAGAGTATCTGATCCACAGGCAATAGAGCAATGAAAGAGCTGAATTTTGTAGATTTTTTTTATCTGAACAATACTGAGCAGTTTTTCTATGTTTCATGAAAACAATGCTGGCTTTGGACTATCTGTAGTTGACACTTTCTTGCCTAGATGGTGGATTTTCTCTGAGGTTTCATACTCAAGCTCTTTGTAGGTTTGACCTTGCTTCCCTCGTGGCATTTGTAGCAATGCCTCTGGCTTTGCAGACCCATACAATGATTAAAGAGTTAGATATGCCTTTTAATTAATTTTTAATTAAAATGGAGGAAGTGGAGAAAAAAAAATGCAAGAGTCCTAAAAAGCTGAAATCTTTGTTCTGCTCTGAGTTGGCTTCAGCTGTTATGTTTGAGAATTACAGTTGATTTAGTCTTTCCAGTTTGGTTAAGAACTGACTGGACAGGGTACTTGGACATTTTCTTGCAAAGTACCACCAAATGTTGAGTTCTCTGTGCTCTGGTCTGATTCTAAACTCAGAAGACATGGATCGAAAATCCAAGCCCAAAGATGCTCTCAAGGGTCAGTTATGGAAATATTTAATATTGAAATAATTTTACAAGGCGGCATCCATTAACACAAGTGGCTATACATTTTTTGACGCAATGTTATTACCTTCTTTTCACCTCTTCTTTACCCACAAAAATCAGCCAGCATGAATCTCTTCTGCTCAGGTTAAATGCACTAAGACAATTTAATCAAAGGTCATGTTCTTTTCCATAACTATCATTTAAAAGTATCTAGTGAATGAATTTAAAGATTTTTCTTTAAAATTACACTATACTTAATTGCATTTGTATATGGAGAAACTTTATTGGAGCTAATGAACTGCTTTCATAGCTGAGTATAATATTCAATTAGGTGAACATTCCAGTTTCTATTTTATTTGCTAATAGTCTAATTTGTTAAGATTGTTTTGCTTTTAGATTGACTTTAGATCATCATCAGTTGTATTTCCTTTGCATATACTTAGAATCTTAATAAATGGAAGAGAAGCAGACTAAGTATTCTAAACCATATTAAAAATGCAACTTGTTATAGATCTTGCATGTTTGTTATAATACATGTAGATGCCATGTCAGCCTGTCTGACTCTCACATTATTTTTTTTTAGTAATTCAAAACGGTCTGTGCATGAATTTGTCCCATTGCTTCTAGATTTGTTTGGCCTAGCAAAGGGCTGAAAGGGAATATGATGATTCATGTATAAATGCATTAAGGAGAGTGAAAGTGGTAGAAGAGACAAAATGTTTTCAAGTTATAAGCAACGAGAAGCATGAGATCAAAGTGTTGTACACTGCTCATAAATTTAGGCTGGAAATCAGAAGATTTCTGACCATTTGAAGAATGAAGTCAGAGCTACGCTTCGCAACACAGCAGTAGAGACAAGACAGATTTTCAGAGAAATATGGAGGAGTGTGTATAGCAGAAAATAGAGCCGTTCCTAGGCATATCAAAACCTAATCTTGTGGCCCAAATCCCTTTCTACCCTCCCTTGATGATTTGTGAAGCTCAGTAAGTTTGGCTGCAACTAGTGGCAAAAGTAGTGTACGTTGGTCCTTCTAATGGTGTTTGTACATTTTACAGGTTCCAGGTCTATGTGCTTTGATCACTCTCCTGGTTGACTGGATTGCCAGTCTTGGGACTGGGACAGAGTCCTTCTCAGGCAGGATGACTAGACTTTTGGCAATGTGTGGGGGACACTTGGAGAATAAGATATCTTCACAAATTAAATTCCCCATTCCTGGCAGTATTAAGGTCAAGAGCAATGTTCTTGATCTTTCCTGATCTATTTCTATGGCATGTAACAAAAATTCAGCTTCTGGCTGAACTTGGATGTTTGATACCTCTGTATTAGGTCTTTTCACTCTGTACAAGTATGGGTTGGTAT
Source organism: Pedionomus torquatus (assembly GCA_013398155.1). Taxonomy (NCBI): domain Eukaryota; kingdom Metazoa; phylum Chordata; class Aves; order Charadriiformes; family Pedionomidae; genus Pedionomus; species Pedionomus torquatus. The sequence continues at coordinate 201,559 of VZRU01015415.1, forward strand.
TTCCCATGTTCATATCTAGTTGAGACCTACATCATGTATTGAGTTTTCTCACAGATCCCCCTCCCTCCTGAAATTTACTGGCCTCTTTGTAATGCACTTGTGTCCCATGCTGATCTGAGTTTTCTAAGCGCATTCACTCATTATTACCTATGATTACCTGAGGTCACAAGAACACCCTTCTAAAACATGTATCGTTATGCTCAGATTGAACATATTCTGTTTTCCAGGCAATTAGCGATCTTGCCCCAAAATAACCTGAAAAGGAAATCCTTAGACATCCAAGTCTTTTATTAAACTTCTTCCAGTCTTTCAGTTCATAGCACAGAATGCCAATATAAATTAATTTTTTCAGATGGGATGGTGAGATGTAGTATTTAGAGTTTTACTAAAGCATGGTACTTTACGAAGCCTTTATTCCCTCTACCTGCCTTCTAATGGTCACTTTTATCTCTGTGTATAACAAATTTAACATATTTTTTTTCCCCAAATGTAGTCAGGTGGCAAATTACGTCAGAGCTATTACTCAGGATATAACTCTGGATATGTTCATAAATATATTTTCATGTGTTAGTGAAATGCCTGAGCCAAATCCTCAGCTCACTTCCTGACATCTTTGAAAGTGAAGGGTAGTGATTGTTTCTCAACATTAGCGTATTAACCCAATAATTCAAATGTAATTATTTGCTATATTAGGAATAATTGACAATAAACATATGTTAAAAATAAAATACTTGTTCTTTGAATTTATTGCATGCTTTTCAAATTGGCCAGTGAAAATAATTAAGAAGTTTTTTAGTCAGTTCGTGAGAGTCATTCTTCGTGATGCTGTGGAAAAAATTTCAGGAAATGCCTAAATGCTATTTCCTCAAAAAAATCACCCTTGTAGAATTGTTTTGTGCACATTGCAAACATAGAAAAGTTGGGAGTTCCATATCAAAAACAAAGAAAAGTTTTTCTGTTCCCTGTTGTACTGCATTAAAGGTTAGCAGCTGTTTCTAAAAAACGCGCCTACTTTTATTTTTTTTGTAATTTATTTTCTGTCTTTCTCTTGCAATAAGAGCATCTATTGTAGAAACAGATGGATATGGATGGATGGATGGATATGATCCTTGTCATAAAGGATCTGATCTTTCATTGATTTCAACACAGAGCAACTTTGGAAGGACATATTTGATGATTTTCCAAGGTCTATGAATTTTAGTATCTTGTGGTGAAATAGAAAATCAATCTACATCAGTCCATTTCTTTGGAAGTTGCAAAAAAAAAACTGGAAAAAGTGAAAAAAAAATTCTCTGCAAAAGCTTAGGTTTTTTTTAACTTTTCCATTTGTCACTTATTTCCAAACATGAAGTGACCTAAGAATTGAAACAATTAGCAATTTTGCTATACATTTTAGTTTTCCAGCTGTTAATCACTATTACATTGGCTAGCTAAAATAGTTTTTCCTTTTATTTTTAATATGCTAGTAAGTGCCAAGTTTAACAATAGACAGTGATTTTTATTAGTTACCATGGCAACTTATTCTGCAAAATTTCTTTCAAGAAATACCTTTAAATTTACAATGTCTTAAATTATATGCTGTTTACTGTCTCTTAATGCAGTAAATGCTACTGTATTCTATGCTGTCTTATGAGCAGCATGTTAAGTCATCCATGAGCTTTGCAAATGGACTTCGTAGAGGCCCTTAATTCATTAAGAATGTATATAAATGCTATTATTATCATTTTAATTCTTCTAATCTGCTCCTGCAGGTTATTTTAAATAGGAATCCTATGTTTCGTTTTTATCTTCCCTGTTATTTGATCATGCATGTGATGTTCACTGGAATCCCTTGCATTTCTTTTGAAGCCGTTAATCCACTCTTCCCTCTCCATCTTCTGCTGAGATATTTGCAGTAAAATTCTTACAGCTCAGTGTACCTTTTAGTCATTAACTGGTATACATATTTTCAAGGTGATATGAAGTAACTATGTGTTGTGTGGCTTAATTATTGTATTTCTGAAGAGTGTACAGTCTGCAAAAAAGGGGCAAATATATTCAAAATGACGTGGCAAGATTATGGCATGTTGAAAATTACTTTCTGGTACCAAGCAGTGGGGATAGTTTACCTTGACGCACATTCACAAGATTATTTTAGCATCTAGAGATTCAAGTTTGTAGGTCAGGGCTGAACCATCTCATTGTAGAAGAGCAGGTGAATCTCACAACCGAATTGTGATGACCCCATGAGTTGTACTGTAATTCAAGGTGCAGATTTGAAATCATAAATTGGAAGAGTGGAACAATATGGAAGATTGTATTGGCTCTGTAATGTAATAAATCTAGAATATGAGAGTATTCATCAATGTATAAGATGTTTTAGAAATTAGTCAGGGTCAAGATGCAGTACTTGCAGTATTTAACAAGTGTATCAGTTGTTTCTGTTAAAACCTTTCTGGTTTCCACCCTGTGAATCAGATTCAGTGATTATGCTGAGCCAGAGTCTTTCCATTTCTCTTGTAGACTCCCTAAGGTAGTATTGTTTTTCATTAGGTCTAAAATAATCATAATGTTAGTCTCTATTCAAATGTATATTTTTTATTCCTATGACTACCTCAGTGGACTATTGTACTCCAGTGGAGAAGAATTTTTGCACATTTCTCATCACAAAGGCACTGTGATTTTCACTCCTTTTGATTCTTTGGGTTTCCCTAGAGGTACTGTTGCAGGGCTGTTGCTTTCCTTTACACATCACTTTTCTGTGAAGTGAGTTAGGTATTTCTACCACTTTATTTTTATTTTTTTTAAATAAAGTGATTACAATTGTTGGCTATTTAAAGCCACTGTTTTGTAAAGGCTCCTCCTTGCTGGCCTTTTTCTTAGCACTGCCTAGCACATGGTACTGGGAATCTCCCTCAAGCTAGAGAAGACAGCCATAATTAAGCAAACTCTACGGGGCAATGGGATGCTTTTGATTACTTGGCTGGTTAACTTTCAGGCAAAGTAAAGACCCGTGCTGCCCAAATTTATCACATAGCATCTCACTCAATCTTGTAGAGGGGTTGCACCTGTGGAAAGAACAGCTGGCTTCTTTACAATATGTAACTGCTGTGCAGATAACACATGGATTCGTACCCTCAGATGTTACCAGGCTTTCTTTTATCCTGTAGTTGTACACAGGAAAAGATGACAATCTTGCTTAGGTATGGATGCACCCTGTTAATGGGAATAGATCACCGGCATCCGTGAGGTATGTAAAGTGCTTTTCTGAAAATACTCATTACTTAAATGGCTCAATGCTATTCTTCATAGAGTACAGGCTAAACCCACTTGACAGTCTTTCTAGAAGGGAAATGCCTGACTTCAGTAAAATATTTTGTGAGTAATGAGAGAACACTCTAAAAGAAGCTCTAGCCTAAATCTCCAGCTTGGCCTCTCTGCTGGTGGACATCTTTTGCCAGCTGTTTAGAAAGTCTGTTGCTGAAGACACTCCAGGAATAAGACATCAGTGGGGTGCAGCTGTCATGCACAGATTGATAAGTGTCATCCTGAACAGAGACTTAGAAAAAAACAGAAGTCGTTGTGTCTTCATGGATGTAGGAGGAAACCTCTCAGAGGAACCGGAATGGAGAAATCCACAGTTTTTTTATTACCAAAAAAAGAAAAAGGTGCTGTTTGTCTGTTCATTGCCATCTGTCTTCACCCAACTAATCTATTTGCTAAACACAACTGCATTTTCCCAGTGTTCATCTGACTGCAGTACAGCCCAGATGTCTATTTGCTGTGCAAATCCATACATTCCTGGATACAACCAGCACCATCAACATCCTCGTGAAAACCTTGGTTAACTGTGAAAAAACCCTGCAAGCATGCAGCTGTTTAATTCAGCTTACCCCTGTCATATCCACTTAATGCTGCCTGCTTCTCTCTGTATAAAAATGAGTTACAAAATTGGCAGCATATATTCTTGTGTCTGATACGCTCCCAAACAGTTGACTCTTGAAAATAAGTTCTCTGCTTGCAAAGCCATTACCTCGTTAGCAGTAAAGCTCACCATATGTTGGCTGATCGCTTCCTTGAAATGGTTTTGCGGGTTGCTGTGCAGTCTAATTCCAGAGTTTGAGAGTTCATTTGTTTATCTTCTCTATTTAAAAGTTTTATTTAAATCTGACAAATAGCAAAATAATGATCATCCCAACAAATAATTTTTTAGGTGTGAAAATACCTCTGAGCTGCAATGGAGAATGTATTATCTGAGGGAAAGAGAAGGGAAAAAGTATTGAATTATAAAAAATAATAAAAAAATCTTTGTTACTTATTGTGTTTTGGAAAAAATCTTGTTTTAGCTTTACCTCAAACCAGTCACAGGCAAACTACTGCATGACCTGTTTGTATAAATGCAGACAAAGAGATGGTGAAACTTTCATTTAAGGTATTAAGAAACCATGACAAGAGTTTACCTCTTTTCTGGTCCAAAGAAAAAAAGGAAAAGCTACAAAACAAATGAAAAGAGTTTTCAAATTGGTAAAAATTGCTCCTTTTGCTGAAAATATGTACAATTCTATGTAAAAAATTGAGCTGCTGTAAAAAATTGGTGTTTGCTTAGAGATCTCTAACTCACGTGGTGAATAGCATCTACCTCAACCTGCTGCTTCTTCTTCCATTTCCACCCCATTTGGTCAGTTGCTTCCTGCTGCCACCTCTTCTGACTAGGTATTAAGGTATGGGAACAGTAAAAGTCCTCTTTGGTGTCACTGAACAAAGGTGGGCATGTGTCTGAATATAGGAGAGAGAGAGCATAAAGCTAGACCCAAGCCCAGGCATGTAGTCCCTGGAAAAGCCGAGAGAGAGAGTTCCTCTGGGTGTAGAGGGCTGGAGCTGTTAAGTAGAAAAGCACCACCACATTTTTAAAAATTCTGAAACAGAGAAAAAAAATCTGTTAGAAAAGTACTAATCATTTAAAGCAATTTCCTAAAGGACATTCAGTGAAACTTCAAAGCAGAACGTTTTAGGCTTACATTGATGGGCAAAAAAGCAGAGGCAGATCCCAGAAGTGTTAATAGACACTGAGGTGCAGTATGAGGGAACCCGCAGAGTGCTACCCACCCGAGTTTTCTTCATCCAACACAAATGCTATGACCACAGGATCACTGAATATTCATGGCGGTTTCTGGGGCTTGCAATTTTTTAGAGGTCATGGCACTATTCTCCCTTATAAAGGAACAACTGGTGAGAAAACAAACTTTCCCATGATCAGGAATTGCTTTCTGATGAGCCAGACTGTTGCTTACGGCTGTCTGGTTCCTGTTGTGTTCAAGGAAACAGCCTTTTCTCTTCTTCTTCGCTAATAAATAGCAAGGAAAGAAATACCAGTTGTTCACATTGATTTCTTTTCCAAACTGACTATGACTCCACTTTGAATTTTGCCTGCCTGCCTTCAACAGGGAAGCAGTGATTCTCTCTAGTTCCCCTTCTCTTTTCTGTCTGTTACTGTTTGCTTTCTGATTTTGCAACAATTTTTATTTTTGAATCCACGCACAGGTTAGGGGAGGTCTGTGGCCCTTGCCTTTCCCAATGTTAAAAGACAGAAACTCTTGCGTGAAATAGGGTTTACTTTTTCTGTGCAATTTTTAGCAGGCAGAACCCAGCATTTATGTTGTGGCCATTTTTTTTTTTTTAACATGTCTCTTATTCTTTCTCTGTGATGTGAGTGCACCATTGACTATAATTTTTGTTTCAGGTTTTGTACAAGCTAAATATTTTCACTGGAAGAAGTGCACTTCTTTCAAGTTGACACATCCTCCAGGATGAGTGAAATAGGAGGTGTTCGCCACTGACTCGGGAAATACCTTTGAAACCCGTCTTTTCTGCTTTCCTAGGGTCAAAAGGCTTTTGTGATTGTACTGTCTGTCAGGCTTCTGCTGGCTAACATCTGCTTAACCTGGCAGAGATGTGGAAAGCTCAAAATAGCTACATTCCTGGAGGTTCTGTGAAAATGCTGAGTGGGTGGAAAAGGCCTAAATCAGTGACTGCATTGAAAGCTTTTGATAAATAAAGATGGATCCAGGCTGGGCTGTTAAATGTCTCGGCTGACGTGTCAGCTGAGTGGCTCTCACCCATCCTGGGCTCTTCATGAAGATACCACAGGGGGAATGGGGACGTTGTGAAGTTGTGGTGGTGAGGTGGTTTTGGGAACAGAGGCCACAAATCCATAGGCAGCCAGCAGTGGGACCCTTCTGCTACTCGTGGAAGCAGTCATTTTTGAACAGACATGGAGAAAGCCTTGCACTGTATTGAAAAGCCTTGTCACATCGTTTATGCTTTGCTGCCCGCTTGTTTCAGTGTTTCCCCCCCCTATTTTTCTTCCCCTGCCTGTGAAAGAGAGATCATGTTCAAAGCCGGGAACAATTGTTTCCACATTCTTCACCTTAAGCAGTCTTGAAGCCAGACGAGATAATGTGAAAAGCAAATGAAATCCTGTTCAAACAGTCTGCGAGGGTGTGTCTGGAAAGTATCAGTGACTAGCTGGCTAATGTCAGAGCGCAGCTGATGTCAGGCAGAGGGGATAGAAACGATGTTTGATCATGGCTGCGAATACTTATTTAAATAGGCCTTTAAGACAGTGTTCCAAATATTGAGGTGACTTTAACCTTTGTTAAAAGTATCTGTATATACGTCACATATGTGTAATTTGTGTGCGTTAACAAAGTGGGCACACAACCCAATGTAACTCAACAGGGTCCAAAAGCAGCAAAAAAAGGAAAATACACATGATTTTTTTTAATGACTTACCTGTAAATAATATTTTTTTTCACCTTCTTCACTTAGGTGACAAGTAGGTGACTGTCATAAACACAAGCAATCAATGCAAACATCCGTTCACTTTGAACTGAGAGTCAATTCAGAATTTGGGATCCTCTCTTCTTCAGAAATGTTTGAGGCATGTAAACAATGTGCCAAGGTGGGATTTATCTCCTGATTCACACATTAATGTACATGTGTGTGAAGCGTCACTACAGTCCAAAGAGAGCTAATCAGTACAGTCAGAGGGACAAAATGAAGGGAATTTTATCCTAGAGGATAGCTAGGGCTCAATTCAGTTGCTAAAACATAGACATCCAATGCCATTTGAAATACTCCTGGGTGTCTGAGGCATCTGCATTGGCCTTGCAGATGTGATGTGAGAGACGAATGATTGAGACAATTTAATTGTGTCTCTGCATTTGCTCACTGAACTGCTCTTCCAGTCTCCTTGGCTGTATTGACTAGATCTCCACTAACACCAAGGGCGAATACTTCTGTAGGCATCTACATTGAGGTGCCTGAACTTGGAGCTGACTTTGAGATTCAAATCCCAGCACCCCAAGCTGGGGTTTCCTGCTTCCTTATTCTGGAGATGTTCTGCATAACATAGCCACCTTAGGTCATTTCAGCTAAGATTAAAAGGTAAACTACAGCAAGCCATGTCAGAATGAGACCAAGGAGAATGAGCTTTTAATGACAACCACTAAAAACATATATACATATATATATTCATATATATATATGAATATACAAGGCTTTCTTGCAGGGACACAAGATAGCACTGAGATATCAAAGCTGGTTTTAGGATTTAAAAAATTCCTACTATCATTCTCACTCAAGAGGAATGAATTTGAGACCTCAAACCTGGACTTCATGTACATGCTACAAACCCTGTCACCAGCAAAGTCAACCGGCATCTTGCCATTGACTTTTAAAGAAAATCAGCAGGCACCACCCTGCTGCCGTGGCCTATAAGTATCATGTATTTACTAGAAGAGGTTTTGTGCTTTCTAATTCTTCAAAGGGCAAGTCTGGCATGAGCTACGTGTAACAGGACCACCAACAAAGAAATCGAAGTACAGGGAGTCTCCCAGCACCCAGGACCAAATGCAATCAGCATATGTCATTGGGCAACACTCAGAAGGTTTAGCAGGTGAGACATTTAAATGTCACATATAGTGATTGATTTCTATGGTGTTTGCACCCTTTTCCTCTTAGCTCTGACACCTTTCTCCCTTACACATAGCAAAGGGAAAGAATAACAGGCACGCATCTGTACGGGTAACACAGGGAAGTTGATGTTTGTGATTAAAATTGTTAGCCTGACTTTTGGAAAAGGACCAGAGTCTGGATGCCTCTGCACTTTTTTTCATACTCTTTGTGTGAGATACCTTAATTAATAGGCTTTAAAGTCCAAGGATGGGAGTACACTACGTTCAGAGCAAAACCTTTTTAAGTCAGCTGCGCAAAGCACAAGGATCCTGATATCACTAGTTGGTTTTGAAAATGCAGACCTCTTCCCTTCCATAAAAACTGGCTAGAAACACCGTGTAGTAGTGAAGACCAGTGATCCTGGCACGTGAGGAACTGGTGCTCCCATTCCTATTACACCAGATGTGATCAATAAGAGAGAAAAGGCAAGAAGGGACCTGTTGTTATTTCATTTTGTTCCTTTAGCAAATGTTGCATGAGGCCTGTCTCTCCTTGTTCTCCCTCTGAAGGAGAGATGGAGATGCTGGGGAGCACAGCCTAATCCCAGGGCAACCACTCCCTCTGCAGGACACAGGCTGGAGGGATCCACTCCTCCAAACTGGGTGAGAAAACAATGCAGTATGTACCAGCACATGAACAAAGTAAAAAATACGGAGAGGGCACATGACACGTGATGATGATAGGACCAACAGGTGTCTGACATGCAGGAGGTCCATGTAACTTCAGAATTTGTTGGAGGTGAGGTCTGAAGCCTCTGCAAAAAACAAGTCTGCCCAAAGGGGAAGGGTGGAGAAGTGGTTGCTGTGTCCAAACAGCATGGTGACAAAGGAACCCAATTTGTGAAGTGCTGCTCTACTCTGGCCTGCTTAGCCCAACCCCAGAGATCTCTGAGGTCTGGTGTATGGCATCTTACCTGTACTAGGGAAGATTTTTCTGAATTGTTTCAAGATTTGATCACTTTGGCTGTTAAAACAGAACGATTTGTGGTTTTACCTGACTCAGGCATTGACTCTAGCTGTTAGTCCCTGACGGTGCTCTCATACTTTCCCCTCATATGCTAAAAATAACTAATTTTTAATGCAATTTTAAGCCAGCTGCTGGACCTAAGCATGTTTCTGGTTTTAACAGAGATTTTCTGTGCAGAAGCTTCTACCTTTTATATTGTCTATGTAAATGTTATTAATGGATGTTTTATGATTCATCTGATATTAAAATGACATTTAATTTGAAATTTTTGCTTTACAGCAATGAAGAAGAGCTCTGCTTCTCAGTGTGGTTAATAAAGATTTTATGAACTTCATGAATGTGTGTCTGGAGTAGATGCTAATAGCTCAAATGTATCAATGAACTAGGTTTTAAAAAATCCCTAAACATGTATTTGCCTAATTTGGTATTTAAATACTATGTATGCAAACGTCTATGATTGACCAAGACAGAAATGAGCTCAGACTACAGATTTGCTTCCAAACTCCTTGTCTTGTCAGAAATTATACATCTTCTGCATGAATCACTGAATTGTAACTGTGTTTTCTATTAGATATGAAATTAGATTAAATAAATGTAATGATGTTGTCTGGCCTTGAATCATAGAATCATAGAATGGTTAGAGTTGGAAGAGACCTCAAAGATCATCGAGTTCCAACCCCCCCGCCATGGGCAGGGACACCTCCCACTAGACCAGGCTGCTCAAAGCCCCATCCAGCCTGGCCTTAAACACTCCCAGGGATGGGGCAGCCACAACTCCTCTGGGCAATCTCTTCCAGCATCTCACCACCCTCACAGGAAAGAATTTACTCCTAATATCTAATCTAAATCTCCCCTCTTTCAATTTAAAACTGTTACCCCTTGTCCTATCCCTACACTCCCTGACAAAGATTCCCTCTCCAGCTCTCCTGTAGGCTCCCTTCAGACATTGGAAGGCTGCAATAAGGTCTCCCTGGAGCCTTCTCTTTTCCAGGCTGAACAGCCCCAGCTGTGTATATAAATAAGTTTTTAAAAAATGCCCCAAAACAACACAGATCCATTGACACCTAAATGTTTAAGTTTTTTAAGTTATCTTTATAGTAAGGACTGTATGTCTTATCAGTATCTGAATATGACACTTGCTGAATAATTACGCACATTAAATCACAGTTGGTAATTCATGAGGGTAAATTATTTTTTTTTCTCAGAAAAAATATGGAGTCATTTAACTGGTTTATCTGACCTTCTCCATAGGCAGGAAAGAGAGTTGACAGATGAAGTTTGGGACGGTATTAACAAAATTTAAATTCGGAACGTCTTAGTTATTCATTTTATTTTGAGAGCTGAGGTTCCTTACTTCCCCATAACTGTGGGAGGAGTTAACTCCAGAGAGTAATTTGGACCAGTGAGGTATGTACACTTTTGCCTCCCTATTTAGATGCCTTTTCCCCTTCACTGACCACATGGGCATCAAGACTCTTCAGCTAGGCCTTTAAAGTTAGATGACATAAAGTCAGGAGCCCTTTCTGAGGGACAGTAGTCTATGAGATTCATTACTGCTGTGCCCTTGCATCACAAAGGCAGGCTGCTACTAGTCCCTCTTCTTCCTTAAAAAAACCCCAAACAAACCCAAAAGAAAAAAAAAAAGTACAAATTTACAAATATAATAACTTGTGTTTAAAAAGCTTTTGTAATTAGACATTATTTTATATATGGGTATGTAGATAACTATGCATGTGTGAAATAATTCTGTAGAAATATTAGACTGAAGGGAAAGTGAGTACTAACATTTTCAGGTATCCGCATATGGAATTCTTTTCAAAAACTATTGAGATTCCATCTCACAATGAATATGGGAGAAGTAACTTTTCTCCCTGGAGAGACTGCTTTCAATACTTCCTTGAGGGAGATGAGAAGTTAAGCAGCAGCTTTTCTGCTGCTGTTTCATGTCCCCCTTTTGTACAGAGCATAAAAAAAGGCCTCAAGCAATCACAGCCATAGCAAAGCCCAGCAGCAAAGCGAGGGGCATCACTGCAAGTTACTGCTTTCATGTTAGAAAACTTGGAAATGGATGAAGGGCGTTAAAGGATTTGCTCTATTTGTGAGAACGCAGAGGGCATTGCTTACAGCGGGGGGTTGAAGCACTTATGCTGTGCTTTCTACTTTCCACTTTAAAATACTCATGGCAGTGTTAAGCACTACGATCTTAATTGTTGATTTGGCTGTAAGCTCCTGGATGCCTTGTTTCTCTCATTCTATATCACTTTCCCGATTTCTCCTGTGGTGATCTTAGGTTCTGAGGTTTGAAATATAGCAAATGTACTAAGATTGCAGGCCAAATGAGATTGTACATTACTTTGCCCATGTTTTGATCCAGGCATTAGCTAATATCTTTGGGATGGGACTAGTGAAACTTCAGTATTTTTTTTATTGTGACATATGTTAACCAAAATCCAGATGACTCATAAAAAATCCTGTAATGCTATTCAGAAATAGCCTAGCCTCTTAAATTTGCATGTTTGGAACAAGCACTTCAATGTGGTATTAAATATGGTTCATATTTGAATTCTGTGTCTGATTATCAGCAAAATAAAATTGAAAAAACTTCTCTGGCAAAACCAACAATTGCCACAATGCTTTTGGAAGGATATTGGAAGTTAACTTTTGGGGTTTAATATGGATATATCCTAGAGTATTTGCTAATTAATGAGCTTAATTAATTTGTAAGCTACTGATCACTGCTAAACAAACGTTAGATGATATATTATAATAGTGGGAGGCTTAATGCAGAGCTCCCTAAAAGTCACTGCAAATCTTTTCACTGATTTGAGTGAGAGAGAGCAACTTCTTACCTCAGAAAGACTGAAGATATTAAACAGCTTGTCACTCTCCAGGCTGTGGACTGCTTGTTTTGTTCCTTTCTTTCATTTTGCACATTTTAGACATTGAGATTAGCTGCATTTTTGTTTAATATCAGTTTTGTTTTCAGATCCTGTGTCTGAGGAAGTTTAGGCTGCCAACAGGAAGCCTAATATGAGGAGGAGTATGTTATTTGTTTAAAACCAATCTATTTCCGTAGATGTCTTAAAGCAAAGCCAACAGTACAGTTCTGTACAAGCTTGTTTTTACAAAACTTGAGTTCTCAGGGAGCAAATCTAAGCAGAAAAGTTTCCTTTAAATCTCTGCTATAATCCAACTTTGTCCCTTTTTCAACAAACTTTATTTTTAATGACTTCTTGTTTAGGAAACGACCGTGAGCCTTCTGACTGCTGCAGGGGGACAATGGGATGTTCCTCTGCTTTCCACCGCAGAGCTCTTTTCAAGAAGTCTTGTAGGAAAGCAGAATCTTTTTCTCTCTCCTGTTTGGTTTGGTGTTTTTTTTTTTAGGCTATTTTTGAAGTGATTTGTCTCTGTGTGGTTTTGTACAGGCATAAAAATGGTGTCTTTATTTCCCCCAGTCTTTTTGCCTGATTTTCAACAGTGGGGTTTAATCTGTGTCTTAGGGCTGACATGGCTCCATGCATGATTTCCAAGGGATCTGCAAAAGGAAGTTAAGCAAAACAGTGGGCTTCAATCTGAACTCTGAGTGTTCATCCCTTCCTTGGAAACTTTTCACCATCAGTGTACTGAAGATTTCAAACCACTGCTCGCTGCAATACACAGCTTACATCCATGTTTTTTGGCATGAGTGGGGATGGAATAAAAGCCTAACAAGCAGTAACCTATGCTCTGAATTTTTCTATGTAAATCTAGACTCTGATCATAGAAGCACAGAATGGTTTGGATTGGAAGGTCATCCCAAAGGTCATCTTCAGAGGTCATCTAGTCCAACACTCCTGCAATGAGCAGGGACATGTTCAACTAGATCAGGTTGCTCAGAGCCCTATCCAACCCAGTCTTGAATGTTCCCAAGGACTGGGGCATCGACAATTTCTCTGGGCAACCTGTTCCAATATTTTACCACCCTCATAGTAGAAATTTTCTTCCTTATATCTAGTCTGAAGCTATCCTCTTTTAGTTTAAAACCATTGCCCCTTGTGCTATCGCAACAAACGTTGATAAAATGTCTGTCCTCATCTTTCTTACAAGTCCCCTATAAGAAGTACTGAAAGGCTGAAATAAGGTCTGTCTGGAGCCTTGTCTTCTCCAGGCTGAACAACCCGAACTCTCTCAGCCTGTCCTCATAGGAGAAGTACTCCAGCTGTCTATTTTTGTCACCCTCCTTTGGACCCACTCCAACAGGTCTTTCCTGTGCTGAGGACTCCAGAGCCGGGCGCAATACTCCTGGTGGAGTTTCACTAAAGTGGAGTAGAGGGACAGAATCATCTCCCTCAACCTGTTGGCAATGCTTCCTTTGATGCAGCCTGGGATGTGGTTGGCTTTCTGGACTGTGAGCACACATTGTCAGCTTATGTAATGTTTCATCCACCAGTTCCTCTAAGTCCTCCACAGGGCTGCTCTATGTTCTTTCATCCCCCAACCTCTGTCGACACTGGGGGTTGTCCTGACCCACATGCAGGACCTTGCACTTGGCCTTGTTCAACCTCATGAAATTCTCATGAGTCACTTCTTGAGCTACTCCAGGTCCCTCTGGATGGCATCACATTCCTCAGGCTTGTCAATTGCACCATTCAGCTTGGTGTCATCAGCAAATTTGTCACTGGTGAAGGTATTAAACAGTACTGGTCCCAGTATGGAACCCTAATGGACAGCACTTGTCACCAATCTCTATAAGGACATTGAGCCTACTGACCACTACCCTCTGGATGTGACTGTCCAGCCAGATCCTCATCCACTGAATAATCCATCCATCTGTATATCTCCAATTTAGAGAGAAAGATGTTGTGGGGGACTATGCCTTAGGTCTTACAGAAATCTAGATAGATGACATCTGTAGTTCTTCCCTTGTCCACTGATATAGTCACTGCATTATCAAAGGTCACTAGGTTGGCCAGGCAAGGCTTGCTCTTGGTAAAGCCACCCTGGCTGTCTCAAATGACCTCCCTGTCCTCCATGTGCCTTAGCATATAGCTTCAAGGAGGATCTGTTCCATGATCTTCCCAGGCACAGAGGTGAGGCTGACAGGTTGGTAGTTCCCAGGGTCCTCCTTGGTACTCTTTTAAAAAAATGAGTGCAACCATTCTATGATTCTATGTTTCCCTTTTTCCAGTCACCAGGGGTTTCACCTGATTGCCATGACTTCTCAAACGTGGAGAGTGGCTTGGCACAGCCCTATGTGGACCTGCGGAATTCATATCTGCTGAGCATCAGTTCTGAGTAATTGCCATGGGTTCATTTCTGCTGACTACAGATGTGGAGGGAAGGGGTGGCACATAAACATAGAAAACAGCTATCTTGACACACAAGAGTACACACAGGCTTCTTACATCAGTAGGTTTTGGGACATTAATTGTATACTGGCACTTTTTCTGGGTAGCAGCTGCAAGACAAATGTAATCCATACTTGGTTCTTCTAAATCTCCATTTGATGTGCACTCAAAGTAGTAAATTGATCATCATTACACTAACCCTGAGAATGATTCAAGAAGCTCTTCAGTTGGGAGCCAGTAATAAAAATCCTGCTCCTGTTAGGTTTTGTATACTTTTACCTTTGAAATGGTTCACATGGTTTGGGTTTCTGATCTGACCTTGGTTGTTACTGAAATTTGTGTACAGGGTGCTTTTGTAATGGATATGCTGTAATTTCTGGGTTCTAGTTCATGTCATTGACCATTCTGCTGCAAGTAAAAACACAAAAATAGTGGGAGGTTGGGAGCTCAGAACCACTGTCTGCTGGAAGCTGAAGATATTTGAGACTCTCTTCACAGGCTACCAGCCAATATAGCCTAGTGTTAAAAATGAGATATCCTGTCATGTTGGCTTGTATATGGCTTTGTTTCATTTTTTAATATAACATATCGGGGGTGTTTTCCTTTCGCACTGTAGGATGCCATTCCTGTGTGCCCTCCAAAGGCAGGAGAGGTTGAAAAAGCAAAATCATTGCTGTGCACCCTTTCTTTCTGCAGACCTCAAAAGTGCTTAGAAAGGCGGCTGTCAGAGTAGAAAAAGCTCATTTGTTAAACGTCTGTATGTCTTGGCTGCCATCATAACTACTGCAAATATCAGTGCTATGGCCTTGAGGTGACAAGCAAGAAAAGATTGAATGGTATTTTATGAAATGATTTATTTTCACTAAACTCAGTCCATCTCATGATTTTTTTAGGGATGAACCACAGCACTAAAATAGTCCTTCTCTGAATGGAAATAAGGCTACCAGAAGAATAATTTTCTGCTTTTATACGGGAAAACCTAGATTGATAGAGTATTTACTGCTTTTGACATATTTTGCTCAGCATTCAGCCATTTTATTTATTAACTTATTTATGGTTATTAGCATAGCATTTAAATCTATTTGCAGTAGATTTAATGAATTAGGTTCTTAGGCCTGTGAGTTCAATGATATGTGAGTAACACTTTAACACCACTTGCCACGATGCATGATGTACTAGTCTACACTAAACTGTGTTGAGGAGAGATTTGGAATGTTTCAAAAGTTTTCTGCTGTTCATTTTATTACATTAATCTAATAATATTTTTTTCTTCCAATCCAGATGCTAGAGCAGGGAAGATTATGAAGTTTCATTTTATTTTAAAACTGTTACTGAAGTAAGCTTTTTTCCTTTTCCTCCAGTGTTTGCATTGCAAAACATCACTGTCTGCTGGGTTTTAAAAAGAAAGATCATGAGTATTCAGTTATATATTCTTCTCCAGTCAGCCTTTTGATCTCATCTGTCTTTACCATTTTCAAAGTGCTCCAACAGGCACACTTGAGACCAGGATCTCAGTTCTCACATTTAAAACAACTTTCTCCATTTAAGTCATTTAGTATGTATAGACATAGCAGAACAGAGCTTAGTCCTTTGTGTATCTGTTTCTTTTGGTGATTTTTTTTCGTGTGTGTGTGTGTTAAATAGAGATGAGTGTCTAAGTTGCTTCACTGAAAAAAAATGGTAGTGAATGGAAGTCAGGGGATTGGAGTGAATGACAGGAGACTGAGATAAGTCTGAAATAGCAGCTTAAAAGAGTGACAGGGGAAGATTAAAAGATATAAATGAAGGCTACTGCCAACAACCCATAAAATCTAGGGCACAAGATGATGCGGAATAAAGGAATTTTGGAGGGGAAAGCAATTCAAACCAGATGAGAGTGAAAGAAGAGCTGTCACAGGATTTCAGTATTTTCTCCAATAGGAAAAAAAAATAAATTAACATTTTGATAACACTTGATGGGGTAAAATGGAAAAGAACAAATAGGCTGCTGTCTGACAGAGAAATAAGGAAAGTGAGAAGGAAGGGAAGTGAGAGCTTTGCAATAAAAGGAGAGTGCAGAGAACTGAATGCTTATTTAGAGTAAAATGGGATTAGAGTCAGAATCATTTGAGGAGGCAGGACTAGGTGTAGCTCAAGGGCTGAGGTGTTGGAGGAAACCCACAGCTACTTTCTGATACCCTTAAATTGTGTAGTGAATCATATTTGTAAAGCCTCTCTTTCTGCCTCTGTTTTCATTGAGCAGTCTACAAGATGAATGCTTCATAAATCATGAAGTAAGATTATATATATAATTTTTGGTAATATGCCTGTGGAGACAAAATGCTCCACTGACACCAGTGGAACAATTGCTAAAATGGCATGCAAAGTGTCAACTGGTGACAGATTTGAGGGAAAACCTTCTCCTTCAGCACAGCTCCTTCCTTCCTTTCTGCCTAGGCCTGAGAGAACACTCTAGTTAGAAACAGAAATAACTCTTCAGGGTAATTATTGACAAAAGGTAGAGGTGATAGACCATTTAATGACATGCTGTTTTAGGTGCTCAGGCATCTGGCCACAGCCTTGGTATCTTTCTGCTAACAACTTTCTGCAGAACAACTGAATATCTTTTGAAAGAATTATACCATTGTATTGCCCAGACCATCCTCTTGTGATGCCTGAAGCAGGATTCTTCCAGCCATCTCCAGTGCAGATATTAGTAACAGTGGGAGCAGTTTCATGCTTCCTTCTCAAGGGTGACATTTCAGTTCACCCAGTGTTGATATCTAAACGAGATAAATGGATCAATCATTTCTCCATTGGCTACACAGAGAGTTTATGGTGATTTAAAGAGACATAAAAATTAGGTAAGATTAACCCTTTATCAAGAACTAAGCCTAGCTCTGTCCTCCCAGCCTCTTTGTCTTTGTACTGGTAAGGCACAAAGATCTCCACATTACTGTAGGGCCCTGACATGCATCTTGGCACCAGGAGATGAATCCACAACAGAGACCTTTGCTCAACCGAGCAATTTGCTAGCAATTCAGCCTCCCACATGAAGAAAGATGAGCACTTCAGGGGTGGTTCATCTCACTGTGACATGATGAGGCTTGTGCTAGGAATCACCTTCAGGACTCATCTCTCTTTCTTAACTGTTAGAGAGTTAGGTTAGGTGTCTTTTGGAAAAGATTTATCTTACTGAAGGGGGCCTACAGGAGACACAGGGAAGGACTCTGTTTCAGGGATTGTAGTGAAAGAACAAGGGGTAATGGTTTTAAACTAAAAGAGGGGAGATTCAGATTATGTTATAGGAGGAAATTCTTTCCTGTGAGGGCTGTGAAGAATTTCTCACAGGAAATTCTTTCCTGTGAGACACTGGAACAGGTTGCTCAGAGAAGTTGTGGATACCCAATCCCTGGAAGTGTTCAAGGCCAGGCTGGATGGGGCTTTGAGCAACCTGGTCTAGTGGGAGGTGTCCCTGCCCATGGCAGGGGGTTGAAACTTGATGGTCTTTAAGGTCTCTTCCAACTTCCAACCATTCTATGATTCTACTGAACTTCAGCTAAATGTACTGCATTTAGAGTCCAACTGAGTTTTTATTTAAACTCCTGTGTAAAATCAAATGAAACAGATATGTGTTTTTGTAATTCTGGGCCACAGCAGAAATTATTTTTTTTTCCTTTTAACTTTCATTTTCTCCAAGTATAATGCTAAATTTATCATTAATACAATTCTTTTCTCGTAGAAGTAATTTCTGCGTACTTGTCAGAGAGAGGAACTTTTGTCTTCAGAAAGTATGCTTTAAAACAAAATATGAGTATTAAAAAAAACCACGAAGCTTTGCCATATTCCTTATTTTAATCCTTGAAGTAACTGTTATCACGGAGAGAACTACTAATATCCCTTACTCCATCAGGGAAATGCCATGACAGTAGCTTACATTTGCCACTGGAAATTTCCACCTGAATTATTCTAAAGGCACTCTTCTGCTAATACTAATTGGCCTCTCAGTTTCTGTGCTTTAAACATGTTCATTTTTTTGTCCTCTAATTTCTATCTCTTAAGTCAAAGCAACTTTAATATTATTAACCACCAACTGTGCTATAGAAACACAAATGATTTTTTATTTTTTTAAACTTCTCCAATTCTCATGTAAAATCAGCAACTTAGCAGTGGATAATTGGGCATAGGTGTTTTGTATCATGCTCCCCCATAGCACTCAGACCCTTCCAGCCTAATAAAGTACAATAAATTCAGAGAAAACACCTAGTAACTCACGAATCTTAATTCAGCTTATTGTGCTTGAAAATTCCCCTAGAACACTACTAATAGGGCCCAACTTTGTCATCATTATATACAGCAGATGGACACACTCATTCATCAAGGCCAGGCTGGATGGGGCTTTGAGCAACCTGGTCTATTGGCAGATGTCTCTGCCCATGGCAGGGGAGTTGGAACTTGATGATCTTTAAGGTCCCTTTCAACTCTAACCATTCGATGGTTCTATGATTTATTTACTGACTTCATTTAAAAAAAAAATAAATTCAGAGATTTTAAACTGGAATGCATTTCAGTGAGTTGTTTCAGTAACTTTAATGTTACTGTGTGACATTGAACATTAAAGTGAGTACATTTTTGGGTTTTGGCATACTACATAATTTGGTTTTAATTGCAGTGTTGGAAATAGCTTTAATTTGTAATGATTTCATTCTTTTTGAACCTCTCCACAAAGTAATTTCAAATGAAAAAATTTTAGTGATTAGCTACAGAGCAATACTGGATTGGATGAGAAATCTTACTCTTGACCATTATGGTTACCTATCCACTAAAATGATTTTTTGATTTTATCATTACCAACACCTGATTTTGTAGTTGACCATGGGAGGAAGGACAAAGTCATTGACACTAGTTAACCACTGACATCTGATTTTGAAATGATGCCATATTAACCCTAGGCATTGGGTTCAATTCCCTTTTGTGCAATTTCCAGTCATATGAGAGCATAATTTTTCTGCATTCCTGAGGATCAGCCTGTTTATACCAATAAAATATCAAATAAAGCATCATGATTCTGTCAAAGGCATTTTATGGTATGTTGGTGTATGTAACAGGTGAGTCATTTCAACCTGTACTCAGCTAAACCTGCTTCCACACAAAGCCCTGTTGTCAGTATTTTAAGACCACAGAATCACAGAATGGTTGAAGTTGGAGGACACCTTTGGAGGTCATCTGGTCCAAGCCCCCTGTTCAATAAAGGCCACTGATAGCTGGTTGTTTAAGACTGTGTCCAGATGGCTTTTGAATATATCCAAGAATGGACACTCCACAGCTCCTCTGGGCAACCTATGCCAGGCTCATTAACCCTTGCAAGGCCAGGATAAAAGTGAAAAAAACACACCACGGCACCTAAGATTAAGCAAATCCAAAAATGTTTTTAAAAAAAAAAATAGTAAAGAGTTGCATGTCTTGAGTGTGCTTTTTAAAACATGAATGAACATGCTTCCTATTTGAGATTGTGTTTGTATTGGTAAAGTTCATTTGAGTTTATTTTCTGGATCAGAAACAAAACAAATTCCCTCAGTTTGGCTTAGGAGATACAATAGAACAAATGCATAAAGTATTAACATTATTAAAATTATAATTAAAAAGATGAATATGAGAGAAGAAGGAGGGGGAAGAGGTGCTCAAGAAGCCAGAGCAGAAATTCCCCTGCAGCCTGTGGAGACCCCACTGTGGAACTCCCCTGCTGGAGTTCCTTATCTTGAAGGACTAGATCCCGTGGAGAGTACTCACGCCTACGCAGTTTTTGAAGGAATATATGCCACAGGAGAGACCTCACATTGGAGCAGGGGAAAAGTGTGAAGGGAAAGAAGCATCAGAGAGGAGCTGTTACAGATGGACTGCAAACTTCATTCTCCATTTCCCTGTGCTGCTAAGGGAGGAGAAGGAGGTAAATGAATTGGAATTAATAAATGAAGTTTAACCTGGAAGGACTATGGGAAAAGCGCTGTTTTAATTTTGTCTTTGTTTCTCACCCTCTATCTATTTTGTTTGTCAGTAAATTAAATTAATCTTCCCCAATTCAAGTCTGCTTTTCCCATGGTGGTAACTGATAAGTGATCTCCCTGTCTTTATCTCAGCCCATGAACTTTTTAATCTTATTTTCTCCCCCTGTCCTGTTGAGGAGGGGGAGCGGGAGAGTGGCTGGGTGGGCATCTGGCACCTGGTCAAGGTCAACCCACTACAACTATATCGCCTGCAAAGTCATGCTGTGAGCCACAAGAACACACAGGGTCAGATCCCTACCTGATGAGACTTGGTGAAGGTTGCTGGATTTTAGGAAAACGATTCTGCTGACAGAGATCTCAACCTGTGATTTTTTAATGTCACGCATCATGTAAACAGAAATATTTTGTAGTGTTTGGAACAAACTACATGCAAAAGTACTGAGGCTCAGGAGGTCTGAGTTTGGGGTTTTGGTGTATTTTTTTAGCTTGCAGCAATTGTAATGTAGTCTATACCTATTTTTGCCTGCACAGCACACAATCTCAGGTCTGGCCTGTGGCCTGCTGAATATTAAATTACCTGAACCATTCTTCTGAATAAAACTTAATACCATTCTGGAATTTGCTTTTTTCTAATTGAGCTCTGAATCAACATGGTAGGATACTACTCTTCAAGATGAAGTGCAAACACACAAGTGAGGAGCAATAATGAGGTTTTTATCGTTCAGCAGGAACATCTCTCCCTCCCACCTGTCTTTTCTCAGCTCCTCCATGTGTTCTTTCCCCACTGAGATTTAAGACACCATAAATAGAAACCGTTTGTTCCCTGGTGTTATCATTTTGTCATTGCTAGATTTATTTAGTTGATGGCTTTCTATATGTGTGGACAGCTAAGGGCTATTTTTTTTTCCAATAGGGACCTCTGAAAGTATCTGAAAGGAAATGAAATAAGTAGTAGCTTGAAAGAAGACATATAATAGGAAGGGGAGCGGAAAACAGGCCAGTCAAATGCAGAATGCACGCCAGCTGTCACTCAGTCATTTTAGGAGACTACTGCAAATAAAGCAGCAGCATTAACTAAAAAACCACCTCCTCTTGCTCTGCACAATCACCGACCTTATGTGTACCTTTAAGAGTTCTGCAGGCTCAGGAATGAATTTGTATGAGTACAAAACCAGCAATTGCACTTTGAATAGCAAAAGCTGTGTTTCTTAGTTCACCCCTGGAAGCTGTAGCACCAAATAAACCTACCCTGCACACAGATGAGAAGGTGAAGTCCAGGCTTCCCTGAAAGTGAGCTTTGACCACCAATTATCTTCTGAAACTTCTGACTATTGTTTCTGTATGGTCTTCCTGAGTGTGCTCAGCCAAGTGTAATGAGCACAGCAACTTTGCTAAGGGAGGGCCTGATAGTTTTTTGACACTTAGGGGATAAAAAATAGTCATGGCTAGATCAGAGCAGACACATCGCACAGCAATGATAAGAGATACCCACACCCTGACTGTGTCCTCAGTTGAATAAGAACCATGAAAAAGCCTGCAGGAGACTTCCTGGTCTAGGTAATAGAAATTGATCTGGTTTATTGAACAGAGCACAAAGCTTATCCTTCTAGCTTTTGAGGGCCTTACATTTCCCCAACAGCATTTTAACGTTTCCATATGTTAAAGCTGTTTCTAGCAATGCAGACATTACACCTGAACTATTTGTTTCACAGTCAAGGAAAGCAGCAAAATGTAACTGGACCCTAATAAGTAGTGGGCTGAGGCAGGGTTTGACTTAGTTACTCTTTATGCTAAGGGACTAAACCAGAGGAGATGTTTTAATCTCACTGTACTGACATTACCTTAATTTAGGGCTGCAGCTTGGAAGTGTTACTTATTTAGCCTAGTAGGATCACTGACCAAATGATCACCTTTTACATTATGGAAATAGCTTTGAAAAAAGTATAATTAGTGCAAATCTATGTAAATTAGAATGAAAGTTTAGCCCAAGGTGTAAGAATTCCTATACAAGCTCTTGGATAATTGATTGAATTATCCTCTCAGTTACACTACAGTAACTCAAGTTTCCCTTCAGTAACTTAAAACAGGGATTTTTTCTCTAATGTGGATGGAACTCCTGTGTGAACACAGCAGACTTAGGCCCCGAGTGTCTGGTTTTACTAATAAATTCAAGCCACAATTCTACTTTGTCATGATGAAGACCAAATACACCAGAGGTAAACTCTAGATAATACTCAGGGGTTTTTATTGTTGTTGTGGCTAAAGAGATGAAGGAGCTTCATAAATTTCTTAGTAACTAACAGTAGGAGATATTGTTTCTATAAACGCAAGTCCTGCATAATTGAATTCAATGAGATCTTAATTATAATAGCTTTTTCCTGTAAGTATGCAATCCTCATACAGTGCACTTAAAAATTATTATCTCAGGGAGAGCCTTAAAATTGCATTTCAGCATTGTAACACAGGAAAAATGATTCAGAAATGACTATAAATTAATAAAAATAATAATTAAAACCAATAAGCAAACAGGATTTCTTTTTTTTTCAATTCACTGTGTAAGTGTGATAATCTGACTGTTATTCAAAGGATACTTGAATATTCAGGGTTTACAGGCTCACATAATTTCTATGTTTTGGTCAAAAGGATATGTAACCAATGGACCTTATTGGTATTACAGCCAGAAAAACATAGGGGGAGAAGATTTATGAAGTGTCTCTTTCCAGAAGCATTAATGCAGATTTTTCAAGCCTAGTAACTGAGGTGTTGCCACAAGGACCATGTTAATACCAGTGCTGCAGTAGTCACATAACTGACTGTATCTTGTTTCAAGCAAATGAAAGATTTCATAGACTCATAAAACGGTATGGTTTGGAAGGGACCTTTAGGATGATCGAGTTCCAACCCCCCTGCTATGGGCAGGGACACCTTCCACTAGAACAGGTTGCTCAAAGCCCCATCCAGCCTGGCCTTGAACACCTCCAGGGATGGGGCATCCACAGCTTTCCTGGGTAACTTGTTACAGTGTTTCACCACCCTCATAGGAGAGAATTTTTTCTGATATCTAGTCTAAATCTCTCTCTTCCAGTTTAAAACCATTACCCCTCATCCTATTGTTACATTCCCTGATAAAGAGTCCCTCTCCATCTCTGCTGTAGGCACCCTTTAGGTATGTGAAGGCTGCAATAAGATCTCCCCAGAGCCTTCTCTTCTCCAGGCTGAACAATCCCAGCTGTCTCAGTCTTTCCTCGTACGAGAGATTCTCCAGTCCTCCACTAATA